>OY728156.1:921777581-922402581 GCA_963277665.1 Viscum album
GACATGGGTATCTTTCGAAACATACACCTCGTGAAAGAGGGACAATACAACATTGATGTAAAAACTAATAAATGAAATTATATTTCACAATTAGTTAAATAATGGGCAGTACATACACCACTCAAAGGAAATTGTGGCAAATGTAGCATAAATCTCATGGGAATAAATGTGAGATGAAAAATCCCTTACGAGAACTCGGCAGCCTAATGGCGCCAATTAAAACATCCAAAATGGATTGATGAGATAAAATAGGGTTTCTCTTTATATTAACATAATGTTTAAAGAAATAGGAATATAAAATAACATACACCAAAATAACATAAACCAAAATAACAAATAGGATCTTAAAATAAGTGACATAAAGGAGAGTACTTAAAAAGAAAGAGAGAGGTTAGATCTCTTACGAAAATTAGGCAGCCTAACAACGCCACTCAAAACTTCCAAAATGGATTGATGAGAGAGAATAGGGTATCTCATCATATGAACATAAAAATTACAGTAAGAGTAATATAAAATAATATCCCAATAACAATAAAGATGATTTTAAAAGGAATGACATAAAATAGTGTACTTAAAAAGAAAGAAAGGTGTAGGATCCCTTACCTCAAGTCCAACTTGTCTTGTTGTTTCTTTATATTCCTGAATAATAAACTTTGGTCAATTTATAATATCTTAAGAAACTTCTATAAATATTATTATTCAGTTCATATCACATATTTTAATTTTATAATAATTGGATAATAATATGATTTCATATCAGACGTTTTTGTCGATGTTTGGTACATGAGTCAAAAATTGAACTTGTTGGAAAATAATTTTCCATGTAGTTATAGGAAAATCATATCCAGAATAGTATTGATGTTTTAAATATCATATATATCAAGTATTTATTCATTTTATACTATTTTATATCATTTGGAGATAAAAATTAAAAGCACCGTTCATGGAGACGGTAGGCCGTACGTACGCATGAACGGTACTTTCATTTTTTGACATATTAATTGAATTAAAACAAAATGAGAGATATATATATATATATATATATATTATTGTTCCATAATTATATATATCATTTATTTGTAATATATTACATATATATCTATTATATATATATACTTATAATAGTACATAACATTTTGAGATAAGAAATGATATGTACCGTTCATGGAGACGGTAAGCCGTACGTTCGCATGAACGCTACTTCCATTTCTATTTCATATTTAATGGAATTAAAACATAATGATACATAATAGTATTTTAATTCCATTATGGTATCATATATAATATCATTAAATATATCCTTTATACGTACCACATATGGTATTAACGAATCAAATAACTTTGAGGGGGCGGTAGTCTGCACTTCCTTAAATGAAGATATCACGTTTACCCATAATGGAAACCATAAAGGTATTCCATAAATGAAAAATACAGAAGCTCAAGTAAAACATAAACATATTATATATCATATATAAATATAGTGTCATATTAATGACCACCTTTTATGGGGTTAGAAGAATGTTGAACAATCATCATTTCGTGAGGCAGAAATTCGCCATCCACAGAAACAGTAAGTTCTTTAACCATTAGATGTAGGTGTGTGTAAGTGTAGCTTGAATCCGTCTTATAACAACATCCTAGTATATTGAAGATACTGGATTTGTTACAAAATAAATTAATAAAAAGAGCTTAGGGTGTTGGAGAAGCAAAATAAAACAAAAGGACACAAGTGAAGACATTACCTTAAAATCGGATAACTCCCTTTGGTTTGAGCTCAAAGGCTTCCTTGGGAAGACTTCTGCCCAAAGTGAGGCTTCAAGGAGTTATATAGGGATGTGGAGAGAGAAATTGGGCAGGTTTCGGCCGAGCCAAAGGGTTTGGATGTGTGGGTAAAGAGGTAGAGGTGGGGGCCTTTTATAAGAGGAGAGGAGGGGCACTCTTGGAAAGTAACGAAATGTTACATTATTTTAGAATGAGTTTGAGATTTTAATGGTCCCACATGGATGTTTTTATAGGATAAGGTGATAAGGGTTTTAAATCCACCCATACAATAGGTTTTGGACATGTGCAGTTCTTAGATATTACATTATTATTCCATTTTATTTAAATCGTTAAATAATGAGGTCATCACTGCATTATCATGATGTCATAAATAATTTAATTTATTTAATGTCTAAAAATTATAAAATAAATAATATGATGTACGAAATCGTTTTAGCTTTCCAATTACTATTTATAGTCAAAAATCAGACTCGTATAACCCCATTTAAAAATTGATTTAGTAAAACAACTCATGTTTGTGTCATTTTAATTTTAACATTAAATAAAAAGGTATTTATGTCATGTTCCAACCAAAGTGGCTCCATGGGGACCCCAAGTTGACCCATGGATTGTCTTGGTCGGACATGACTCATCCAATGAGGGTAGGACATGTGTCTAGGAAATTTCATATTATAAAAACCTTATTTTTACCTTAAGCTACACTAATTACCTCTAATTGCCATTAAAAACTTAATAAGTTACTATTCACCAAAAAATTATTTTAATCCCGTTGAACTAAATTTTACTTCATAATGACAACCATGTATGTCAGATTTTTGAAATTCAAAACACAAAGATTTCAAAATTTCATTTAAACCGAAAATCAGTTTTTATAAGTACCACATAGTTGTTTCACTATTAATCAAAATTTGAAGTTTTTCAGAAAATTACCAAAAATTCACCCTAAGATATATTATGTATTCTGAATTAAAAAATGATATCTACTATAAAAAATTCAAAACATATAAGTTGAATTAATTAATTTAATAATTAATTTCCACTGTAAAAACAAATTGTGTGTTTTTATGAAACAAAATGTATCAAATGATTGACACTAGTTTAAGTCCAATTTCAAAGTGAAATTAATTACAAAGACCACTATTGGATTAAATGGTAAAAATATATTCTAATTTCACTTTAAAACAAATTCAAAAGATAATCTAATAATATAAATAAATTATATTAAAAAGAAGTTTTGAATTAAAATACAACAGTTTTCACTATTCATTAAAAATTGAACTTTTTCGGAAAAATACAAAAGATTTACACAAAGTAAATTTTGATGTCCTGATTATAAATAAGAATTTTATTTTGTCTAATATAACACATAAAATTTTCAAAAAGTGTATTTAAAAGAGGTTCTCCATCCAAAGGTGGTTAATCGACCTTTTAAAGAATATTAGAATGTTTATGCTTAAAATTGGATTAATTCGCATTATTAATCCTCTAACATTTATTGTAAAAAGTAAATTTTTTTGAAAAACATATATAATCATTATTTAGTTATTTATATTCATTTCCCCCATCACAACAGCTAGGCGATAACTACCATTTAAAATAATATTATTTTATTATTAGAGTGCAACGTAATATTCCCAAGAAACTCGTTGTTGCGTGTTGGGTACGTCATCAAGCATAGCATCCCTTTTAATGTAATATTAATATTTTATTCACAAATATGGATAAATATAAAAATTTCATATTCTTTATTTACCTGGGGTTTTACAAAATGTTTTGACCTAAATTTTTAATAGAATAAATTCTCTAAATGTTTTATGTTTAAAAGTGTTTTTCTATGTGGAAATTCTATTGTCCTAAAATATGTTGCAAGTGGTATTTCAAAATAAATTTTCATCAATGATTATATTATATGATGTTAATTATGCTTTAATGGGGATAATATTTAGTGATATTATTATTATTATTTATTTACATGGTTTAGGTTTATATTTAAGATATTTTTTGTGACCCATTTCTTTCCCATGGGTTTTATTATGATGAAATGTTTTAGGAAAACCTTTTCTTTTCATGGGTTCTTTTATGATGAATAGTTTATGATCTTGTTGATCACTTATTTATAGTACTAATTATATGATGGTTTTTTCTCTATAACCATAGATGGTGGATACTTTATAACTAAATTTTTGTGGGACCTACATCTCCCTCTAATGCATTTGGTAAGTATTTATATATTATGAGATAGACATGAATAAAAAAGAGAGTGAACCTGGTTTAGTAAGATAATTTAAACCTATGATGGTCATGGATGTGACCTCTAATTACTATGATGTTATATGTGTACATGTCTTTTATGTCTATAATGTTATGCATGAACCTGATAATATGTTCCCACAATTATACATGAAAATAATTACATGTCCACAATATTATGTGTGGGCATATCTTTTATGTACATAATGTTATGTGTGGACCTGACTTTATTTCCAAATGTTTATGTTAGGAAATGATTTCATGTCCATAACTTAACCAGTTATTCTATTTCTATTTACACAGGTTCAAAATTTTATTAGATGATGTGTATGATGTAAATCCATGAAAAATGAACATTTTATGCTCATAGGGATCCTGTTAATTAATTTAATTTTTTTTCATGTTTTATGATTTTCCAATATTTTTACTGATTCATGATTCCAACATTTTATATAAAGGGTATGTTTTTAATATTTTATACTTATGTTATCATATTTTTATATTCTTTTTATGCTTATGTATATCCCTTTCTTACCCATACTTTGTATCAGAGATCACCCATTCTTATGTTTCTTTTCCTTTGGTTTTGAAGAAATATTTATGTAGGGTATGTTTGTGATGTGTACAGAAAGGGATTATCATTATGGAAGAAACTGAATATCTTTCACCAGATTAATATTATTGTGTTCTATGTTTCAAAAGACACTTAATTATTATAGTCCTTAGGCATGATTTTGATTAATGTATGGAATATTTATCTAAAAAGATCTAATATCCATGAATAAAAATACTAGGTTTTCATAAAATATGTTAATATATATATATAATGGTACTAATAAATAAATGTTGGTTTATTAATTCTTGGAATTAGTCACTCTATTTTTACTTAATGTTGTTTTTTGCAATAAAAATATTGTTTATTCCAAAATCATATTGATTTTTTATAGTGTGAAAATTTTATAATTAATTTCAACAACTATTAATATGGTTTTTGGACACAATTAACTTCATTGTTCAAATCATCATATCAAGATTTTATTGATTTGAAATTAGGATATATTTCATAAAATATTGATTTTTCGACGAATTGTAAAATTATTTATATTAAATGAATATAATACATTTATTCAAGAATTTACAAAGATACATTTTATTTTAAAAGCTTTTATAAGTAATATTATTTTTATACTATTAAGATTAATAAAATTATAATATATAAAATTTATTTTTTAATTTAATTTAAAATAATTTTCTTTTTCTTAAAAAATATTTTTATAAAAGGCTGTTGTTCATCGTGTTTTCTGTGTTTTATTTTTAATTAAATTCATCTTATTATATTTTATAATATTATAAAAACAGATTTAATATTTTTAATAAGTGGGTATAAATTTATTTGATAGGTCCCTTTTATTTTTAAACAGTATGAAAAATAGCCTTAGTATATTTTGTTTTCCTGGTAAATGGTAAATCATGTAATTAAGTTTAAAAAAATGATAAGAACTGAAAATTACCCTATCACATGGAATAATTTTACATAATGATTATATATCATCCATAATCATGATATTTTTTAATATATGTATTTTTTTATACATTTTTCCATGATTTAAAACTTTCTATTTTTTTTTATATAAATAAAAGTAAAACAATCATTCACTTTATTATATTATAATTTATTTTTTAGAAAAATGAAAAAAATGATATATTTTGTTTTAATATTGATATGAAATATATTTTTATCATGGTATTTATTTAAAAAATATAGTTAGTTAAAAATAACCATAAAATATGATGCATCTTTGATGGAGTATCAACTAAATTAATAAAAAAATAAAATAAATGATATTAAAAATATTAAATATAATATTATTAGGAAGAATAATTGTGATCCAATTTTTTTCTGGATAAAAATAAAATTTTAAAGAGGTTTGAATTGATAAATATTCTAATTATATTGTCCCCTTGAGGTTTTTATTGTCAAAGTAAATCAATAGTTAAAAAATTAACATTAATTAAATTTTAGAAATAAATATTATTTTATTAAATGGTTTAAAATTACTAGAAATAATATCTTCATCCAACTGATTTAGGTAATGTTTAAAATATCAACCATGATATATAACCTTGATTTCTAAAAATAATATTGGGTGGAATTATTTTGACTCATTATATTATTTTATTCGTATATTATAATTTCAGATTAATTTTAATATGGGAATTAATTTATATTAATTAAATATTTTGAGATATTCCAAGAGTTTCCATGCCCTCCCATATAGATGCAAAAAATTTATTATCATTTATTCACACTTAAAGGATAACTTGTTTCATAAAATACATACACATATCCCTTCTTAACATTTCTAAAAATCATGGAGGCATTTTTTATCCTAATTATAACTTACAATGGATATTGGTGTAAGCCTTTTTGTGTTGCTCAAGGCGGTGTATCGTTCTCAAACAAATATTTTTGTTTTATTTCTTTTTACATGAACTTCCTAAATTATTATACCACTGTAAAATAAAAAAAGTAGTATATAAATGATACTAATAAGTAATTAGGTTAATTTATTCCCCTAAATATATCTCTTACTATATCAAATGGGAAATGTAATCATTGTTAATATATGGCGGACTACCGCCTCTCGAATCGATGAAAGTTTTTTTCCATCAGTGTCTATCAAAACTAGTCATTATGATATATTTATTTTCATATATATATATATATATATAATATTTATGAAATATTTATCATTATAAAAATATAATATTATATATAATTTCTTATTTTTCCATTCAATTAAAAATGATAACGGTGTTCATGTAAAGGTTTGGACTACCACCACCATTATGGGATGTGATTTATTTGTCATGACCCCATCACAAGGATGATATACATGAGAATATTTTAAAAGATAATATGGTTTATATAATATAATTATAAATATATAAATATAAACTAATACTTACCTTCTTTCTATATTGATAGGGAGAAATTTGAAACGTTGCTCATGCATACGTAGGACTTTCATCTAATTGAGTATAATGTTGTTAATTCTTCACAAGTATATTTTCTAGTTGGCTTTAAAATTATAATTTATTTATAAAATTAATAATTATTTCATCGTTATTATTCTAGAGGTTATGAAATATTTACCTCTTTGAATATAGTCATCCCACTGAAGTCATTTGGAACATATGATCCGAATATAATCAAAACACCCAAAACAATCCTAATTGATTATATAAATAAATAAGACATATTTATGAAAAAAAAAATAAAGGGAATAATAAATTTTAAAAAGATTCCTAATAATTTAAATTATTAACATATTTTGACTATTCATAATGATAAATAATGTACATGACAATCTGAACTCACGATAATGGACATATTACATTCAAAACAACATTTTGAATTTCATAAATATTTATTTTTGAAGTCATTGTATTCCCTTTAGATATTCATCATATTAATATATATGTATATTTATATAGAAATAAATGAAATATTAATGACATTATATGTATTTTTTTCATTAATTCACTATTTTCAAACAATAATATTTTTACAAATTTTATATGGATTGTTTTGAATTTTTATATAAAAGTGAAAAATAATGTTATGTTTTACTGCATATAAAGTCAATTGATTTTTTACCACCACTATAAACATTATTTTATGTTTTTATTATTCTATAATATTTAATGTTTTCATTAAAGTAAACCCCCCTTTACCTATGTCCAAAATATTTAAAAGAAAGGGTCTAAATGAGATGGATATTGTGACATCTAGAAATGTTTTTCTAATGAGTGTATGGATTAATTTTATATGAATGAAATATCTCATGTTTTATGATTATATTATAGGTTTTTTTAATTGTTTATGATGATGGGTGGTTTTATTATAAACCATGAATGGGTGTTTCAATTAGAAAATAGGATGGGTTATTTCTTTATAAACCAAGGAGAAGTGGTTATGTTATAAATCAAGGGCTAGTGGATACATTATAACCCTCCAATTCATTGAGAAATTGTCATCAAATTAGTTTACCATGTAGGTTTCTATATTTATATGAGTTTTATGAACATGATGATCCATGTTACCTTTATACTGTATTTAGAATTTCTTTAATAATTTAATGAAATTTATGATTTCACTATGTATACCAATGAAATTATGTTTAATGGAAATTATATGATTATTAATAATGGGGAAATGCACAATTTTTTTGAAATTTTTTTTATGTTCTTCAATAATGAATGTTATTATTTATAATTATAACATTTCTTTAGTTTTTCATATGAAATGTTTTATAAAAATTATTTGGCATAAAAGATTATTTCGAAGGTAACAAAATTTTTATTTTGATCCCAAAGTCTAGTTTTTAATATTGAATATTTTTAAAAATTATTCATGAACTAACATTTTTCTTTATTTCCTTTTTATGTCCCTTTCTAATATTTTTCAACTCATTTAATATTTTGAAATTTTTGAAATGGGAATAATACACGATTAGAAACAAGGATGAGGTCATGATAAATATTAAGAATATATGTCATTATGATTAAAAATTTTATATCATAATTTTTTCGGTGTAGGAGAAATTGATACAAAATGAAGGTTTCCACTTTGTGATGATATAGTTATTTATGTAAGGGTGATTACCAAATTCTATAAAACTCTAAATAATAAAGATCGTAAAATTTAATAGAATAAATTATTTAATTAGAATTTAATATTATGTAATGATTAAGGCTACTCCCTTATATATATTCCCTTAAGTAACCTTATATAGTTAGAGGTTGTCTTCATAAGAAGCTAGAAAACATCAACTTACCCATAATGAACACCATAAAATCCACACTAACTTTATAAAAATACCATGATACACTTACATAATCATTAAGAAATGGATTTTACTTTACCCATATCTCCAAAACTAGGCCATATAAAGGAAGTATACATTTACTGTTATGTAGACCCTATTCTATATTTAATGGTCAAAAGATAAATTAAAATTATAAATTTTCACATAAATGACTTATAAATTATAATAAAAAAGAGTTTATAATAGTTATAATGTAAAAATTTTCCACTTATAATGACTTATCATCCTCTTGAACTATTTATTCATTTCATATTCATAAAGATGAAGCAATTGAGATCATATGTTTCACTCTGACTGATTAATCTCTTCTTATACCCATATTTGCTTCATTGGTTGAAAAAAGTTGTACTATCTTCCACCACATAAACTATATTTCCCCAATCGACAATATAGAGAATATATTCTTCATATATCTTGTTTGTATCAAAATCAACATTTTTATGGTCTATAACATAAAAAAATAAGGCATGTACATCTAAATCCGATTTATATGGATCAAATCATGTATACCATGTTAAAAATTAGGAAGAATCAATGGAAATACACATTCAATGTGCATGAAATGATATTTAAGGGCCCATCAAACACATGAGATATCACACTTACTCTGAAGGACACTCGCTATAATCCTAGGCATCCTATGTCTTCCTACTATGGGATAGTATAACATCATTTTCCTTACCTAGGGAATATGTCATTAATGTAATATATATATATATAGCACTGATATAAGATACATCATATGCACTTATAGTATATGTAAACAATGAAAATTTTACCAAAGAGATAATATTGATAACATTTTATAAAATGGACCACAAAATACAACAAAATGTTATATATATATTATTTCCACTCATGGGATCACTGCTGACATGAACCATAAGATAATACATGGCCCCTCTACATCGACAGATATCCCAACCAAACACTTTAGAAATAACAATTCACTACATATTCTTGAACATGATTTTTAAATATCATATTTGGTGCTTTCATAAATATTTTCTACCACTATAGGGAAGCCACATCACATTGATATTTCTGCTAGAACTTCACTACATTAATGTAAGCCCCATAATATGTGCTAAAAAATTGAATAATCCATTTTTTAACATTCTATGTTACCCATGAAATCCAAGTAAACTCATTATCTCAAAAAAAAATTATGACGGATATTCCAATACTTCATCATATCTACCCTCTCCAAGTCAACAAAAAATTATCACCTAAGATATTACATACCTATTAAAAATAATACACCTAATAAAAAAGTGAAACTTTTATAATTTGGTCTAAATATAATCTTTATGATATATACCCAATATAATCTTAAGGTGAATACCATATATATCAGATGTCTGAGAGTATTTCCGGATAAAATATATGATGACAATAACAAAATACTCAGGGTATGGATTGAAAATCCAATTATAGAGAGCAATGAAAACCATTGGAGGATTTTCCAACCCAAATATCATGAAATGATAATAATTATGTACATATATACTACTAATTTACCTCTTGGAAATATCCTCTTATCTGAATAATAAATTATGATAGCTTGATTATAAATTAATCGTTGATGATAACCAAGATTCTACAAACCATAAAAAAGTGAAAAAATCCTTAGAAATATGTATCAATTTTTTATAGTCACTTGGTTTAGCATCATGTTGTCCACATACAACCAAAAACTACCATGAATCGTATTTTTGAACAACATAGTAGCTCCCCATGGAAATGTTCTTAGTCTTATAAAACCATTCAACTCAAAAAACTCATGTTGTACTTTCAGTTCATTCAAATAAGTTGGAGGTATAAGATATGGTGGAATCAATAACAATTATTATCTAGATACAAGCATAATATCAAACAGTATTCCTTTCTTTAACGGATATAATTTGTTGAAATATGGGGAAACATATTAGTATTGGTATACCACTGGTGTGAAAGTGGAGGGAACTAATATCGACTCTACTATAAGTTTCAAGTTGATACTTGCACTGTGATCATCCAGATCTGGCTCAAGTCTAGTAGTAGTATACTAAAATCAATATTACAATAAAAAATAGACATATATTTATCCCCTTACATGTAATAAAGGACACATTTGTCTAATAATTTTGAATGTGACAATTAAATATTGTTATCCATTCCATTCTGAAGATCATGTGTAATATCATCATCTTTGGGATCATGAAATCCCTTCGATTTCCATTACATAAAAAATAACTGGACTTCCTAGAAATCTGAAGAGATGATAAAAATTCATCCCCAATTTGTTTTGTGAGAAACGAACTCGAGAAAAATCATAATTGTTATTTTTATACAAATAAATTCATTAGTAGATATAAAATAATTGTAAGTTGAATTATCAATAATATACGTAGAAAGAGTAGATCAAATCAAGATTGTACTACAAATAGATGATGATCCATCTCTATATTTATCGGGAATATCATCTAAGGATTTTACCTTGACTACATTAGCTCCCTGAACCTATTATTGATATTCATGGAATTCTTGATTCATTATCATCATAATTTTAAAAGTTTGAACCCCCTATTTAGTACCCCAGAAGTATCCAAAAGTCCTGTTTTTTACTTATAATATTAACATTAGAAACCCTAACAATAATGATCTAGAACCAAATGAAAGAAGGTTCCTCATATCTTTATTCTGCCAACACTTTCAGTAATGTTCTGGGTAGAACTAATGAGAATGTTCAAATTTTCCATAGTTGAAATAATGTATAACACTTATTGGGTGGGTTAATGAATCCCAACAATTCTCATACCAAATTACACCACCCCACTTCATGAACTGAATGACTCATTTCCTAATAATAGTAGAGAAACATATTATAGATCTTGGAGGTCAAACCATAATACCACTGAAGAATTAATCAAGTCCATATTATATGTCCCCATTTGGACCTTGTAAATAGTTAGTGCAATGTGTAGAACCTCCACTCTCATCGCATACCTATCCTCTGGTTTCATGACCAATTCATAAAAACTTTATATAAATCATTTCATTCCTCATCATCCTATATCTTACAAGTGACCTAAAAGGCTAGTCTATTCTAGATATGGAAGTTTAATTTGTTGTCAAACATGGCCATCTATAACTCTCAACTATGTGTGGGTAGAATCTAAATTGATATTTGATGGAATGAATCCACTATATGAAACAGTAGAGTGGATCAAGGAGAATTATCAACCACCCCTTCTTGTATATCTGGTTGTGGTATCTTAGAAAATTCCGTTATAGAAGCATTTTGGTCCACTACTATAAGTAGTCTGATTAGAGGTCTCTTAGGTGGAAGTTTGGAAATTTAAAACAAACATTTAGGATTCTTACAAACCTTTTTTTGAAATTTAATGTCTTGTAAAAGGAATTTCTAATCAAAAGACATATCATAGGAGGCTACCCGTAATAAGAAGGAATAACCCTCCTTGCATTACTCATGGTTATCCACACCTACACATTAAAAACCATCACACACACACAAACACACACACACACACACACACATATATATAACGAAAAATAATGGAATTACCAAGATTAGCAATCAAATTCTAAATAATATATCACATCAACTAGGTCATATATTTATCAATGAATGAAAATACATGTCTATAGAGAATAGATACCACATTCATGCCATTAAATTAAGAATTACTATACAATACACAATTGGTTAAATATATGGTAGGAAATCCTATTTACTTACTCATGATTCATGAATACATCATAATCCCATATAATAGTACAAATATAATATAATTTTGATAAACATGAAACTATAGAACCATAACTGCAACAACAGTCCCATAAATAGTAACTTAGAGGTCTATCACACAAGTGTTGGAAATAAACACATGAAACTCCACTACATGAGTCCCACAAATCATAAATCCGTCTTACCTTGACCAAAAATATATTAAATGAAAATAAATGATTGAAATACATCATTGAGAAAAATATTTGTAACACCCTAACCAAAATTGATGAATTAAATACATAGTGCCACATAACCTCATGCACACCCCCATATGCAAGTGGTTGTAGACTATCCAGGAGGGCCAAAATTCTTTCAGTGGTGAGACTATACCCTCAATATAAATAAATTAAAAAATAAATAATAACATAGGATAAAACAAGGAAAAAATAAACAATTTATTAATGTACAACATTTCAAGTATCTCATTTCATATTGAATAATAAACTAAAGACCCCTAATGTATAAGGTCAAACAAGAGTAAAATGAAGATATGTAATTAAATAGATCATTAAGACATCAATCATAAGTCTATACTAGAAAAATCATAAATTCCGTGATGAAAATTATAGATTTAATTAATTATGGATTTCTCCTTTCCAATATCCATGACAATTAATTTTTCATGCTCATATAGATTCTCTTAAAATGTGTGTTTAATGAAACGCAATAGAACAACACAATTATTCCTCAAAATAACTAAAATTGTAAATTGATATGAATAACATGAGAAAAAAAATAATGAACATTAAAAAAGAAATAATACCATACTGAGAATATGTATGCTAAACAAGCCGCTATAAACCCCAGTATTCTATTTTTCAGCACCATACTAAAAAATGCCTAAAAATAATAGTGGTCCTTTTATCAGTATAATATCCGTCCAAAAGGATGATCACTAGAACTAAATTTCTTTGGATATATGTCAGAACACATAAGAAAATCACATGAAATTTTTACATCCTAGGATAAATCAGATAAGTTAGTCATGAACTACTAATATCTATTAGGTTAGATCAGAGAAGAAAACATTCTCCAATGTCACCTATCTTGTCAGATCATATAAGACCATCATTTAGTATTATATCCTCTATAGACAGATAAAAAAGGACATCCTTCTTTACAATAACCTATATTATAATATCATATAATAACATCTTTCCATATCACCCTTTTACCATGTCACACATTGTATCTAAATACAATTTTTCTCCAGGTATAACATTCCATGATGCGTCCACTAATAACTATGTACTGTATATATAACTCTTGAAATATAAAATATACCAAATACATCTCATGGGAACTACTTCATCATATTCATCTCCATCATGTATAAGAATAACACAGTATATTTGGGCCTCCTCGACTATACACGCACGCACATACATACCATATCACACAATGTTTTTCAATGATATGTCTCCAATTTCCAAAAAAATCATGTCACATAAAGAACCTATGGTTATAAATGAATATAAAATGAAAAATTGGGAAAAAACTGTAGATCAGGTCTTTATACGGTCTGTAAATCATATAACAAGATTGTAAACATCAAACTCAATTTTCTCTGAGGAATAATGAAATAGGTCATGTTAGTTTACTAATATAGTCAATATAATGACTAAAAAAAATCCAAAAACCAATTCAAATTAATTATTACTAAAAATAATTAAAAACTCTATAAGTGATAATAATTTCTCTATCATGAAACATTATAAAATTTTCCATATAAACCAAAACATGTGAAGGCAATATCAATCTAAAAACTACAAATTTAACATTGAAATGATACCATATATATGATGAATAATAATATGATATGCTTGATGATTCATTATCATTTTTTTGATAATTATGGGTTATCATAAATTAGGTGTTCTTTATAATTTATTCAAAAAATAATTGGGATGGATAATTCCACCAATAATATATATTTTAGAATCATTCATGGAATTATCCCATAATTTTTGTTCACTCATGTGAGAAAAAGAGGTCTCTTCTATGACTAAAAACTAGAATAAGATAACTTATTTCTGAAAGGAAACATCAAATATTTTTGAAAAATTATATATGGACTTCCCATACATGGGAAGATATCAAAAATTAATGAAATAATAGGTTCATGAATTTATAAAATATTATAAGGAATTTGGGTTCGCAATATTGATAACCCCATATTAAAATCACCCATTAATTTTTTTTTCAAGGTGATTCTTGAATTTGGTGGTTTTAAATAATTTATAGTAGGAGTTAGAATATTTAATGATTCAAATTTACTAAATTCCCATGATTCAAGGGTTTTAAAATCATGGAAATATGATACTAGTTTGATCAAGGAGAAGTGAAATGAAAAACATGGTTTAAAAATGTCTTTATAGAAAAAGGGTGATGCATAAGGGTAAACAATTTTATCCATTACATATATCGTAAACCCTTGTAGAACTGATAAAAATGTCTTCATTTTGATTAATTGAGTATAATTATACCATTATAAAACCTATAGAAACAATTTGTTACCCTTACATAATGACTGGAATTTATCTTAATATTATGTAAGAGATAGTTTCCAATTATGTACATTCTAGGTTACCCTTAGAAAAATGATAAACATAAATGTCACCTTTATAAAACCCTTGAAAACACAATAGAACCCTTATATAATTAACCATAATCAACCTTAAATTTGTGCAGTGACTAGATTACCCATACATACACCTTTAAAATAAAGAGTAACCTTTACACAACTCCCAAAGCCATCCCTTGTGAAGGCAGTAATACTATACCTTTATGTAGGCGATGTGATCTATAAATGGGTAAAATTATTATTGAAATTTTTAAATTTTCACATAAAAAAGGAATATAAACTGTAACAAAAAATTCATTATAAAATAAGGATGTTACAACTCTGTCGTAATAAAATAGATAAGAAGAGTATATGACTTTTAGAATTCATTGTTTATCGAAGTAAATTTTATGACAATAATAAGGGAATTATATGATTTTTTATTCGCTATTGTAGTCCATTCTATGAGAGTTTAACATGGAACTTTCATCTTAACTTTCAATGAAATTTTATGTAGTCTAGTGGGGTTTCAATTTTCATATAGATTGGAGTTATCCAAATTCCTCATCTTATTTTTACATAATATAAATCATTCAATAAAATATGATACATGATATATGTTTTCCAGTGGTTTGAAATACAATCTGGGAAGTTTCTTCCAGTAAATGAATGTTTTTTTGTTTTTTTTAATTTTATCAAATTATTTAATAAATTAAATAATAAATCAAGTTATTCATTTCAAATCTAGTTTTCGTTTATAATATTTATTGTGTTAAATTATATATATATGGATTAAATTTTATACTCATTATTGTTGTCATTTAAAATCATCTATTATATATATTTATTTTAATTAAATATAGATGAATTGAAATATGATGAATTTATACAAAATCACCCTTTCTTTTCTGATAACAATTTTTTCACAATCATTTGTCCACCAATAAAACGAGTTAATTATGTTAAATAAAATCATCAATATAAAATACAATATGAAACAAATTATAACCTAAACAATGATAAATTAAATTTTTATGTTTTGGTACTCTCTCTCATTTGAAGAGTGGATAGTTTTGTTTCAATATGGAAATGATTAATATAGATTTCTACTATTTTATGTTATAGTTTTTTTATTATTAAATAAAATTTTAAAAAATAAGTTCATTTAATATTTGGTGTACTAATAATTTATTCTCATGATTCATTAAAGAATTCCATTTTTTAAAATTTTCAAAATATATTACCATATTCCTTTTACACTACTTATATCTCACACAATCAATTTATAGATTTAATCAAGAAAATATGCACTTAAAATTTTTAAAAAATAGATATTATGATGCTTTAATTATTTTAGAAACTATTTAGTTAGTTAAAAACTCTAAAATTGTCCCATGGGTTTGACCATTCACTTGAATTCTAGTGTAGGACAATAAATAATATTGTTATGACCATGATAAACTGCTATAAATTTAAAATTTTGTTCTATTTTAGATTAAGTCTTGGGGTTTAGTTCCATTATGTTTAAATAAAATAAAAAAATTCTTCCCTTTTTCACCAATGTGTTTTGGAAATAAATTCATAAATACTAATTTCTTAAATTGTATATGTTAGTGCAGTTTTCATTGAAATTTAATATTTTACTATTGTGTAATCATTAAAAACTATTATTGATGAATAATTTTTCACTAATGATACAAATATTATAACATATATATTCAGAGAGATGTTGGTATGTGGTGAAAGTATGTTAAGTACTTTACTGCATGTTATGTTAATGGAAAGGTGGAGAGTTCTGATTTTATATGTGGCAGTTTGAATGTTATTCATATTAAAAGACATATAAATAGATTCCAATATGGATTTTATTATATTTTTAATATTTTATAATAAAGGATTATAAAAAATATTATTTAAAAAAATATAGAAAGATAATGTTTTCTATAGTTATAATGAAGAATTAAGGGGAATTTGGGATGGTTTTTATAGAAAGAATAATATTAAATTTCAATATATTGGAATTTCAATTTAATATTTTTAAAATATATGTAATTATATTGATGCCACACACTTTGATGACATGTGATTCTGTGGACTTGTTAGACCGGAAAATAATTTTGAAAATATTTTATCTTTATTTATGTAAATGATTAAGTGAGGTTTTCGAACATATAAATCGGTGCTCATATAAAAAATACAAGTGCACCGTTAAAAATGGAACATCGAGATTCTACTAGAATGTACTTAACTTCGACCAGAAAGAATCAGACAAAAAATTTAATTTTCAAGATTTTAAAAACATAATCAAATAAATTAAAAGGTTATTTTAGTTTATATTTCTCACAGTTGAGAAGAAGATGGAGACACTGTGTTTCGAAGATGAGGCACATTAAAGGAATCTCTTTAATGAATAATTTTTGTGATGAGTAACAGATACATTGTTTCATAAATGAAATAGTGTAATGAAATGACGTCACAACGTAACAGAAGTGTTGTGACAAGTTCTCTTTTATGAAGATAATGTCTTTGAGAAATGAGAATTTAACTGTTGAAATTATCTGATGAACCTATGACACAGATTATTTCTAAAAACGAATGAATAAGCCCCACAGGATCATTAGAAACGTTGACGCTTTACGAAGAACGGGATTGGGAAGTATAGAATTCCAATGTATCTTGAATCCTCAAAGGCAGAGTGCTTCAATTACAAACATTGATCAAGGTAGGGATTTGCTTACTTCACGTTTTCCCCATTCATATTCTAAAATGATAAACACAAATCAACCCACGAATAGGTTGATCTGAAGATCATGTGTTCTTGTTGGAATGCGTTCTTCTGGGGGTTTCATTGTGGGATTGAATTATTTTTCATAGAACATGATCCCCAAACCTCCCCATGTCTTGAAACTCTAACATGGAGGGAGCATGTCTACATAAACAAGGCCCAAGCCCCTCCACTTCTTCAATAATTATGAATGAAAATTTTAATGGGGTGGAAGGTAAATTAGAGGCCTTCATATAGAAGGAGATAACTCTATGAGGCTGGAGGCACACGCTGCGGCTATGGGATGGGGGTGGTGCATGACGACAGTGCATGAGAGTTGAAAATTGCGGACGACTCAGGATGTGGCACAGTGAGAAGATCCACTACCTTTCCCAGTGGCTGGAGGTAGAGACAGGACCCCTGAGCAACATCGGTGGAGCATCCCGTAGCCATTGGCCATGGTTCGTAGGATCACACGATCGATTGGCCACATGCGGGGAGTCTGGCCTGCCAGATTGGATGGATGCGTAGCATCAGGCAATGGTCGCTTGACCGTGGTGGAGAGGGATACCCCATAGATTACCCGTAGGGTGAGGGGAGCCAAACACGGCTTCCAACAACATCCTGGACAGGACGCCCAGGTAGGGTTCCAGCCGGACCTTGACCGGGAGGGGTCCGGATCAGGTCGGCGGACCCGGGTCGGGCGGGGTCCAAGTCGGATCGGTAGACCCGAGTCAGGCCCTGTCTCAGTCAAGTCAGCAGAACTGGTTCGGACCAGGTCTGGGTCAGGTCGGCAGGCCCGGGATGGGTCGGGGGACTCCAGGCTAAGTTGGGTCAGATCATACCCAGACCCAACTGAAAATTTATTTTGAAAATACCACAATAACATGAAAACTGGGAATCTAACTTAAATTTCGTTTGCGTCTTTGGAACCCTCACAATGAGGAAGATCTTTTGATATAATCTATAGAGGATTTCATGGAAGTTGAAATTCAATGAATCGATTGGGGAGCGGTTCCCTCGAGATCAAACATTCTACTTGTGGAAACCCAACGGTTGGGTGAGACCTAAAGACTACTAAAAAGTGAACCTGTGTAGATTAGATACTATGGCCTTGTGGTAAGAATCATTTTTGCGTCCCAGCAAAACCTTCATGGGGAGAAACTTCTGTTTTACCCAGAATACCCACAATACAGGACAGGAGGAGTACCTAAGTATGACCATAGGTGGTATGTGGCATCTGTGTGACCTGGAATTCCCATAGTGGGAAGAATCTTCTATGTGACACAACATACCCAAGGTACCATTTAAGGATGAGTACCACTACAGTCCCAAGGTTAGTGGGATTCAGCTTCTATGTGACCAGGTAGGCCCACTGTACTCATTGATGAGGTGTTCTCCAACCGCCCACGGTGCTAGATGATGTGGCTTAGGGCCATATTATCCTACTCTATAATATACCTTGTGTGTTCTATCTCACTTCGTGACCATCCATTGTGATCAATATTTTTGTTTTGGTTGTGGATTTCTTTTTGGTCTTATTTTAATTGCATTGTGGTCCCTATTGAGTATATTGTTACTCACCCCAACATGGGATTTTCCTTCACATGTTGTGTCTAGTACAGATGACTGAAACTTGATGGAGGATATGGTGGCCCAAGACTTAGTGGTGCCCAGTGAGACTACGTGGGTGGTGTGTACTTCTATGACCTCCACCAGCAACTCTGAACCTTATTATCAGGTGGGGTTTTTTAGCAGACGGCCTACATAGTTTCTTTTTTGCATTCCAATTTTCCAGTTAGTCTTTTTTTGGGTTCGTATTCTGGACAACTAGAATTTCAGTTGTAATTGTAAACAATGGTTATTTTTAGTTGCATACTTGTTTTACTTTTCCAACTTTTGGACTTGGTTATGAGTGTGTGCGTACAAGTACATCATAAAATGGATCTCAGTTGCAGGTTGATGCCTTCGGTACTAGTCTTCAACCCTTGGCCTTTAGGTGGAAGGCATGGAAAATGTCATGACATGGGCCCCAGATAATGGTTAGTGACCTAAATCCTATATTTTGAATGATAAATATCAATATTTTTAGTAGTGGAAAGAAAATATATTAGAGCTAGTTTTATTTATAGAAAAAATTTAATTTTATTTGTGATAAATATGTATATGTTTATTTCAATGATATGAACACCTTACACAGAGTCATTTTTTGAAGAAGAAAAATAGTATTTTGGACTCAAAATAGTAAATAATATTTGAAAAAAATTAAAATTTAATATTTGAATAAAAAATAAATTAGTTTCTTAAAATTATCTTTAAGTGGTTGAGATAAGTGATCTAATATTATTATAGAATCCCATACTAAATATAATGAAAAGTATTGATTTGGAAAATTTGTTTGGGTAATTTGTTTTTATAGTTTTTTTAAATTGGAGTACATAAGTATCTCTCCATAAATAAAATTCCATTATCATCAAAAATGGGAACATGAATTTGTATAACTCACATAGGTAAAAATTAAAATATATAAAATATTATATTACTTGATAAAAATGACATTCAAAATGAATTGAAAATGTTTTTTAATCATAATGATTTTATCAAATAAGATAATTTCCTCATGGATTATTACTTTTTTAGAATCAAATTTATTGACAGTGATATTAATCTATTGATACACTATTTTGGAAATATTATTAATTGTTTCAACCATTTTGAAATAATTATTGGGGTATGTTTTTGAATGTACAATATTGGGATATTCCTTACATTGATAGGGGTAAATTAGTATTGGGGACCTTTCAAATTAATTTTTTTTGAACCCTGTATAGCATGACCTGTTAGGATCTTGATTCCCTTGTTCTATTTTCTCTATCACATAGACTAATTTGAAATCTGTAAAACTATGCACAAGATTTTTTTTAAAAGAACACTACTCATTAAGAGTATCTAGTATTTTTCATGTATGGGTTTGACCAATATACATATTCTCTACTATTATATAGTAATTGGTTATAGTGGGTTGTCTTATATTACTATCCTTTATCCAGTGTGAGTCCATACACTTTGGAGGTGTATGGGGAATGAAACAATTACACTTCCCTCAACTAGTGATGACTAAGTCCAACATGCATCTACTTACTAGTTCTTTATACCACCTACCACGAAATTATACTTCCTATGAAAAGTGTTTCTAACACCAAGATATTCTTCCACCAATTGAGACCATTTTGATGTCAAAGTACTATGTGCTATTCTTATTGTCACAAGTTAAATGATTAGCATTATTCCAGTAAACATTCTTTATTATTCATAGAAACAACCTTGAAAGTTGAAAAATATTATTCTCATATTCTTTGGTAAAAATTCAACTACAATGAAGCCTATTTTTATTCTTGATAGAATAACAAACTCCATTTGTGATTATCATATCAATGAAGATAAGCTCATCTTAACACAATCACATTAAAAACTACAATGAATAATAATCAATATTTAGTTGGGAATAATCTATTATACATATTTTTTTCTTATTGAATTATCAACCCCATAATATCTTGTTCACTTAAAGAACTCAGTATAGTTTAATTCAATTATGCCTTTGGTCTCCTAAACATGTAACTATTTTTCAGTTCTTCAATATTCACATATTAATGCATGCATCCAAGAACCTTTTCCTTCATCTTTGTATCTTTTCACAACAATTATTCAGGTGTCCGACAATTTTATATGTGTGATGGGAATAATGCAAGTCCTTCTGGGTGAAAACACTATTCAATTTTCTTTTTTGAACACACAGATAATTTGTATCTTCTACATCTCATTTTTTCATTCACTTTCTTCAAGTGTAATTAAATCATGCACATAGGTGCATATGCATCATGCATGGAAACATTACCCATTTCCTTAAAATGTTAATTTTCTTCTCAAAATACACACCTAAAAATACTGCAACTCTTTGAAGTTAAAACAAGAGAAAGATCACTATTGTTCAATCCATGAGCTGTGCTGATCAATTTCTTCATGAAACACGGCAGGGGGTAAAACACTAGTCATTTAAGTGTTGTTTCTTCTTCTATATTTGAAGATAATTGGTTCTCCTGACTTCCTCAATAGGGTGTGAAGATATCATTCCAAAAAACATAATGATTCATTGGACAACCCTATTCATAAATCTATAATGGTTTACAAGACCGTTTCTTCACTAATCCACATTGAGAGTGATTTGTACTTGTTGAAGGTATACACGGATCCACAATTAGAGGAACTATAACGGTTCACGGATCAGGATTTCCCATTGAAAACTAGAAGATCAGAGATGCAATTTTTTTCGAGGAAAACAAGAGATCATAAGAATACGTGAGTAGCAACTTTATCGGTCTCCGTGTCACTAATTTATTGATGAGAATAAAAAATTATGAAGTATTCAAATCTCATAAGATATTCTGGTTTAAATCTCTCCATTGAATAGATGAGATCACCAGTTTTATAAATCACCCATGCTGGTTAATGAAACATCGATAAATCTTGGATTTATCATTCAAGATAATGACCTTGTATATTGTGATCTAGTCCTCACATGCCAGTGTTTATGAATTCATGAAAAACATATCGACAAATAATAGAATGTGTCATGTGGCCTCAACTACATCATTTTCCTTAGGCCATCATGATTTCATTGTGTTTTTTATTTCATGCATGATCGCATTTTGATCCAATTACCCTCATGATGTTAGCATGATCCTCCTATGATGGATAGAAAATGACCATGGTGGTTTGGCTTTCTTCATTAGTGAGCAGCAGTAGTATTTTGAAGTGGAGGGTGGAATACAGTAGTGTATCTAATAGAGTCTATTAGATAATTAGTCAACCTTGATTAAATGAATAGCGCACATGATTATATTAGTGGCCATGATCACTCCATTTATTAGGAATCCCATCTCTTTTAGAATTTGTGACATGGCTAGGGCACCATATATCAATTAAGTAGCTCCACTTTACCACATAAAATTCGCCTTTCACTCCCTGGTACCACCCTATACGGTTTTCTAAGAATGCTCTATTCGCACCTATTTGTAGTCCCTTAGCCCAATCTATGCATGGATTCATCCTTGTTCTCCCATATTGTCTTACACACATCCCTTCATATGTGACTAACGAGATGGATATGATATATTTCCTTAGGTTTAGTCGACATTGTGTCCTGCATGTGCCCTCAGTAGAAGATAGCCAGTCAGCTTAGTAGGTGACATATTTTATTTATGTGAAGCACTTAAAATTATATAATGAAAAATAAGATATGAAAAATGAAATTCATGGCCACCTTATAATGAAATACCATGCATAAATTCCATTTTCTCTTCATCATTAACCATCATTCTTATTTCTTCTTATTCTTTTTGGAATATGAATTCTAAAGTAAAACATCATCCTCAAATAAAACATCTTAACTGTTATAAACAATGTATCTAATTTGATACATATAATTTGTACTTATAACCAGTTCAATAATCATCTAATTTAACAACATGGAATATTTCCCATGCATGGCGTCTAATTCATTGAATCCATAACAATTCTCCAGGCATCACCACAAAAACTAGTCTATCTTAACTCATTAACATTGGATCTACTTCTTTATTTTAATCATTATTGTAAACCATTAACAACAAATAAAACTCACACACCAAAGGATTCAAAATATTATCCCCCTTTTTATTTGTTGAAAATCCTCAATGTTCACTCTCAAATGAATGTTTCAATGTCAAAAATGTGAATCTCTTATCTCCCCTTTTCTGTTCCACTTTTAGTTCATATTCTCTCCCATTTATTGAAAATAAATAAAATGTTCATGAGAATGGGTATCAATCCATAGACAATAAAGGTTTCATCCATCATCTCACAGCATGTCTACGTTAACTATGCTCTGGGTAGAAAATAACAGGATTTGAGTTAGACAACAAAACTATCCCTTTCCATTTATCATGCTCCCGAATGAGATGAGAACTCATGTACTTGTCTTAAAGGATTGTTCACCTTCATTTCAGAATTAAATCACAAAAAGTGACATAAATAATTGTGGGAGAAATTAACATGAATCTTCTACATGTAGTTAAAAAAATGGATCATGAACATTCACGTTCCATAGGCATTATAACTAACCTTGGGGAACTTCCATTCTTTTTTTCCACTAAATAATTCATTTACTCCCCATTTTTAAAAAGTTTGTTATTTTTATTAACCAAGTATGATATATTAAGAAATGAAATACCTTTTCCAATGAAATTATTTACAAGAAATTTATATAATAACTAAATTTTGAACTCATTGAAAAAATAATCTTCAAAGTTTCCTCAATGGTCTCCCCCTCATGAGAAGCAACTGTCATCACTTTTTCTCAAGTTCACCCCCCCTAAAAATTTTCATCACCTTGTCTTCAATCTATTAAACGAACAAATAAAATACAAAAATAATTAAGGTAATAAGGTGTATCCTAATTGCTTCACCAATATGACCAATAAGTTTGAGATGTTTTCCAATCCAAGTAACTCCACTTCATCCAGTCTTCATGATTTCACATATGAACTTTTATTCTAATATATGTTGAGGTAGCATGTATCTCTTTAAATTATGTTCTTCTTTGAGTGGAGAACATTTATTATTAAACCCATTTATATATAATACATATTACTCTTTCTTGGAATGTATCTTGCTCTGGTAGAAAGGTTAGTAAACCCTTTTAAACGTGATAAATTTTATTACATATCTCACAACTAACATCATTTCTCTTAAAATGAAATTTTCTTGTGCATATTTAGGTTTTCTTATTCCTTTCATGTCTTAAAAAACTATCATTTCATCAGGATGTGGTGGTATATTTGGATCTTCCACCGAGTATCTTCTAACTATCATCCCTTTTATTAGTTCTTTTGGATGCACAACCCTTAATCTTTATGGATTTAGAATCCAAGGTATTCTCACCTCCCCATAAAATAATATTATTGGGAGAATGTTTTCAAAAAATTCATCTAATTACTTAATAAGGATACTTATTCATTCATATAATTATTCTGTGACTTTTTTATAAACATTGAAGACATGTTGGGACGAGCATGTACCAACATTGTGACCACTACCATTTGATACATAACAGATTTTTTCAAGAATTCAGAACTTGTTGTTAGTGTACATATGCTTCTAGATCTATGGATATTACATCTTCATCTCTATATTCGATCCCAATAAATGTGTATCCTTTATGATTTTATATTTTGAGGATTTTATAATAATTTTAATGTACAATTTAGAAATATTTTTCAGCACCAACATTGACCCACAATCCATTATTTCATGAAATCCTATGTATTAGATTGGTGAGTATTTTCTTGTGACATGTTTCAAATCACATTTCCTCATCCATACCTATTTTATATTTATATTCCAACCAATAATATTTTTAGAATCATATTTATTAACATGAGTACGTGATTGTATGCCCGATATGTTATTCTTCTTAGTTACTTGTGATATATCATTGAGTAACGTAACGATCTTATTATCACAGGTTGGCGGTCTTCCAACCATAGTATCATCTAATTAGCATTGAGTGCCAATAGAAACTATCTGATTATTTTTTTAAGTGTCAATATGAGTCTTCTCATGATTGGTCAACTGAGATTCCAATTATAGAAATATCATATTGCTGACGATTTTCTGATTTACAATCATAATCATATTCTCATGAAATGATTTATTCATTTTCAACTTCATATTTATGCATCTTCACATTGTTTTGTAACAATGATTGATGTACCTTTTTGTTCTTGGAAGCTTCATTAAAATGTAACTCCATTACATGAGTGTTATTCTTCATCTAATAATTATGTGCATGGATATTTTCTACAAGATCCTCATTTACAATATCCTTTTCTTAAACATATTTGAGTAATTTTTATAAACTCATTTTAAGTCCCCTCTTTATTTATTCAAAATCACAATCATGTCTTGAGAGATTTAAGCATTCAACAAATTTTATTGAATTCCTTCTCTAGAACAACATTTTCTTCTTCCAACTGGGTGATATCGTCTTTCATGCATTGAAATACTAGATAAACAAGGTATGTTCATTCTTTAAGAATACCATGTAGAATAAATCATAATCTATCAAATCATAATTCTTGTTAAATTAATGATTGATCTTACCACTTGTGATAGTATTTTACTCATTAGGATAATTTTCAAATGTACTAACTCAATCCTCTTAATTTCATGAGGTAGGAAGGTTATCAATATTCTAAGCAAAACATTGAGACACCAACTTATTACATTCCACGCCCGATGTTTCTTCATTATCAGTAAGGTATGGAGAACTCGATACTTAATCTTCTTTAGAAAAGAGGGACTTATTATTCAAATTTTCCTTCAGTTTATTTTTACAGTTCATCATGTTCTTGGTGGATATGGACTTCTTCTCATAGATAGTTGATTCTTCATTAAAACTACACATTATTTCTGTCTTAGGAAAGAAACTCAAGTCTTCAAAATAGAATATCTTTATCATAAAGAATTAATTATAGGTGGATTGGGATCTGATACCTACTAATAAGACCAGTTTTGGATATTCCTAACACTAGGGGTGGGGGGTGAACCAGTGTTGGGTAATTTTTAAACAAACTATAACTTTTTATACTTATACGTCTATACCAATTAAGATTTTTATTCTCTTTTCCTCTTTCCCCTACAACGTGGAATAATATAAAAGTAGTAAAAATATTCACATGATGTTTTAATAAGGTTCACTACTCAATAATAGTATCCAGTCCTTACCATGTATGGGTATGAATAATACACATATTTTACTCTATAATTTTACAAGATGTTATAGTGGGTTGGCTTAGAAAACAATACTTTATCTCGTGTGAGTCCCTACACTTTGGAGGGGGAGAGAAACAATTATACTTCCCTAAAGTGGTGAGGACCTAGTCCTACTTTTATCTACTTTTTGGTTCTTTATACTACCTCAGAAGATAGCATTCTCCATAATGAATAGGTATTATAACACCAATAGATTTTGACACTCTTTGTGATGTGTTGGATGTAGTAGAACTACATGATCTTCCACTCTTCACTTCTTACATTCTTAGTATCATGCAAGTATCCCTTATTTATTCTTCACAAAAGAAACCATGACAGTTTCTCAATATTCTTATAAATCATCTTCATTTAAAACCCAACTGAACTAAATCTTATTAATATTTATTCTATAATAGAAAAATCCCATTGTCGTTATCATATCAAGGAAGTCCTTCTAAAATTAGCATCATCATAGTTAAAACTACCTTTAATAATAATCAATCATCATCTGGGAACAATCATTTCCTCTTAATATTTTCTTCTTTAATTATCAACTCAATAAGATCATGTTCACGTATAGAATTCAATGTAGTTCAATTAGATTTTGTTTCAGGTATCCAAAACACACAACCATTTATTGGATATTGAGTCTTCACATTTGAATACAAGAAAGTGAGCTCTTTCTTCTTCTTCTTTGTCACTTTGCAGAACCTATGTTCGGGTGTTCAATAGTTTTATATTATTTCATGGAAGAATGAAATTTATTCTTGGTGAAACCCACTATTCACTTTTTTAACACACACAAAAGATTCCTCTTCTCCTCTTCTTCTTTGCATGCACTTGGTTAGGGTGTCTTCAAATCATGCACATGAATGCATGTGCATCATGAATGCACACACCATCCCCTAACTTCAAACACTATTCTTCCTCTCAAAAGATACTCTTAAATATAGTGTAACTCCTTTGTTTTAAAATGGGATCCTGATAACCATCATTCAATCCATGAGCATTGTAGAACAATTTCATCATGAAACACTGCGAGGGTGTTAAGCACCAGTTGTGTGAGTGCGGCATCTTATTTTCGTCATGAAACTAAATGGTTCATGGGAGTTCTTCACACTGAGTGTTGAATATCTCCTTCCCAAAACAATAACGATTCATGGGACTCCATTATTTAAAATTCTAGGATAGTTTTTGAGAATAATTCATCAAAAAACCTATTTAATAGTGATTTACATGTATCCAATACTTACAGGACTCCACTCTTCACAAAACAAGAATGGTTTGTGGATCATGGTTTCCATGCATGGAGAAAAAAATCAGAGAGGCTCTCTTTTTCTAGGAAAACAAGAGAACACAATAATATATGACAATTATCATCCTCAATCCCGATTACTCAACTTTTATATGATTGAATCAAATATTTTTCTATTTTTCAATCTCATAATATATTCTCTGTTTAAATATTTTCTTTGAACAACCAATATCTATAGTTTTTAAAATGTTCTTCTCTAGTTGAAGATTTATTGAGAAATTTTGGATTTTCTTTCAAGTTTATGGAGTTCTTATTTATAGTGTGTTCCTCACATTCATGTGTTTATGAACACTTGAAAACATGTCCAGAAATAATCAGACGTGCCACACGACCATGAAAAATTTATTTCCTTTTTTCCATCACAAGTTATTTGTGTTATTTTAATGAATTTAAGATGCTTGTTCGGTGAGATCCAATGGCCCTCATGATGGACACATAATTCTTATTTGATCGTCACAAATCATCCATGGTGGTTTGAATGTCTTCTCTAGTGAGTAGAAGTGGAATTTAGCAGTGTAGGGAGGAGGAAAATGGTGAAAGAGATACAGAGGAACTAGAAAAATTTGATGAGCATGATTAAATGAATGGGGAAAAATATTAGTTTAGTGGACCCAATCCATCAATTTATTAAAAACCCCACCACACATCAAATCAGTGACATGGTTGGGTGGGGTATATCAATCAAGATGCTCCACTTTACCACTTATAATTCACCTTCCCACTCCTATAAACCATTTGGTATCGGTTTTGTATGCCCGCTCTACACCCACCAATTCATGGGACCTTAGCCCAATATATACAAGGGATGTCCCTCTAGAACTCTATCAGGTTTACTTATGACCCCACATATGTGGCCTTTGGGAAGGCTAGGCTGGCTTCTCTTTGGTGTGGCAGACATTTTTTCATGCAAATGGCCTTAGTTGAGGCTTTCTAGTCAGCTTAATGGGAAGCCTAGTATTTTTAATTATTCCATATAAAATTACTTAGTTAAACCCCATGTATGATAATATGAAATTTAGGGTCACCTTATAATTTCAATCCGATGCACAATTTTCCTTGTTCTCTTAATCGTCAACCACCATTCTTCTTTCTTCATAATATTTTTTGAATATGAATTCCAAAGTAATTATTCATCCCCAAATCAACCATATTCTCTGTTTTAAACAATGTATCACAATTTATACATATATTTTTTACTTATAAGCAGTTCAATAATCATTTTATTTAACAACATAGATAATTTCCCATATGTAGCATCAAATTCTATGAATCCCTTACAATTCTCCACACATAATCACTTCAACCAATATCTCTTAACTCATTATCATTGGAGCTAATCATTCATTTTGAATACCATTAACAAACTTTTAAAATTAATAAAACTCATACACAAAAGTTCTCCCAACAATTTTGACTAAATTATAGATGTGTAGAACAAGATATCCATAAATTTTAATTTGGTTTTCCATGGGTATTTTCATTCCAGGATGGGATTTGATTTCTTACATAGTTTTTCAGGTTTTTATAATATATGTATTTCACTCAAAGATAATTTTTTAAATATTATATGGTTTTTATAATAAAAACATAAAATAAGTGACTATGGATCATTTATCTAGTTATTTTGGATGGGAACTATAAAACATGATATATATGGGAGCCCGAACCTGATTTTATTTCATTTAATAAGATAATTTTTCCCATTAATATTTTGAAATCTAGGAAATAAGTATTTTTCATTTTATAATTTTTTTATTAACTCTCACCATCCACTCATTGGATATCATTGGATTTTAGGTTGGGGTTTTATATTGTTCATAGTGGACTATAACATATACAGGTGACATGTATTTCAGTTACAATATAATTGGAGAAAAAAAGTGAATTATGGAATCTATATGGATTAATTTATAGTAGGTGAAGTGAGTTAATAATATATATCTCATTTAGACAATCTATTATTTTAGGATTGGAGTAATTCTTTTAGTCTGTCTTATATATTTTTGATATTCATATTTTTTAATCCTATTAAAATATTTCTATATTGTGTTATAGTCTCTAATAGAAATTCCACTAATAGAGATTGTCAATATGAATTGGGTGTTGGTTAAGAACATATTAAATAAAGTGACTCAAAATCCCCATGAAAAATAAATTCTTTCAAGTAAATGGGGTGTTTATAGTGCTCAATCACTTGCTATATAATTTTGAGATCCACTATTGTCTGTGTTTATTTATGTTTCTTGAAATCTGTTCACATATTGGAGATATAAATCTATGATAGAAATAAACATTGATAATTTTAAGAAGCAAATTATTAGAGACATTTTATATAAGTAGGTTTCTTTTTTTAATATGGTTATTATAGAAATGGACATAACTAAAAAAATGTAAATGTAATAATGATTGATTAAATAACTATAAAAAATAAGACCATGATGAGTTTGTGAAACTAAATATGCGTTGATGAAGTTTAGAAAATGGATAAAAATATAACTAATAATTTATTCTTATAAAAAAATAAATTCTAGTAGAATAATTTTTTATGGGAATCATTTCATGATGTGTGATACCTTGTGTCCGTACTAGTATTTATTTTAGAAGAAAATTTATTTATTTTTTGTTCAAGAGGCATATAATTGAAGAAATTGTAATTACACCAAGGATTTGGTTACAAAAATATTATTTTAATGATTTAGTAAACCTAAAAGTGGTATGTTTACCCACTAGCAATAAATTTGTGATATTCTAAACTATTTTTACTTTATAATTTTTTTTAACATTTATTAAAAATTCTCGTGTACAAAAGTTATGGTGTCCTTGAAAATAGTATCATATTTTAATTAAGTCTATATGGTTAAGTCATGAATGAGATTTTGTACATAGGTGGAGTATAATAAAAAAAATGATTCAAATTTGGGGTTAGGTATGTTAAATTTGTATTTAAATTATTATAAATTAATTAAATTTATTATGTATATTCCAATAATTTTGTTTTATATTTAATAAAAATGGAAACGAGTTTCTTTTGGATTCTCTGTCAATTCATGAGGTGAATAAAGATTTAGATAATGTGTATTTCATCAGGGATATTGATAAGAGTTATATTAAGATGTGTTAGTCATATAGCATTTTTCTATGATTAAATATTCAATGACTAATTGTGAGGACCACTGATTATTTTGATTTCCTTCATTTAACCATTTATTTATTTTAAATTTTTGTTATGTTTTTTTAAACGGCTCGGGTCAGGTGAGGGCTATAATGAGGATATTTATGTGGAATGAGGTCTGAAAACATATATATTTAAGCAGTTAATATTTTTTACGTAGTGAGTAAATTTTATTTAGAGGTTTTATATGTTTAGTAAATAAGAGGATAATATAAATACAGTTAGTATTTTAATGTTATAGGCTACAATTACACATTTAACACCTGAGTTTTTAAGTTAACTTGTATTACATATATGCATTGAAACATATATATGTAACATTTTGTTATATTTTTGAGATGATCTATATAAGGGTATCCTTGTGTCACACATTAATATCAAGGCCTTAATAAGTGTAACTAAAAGATACCCTTACGCTTGGAAGGCAATTTACGGGTAATGACCTTTTTCCCTTATATAGGGAAGGTTTTGTATGGGTATGGTCAGGTTACCCTATCACATGGGAACTGTGTAAGGTTTAAAAAATTCTTTCCATAATAAGGGTACCACCATGGGTATGGATAATAGTTAATCATTAAAATTTTAAAAGGGTTATCCTAGTTTACATAAAATATTATTTTGTCATTTTAAACAATATTTTAGAGAAGAAAAAAATTATTTTTTACTCTAAATAATTTAATTTGGTATAAATTTTAAAACTAAATTTGAAATTTATTTTAGTATTAGTAAATGTTATATATATGTTTCATTAGGGACTAGTATTGGTGGATGATGACCTTTTAGTGTTATATGATCATTGATGAGGGTGGTCAGTCATCACTTATAATGGTCTGATAACACCATGGATGAGGTATGTGGTCCCTTAAACATATCTTGTTAGAAAATGATTTCCATTATTTATATGTTGCATCTGATAAACATTATCCCCATTATAGGTGATCAACCATTTTTATTTGAATAAAATGTTATAATAATGATTAATTTATTTTATTAAAGTAAAATTTTGATTAATAGTATATAAAAAATGTCGAGGTCCATTATTAACCCTCAAGAACTATCTTTAAACCTCTACCATATATGGTTGATTCCATGATTATGATTAAGTTCTAAATAATACTGAGAGAGTATGTGATAATATATAAATGAAAATATTGTTTTTCTAATATTGTTAGGGGTTCCCTTAGACACTTTGAGTTCGGATATGTGTTGGGATAAATGAAAATGCCCAATGTGGGCCTTATTGGACCCTTGGAATACCTTATATATATTTGGTTAGTTGAGATTATTTGATAGGTGAGTATTCACCCCATTGATAATTGATCACTGAGTAAAAATGCATGGATGATATTTTTGGTAAGGATGGGTGATCAGACTGACATTAGACGACATGTGATGTGATATGGCATTGTTTCCCATTTTTTAGGGTAATTCCCAAAGGGATTATCTTATGAGGCTCGAGATGTGGTTATAAAATTATATCAATACCCTGGGATGTTTTTCTCTCTAAGCGATGAATGTTGACCCATGAGTTTGGAATGGGATGGAGGAATCCATAATGGGTTTCTATATAGGTTGTTACATAGGGGACCATTGAGGGTGAACTAAAAAAATGTTTGGTACTAATATATAGAAAGTTTAGTGGAGACAATATAGATGATTATGGGTGTCAAAAAATAACAGGAATCAATAAGATGATCTAGATATGACTACAAAGATATTGATAGGCCATGCACATGATAGGATAACCATGGTTATCAAATATTTGTTGGACATGTGAATAACACTTGTTATTACTACTAATTTTTCTAATAATAATATTATTATTATTATATTCAATATATAAATCAATTTGTATTGAGGTTCACAAATATATGATGACAGATGTGAGGGATTACCACCCTTGGATCCGATGATGGATGATGAATACAGGATTCTGTAGATTTCCTCCCTAGGATCTAATGATTCTTAGTGATTGGGGAATGTTAGGTAAAACCCCTCTAAGATCCGTTCATCATACCTTAGTATGTTGGGAGAGGTACATATATATTATTAGTATATGTATAAAATCATAGTGATAATTAATGTGACACAGGTGATGTATCTAATATATATAGAAATTATTGGTGATGAGTTGTGGGATTCCTTGTGGATCTAATTATATAGATATGATGTATACGACACTGAGATTCCTAGGACTCAAAGTATTTTGTTACTAATCCTGAATATGTTATAATATTCCTAGGATCCCTGGGGTAAAATGCTTCTACCTAATTTGAATTGATTCTAAGGATATTTTTTGGGATATGACATGAATTTTCTATAATTTTGGATGTGTACGGAACTCCCTTGGATGGAATGAATATTCATGGTAGAGGCATGTATGTACGATCCTAAGATAGGATATGAATCTTGAAGTAGTAATGTAAAAATCACAAAGACACTCCGACACTATATTAATGAGGTATAGACCATCTAGGTGTCATGTTAAAACCCGATGATCAAAAAAGTATATTTATTTACATTATTGAATGATAATTAATATATATCTATATATATAATTAAAACAGACACTAAATTTAATGGATATATTGAGGAATTCACTAGTGGTTCCCAATTGTGATATACAAAAACTCTTCTCTAGAAGCCAAGGCACTTGAATACACATAAGTTGTCAATGATAAAAATATTTGGTTGGAAATATTCTCATAGTATCTTGATTGAGTGGAGTGGATCAAGTGAGATTTTGTATATAAAATCATTCCCCATCATATAATATGTATATTTTCCATAACATTTCACCATAAGTCTTTAGGAATTCCTCCTCATATTCTAAGTTATATTTAATTATATTAAGGGTCTAAAGTATTACTGTACGGAGAATATAAAACCCATATTAGAGTGAAAAATCATGAATAAAAAACTAAAAATCATTCATAAAAATAAAATAGAAATGTAATAAATAAATAAAAACATAGTTTTGGTAAATTAAATTTAGTAATATCCTTAATTTCCATTCCACACATACAACAAATGATCTCCCACTGGTCCGTTCAAAAAAAAATTAAAAAAAATATTAGGATATACTAACGACTCATTACTGTAACACCCCCATCCGTAAAAACATTTTTAGCTTCTACAAACAATCATAAGACTCCAAAATTTAATTTCCAACCAATCATCCAATCATGTACATTACACCTATCAATTATGCGTTCATGATCAACCCTAAAGATGACATATTTTTTCACCTACATTGAGGTTCATGTACATAGGTGAGAGGTTAATCTTTGTAGGAAACCCCAATGGGGAACTTGTATCCTTCTATCTTCCATGAATTCTCATGAAAATTACCATCATAGTTGATAAACAACTAGAATAACAACAAAATAATTCCACCATCGATCATTATGTGTATTCTCCTAAAAAAATTAAATAAATAATGTGATATTATGATACTTAGGGATACTAGGGAATAAATATACCTCCTCATGTTTGTACCATGGTTGTCTTTGGGCATACTATGTCACCACATTGGGATACATTTCCTAGACATAAGATCATCTATAGTCGCCACCACTAAATATAAGGTAGAATTATTGGTTTCATATATACATCATATAGGTGTGGAATCTATTTTATTCCTAGTAAACATAGGCATACTTTTCATGATGTGAGTAACCAGTAAAACCCATGAGAATTCTCAACAATCCTTATTTCAGTATGATGTCATATTATATGGTATTGGTCTATTGGAAAACAATAATTTCAAACCTAAAATATATTCATAATGGGATTAACCATTGGAAATTGAAATGGAATAAAATACTATACTCATATGATAATTACATATCAACTAATAATAATTTCTATATCCTATACCCAGAAAAATTTAGGAAATGTAATCATGGTGCATCCACCTGATCATAGAGAGAATTATTGGCATCAATTGAGGTGACCATATTCAACCATTTGAATTTTAAAAACATCTAGTTCTTGGGGGTAATGAGTCCACCTAAATCATATATAATTTTATTTATACTATTGTGTGGGGAATCTAAGTTGATACACTAACTAAGAGGGGTTTCCACGATGCACTCTACAACATCTTATATTTCATATTAAATGGATGAATCGATGAAATTTAATATATTTCAGTAATCATATAATAAAATATTCGATCCTTAGGTAACCAATAATCAAAATCACTTTAATCCTTTATTAATTTTTTATTCAACCATTAATTTTTATATAGTGATCATAATCTATAATAAATATATGAATCCCATTTTTTTAGAAATTCAACTTGATATAAAAATTATGTCATATATGCAGATACATATGTACAAATATAAAAATCACTTTATCCATATACAAAATAATCATTTTTCACACTATCAATTCTGGTGGATCTTATATACAATGTAGTATATTTTTATGGTCAGGTACTATTTGTCTTTAGAAGTCGTCCATACAGTAGTTGAAGGAATCACATCTCTCAAGAACTAACAATTCAATTATAATTATCTATGTATATCAAATTTTTATTTAACTAATATGTTAATTGATACTTAACATGTGGCATGAGTGTTAGGAGAACAAAAAAACCCATCTTATTAAAACTCTCAAACAACAATTCTTAAATTCAGTGTTATAAGGGATCATGTTAATAATTCTAGTGTGATCTCTCCCACTCAGGGTTGGCCTTTCAATTGGCACCCACATAGGTCCTTTGGGATACAATGTAAGAATATGAATCCATATTGGGATCCTCAGTATCAGTATATAAATCGATTCATCCCTCATGTTACCCTCTATGTCAGAAAACAAGTGGAGGTATCCCTCATGGTATCCTTAATCGTAAACTATTATTTATGAAAAGTCCCATTTCATGGGGTTCATACAACCTAAAAAATTTCTATAATCTCATGCACTATTTGGACACAAAATGGTAGGCCTCACAAGGGAGATGACCGAAAAATGATCCCCACCCCATGTCACAATAGGTTTCCCTAAACACCGATCTTACATTTCTCTTTAACATACATCCCAATCCCACAATGCCATGATAGTATCAAGATTGTAAAACATTGATCATGGTGATCCTATAATATTCCTTCTTGATATTCTCAAGACACTCATCTGGGTCTCATCCCATGACCCTCTCAATTAAATTTGGTTCCATTTATTGGAGAAAAAACATGTCCATCTTGTATTCTCAACCTAAAACTCCCCATGAATTTATAAAAATTTCCCTCTAGGTTACATAATTTCATTCTATGAAATAAACCACTCAAAATAAACCCCTGTTATATTCAATTATGATTATAGTTTTAACATGCAATCAGTCCCTCAAATTGGTAACAACGATGAAGTACATGGAATGTACCATTAGTGCATGATGTGAACTAAAAAACATCCTCCCTATACTTGAACTTATAAAATGGTAGGCTAAACTCAACATCTCACTATGTAGTACTATATATCGTTGGAAAACAAGGGGTTTGGATTTGTACTATTACCCAACTATGGAATACATGATCCTTGGTGGTGTAGCACTACATGACCGTGACCCCCTTATAAGGGGAGTATGTCCAGGTACTCACACATATAAAAATTCCCCACTACATGAAATGAAGTTTCACGAACTCCATCTTCTAAGGTACTATACCGCGTATCTATGTATAACTATACAAATTTTACTTAGATACAAAATGTTTAACTAAAAAAACCACATACCTGAATAAGATGACCAAAAAACACTTGTTCGTGAATCCACACTCATTGTGATCAGGATTTATCCACTAGAAACCCTTACCATCCTCAAAAAACTTTATTTTCAATAAAATAACTAGTAATAAATCCTCATGGGGACCCTATTTACACATATAAGGAATGGGAATCATTATTAAATTAATGCAGATTTATAGAAAAAACAATCCTACCTCACGATGAAAATGATAATTCTTTGGGTCTATATCTGTGTACGAAAGGTGTTTCACCTCGATCCAATCTTGATCAAAACTAAAGATGAAGTATTGAAATTCCTTCTCCCCCATTCCTTGTTGGTTTGTACAATACAAGAATGGGAGAACATATTCCCTCAGGTTGTGAATGGGAACTAAATGGTGGTGGGAAACTTAATAATTTAATTTAATTAATTTCCTAAATTAATATGGAATTTAAAACACTATTACTGAGTCCATGAACCTAAATAAAGATTATACTAGACATAAACCCCCCCCCCCCATTTTGGACCCAAGAGATAAGCAAAATTCTCAATCTGACACTAAATTAAAAATATATCACTATCTAAATCTACATAAATAATTTAATATCTATTAAATTAGATAATAAACATTCTTAAAAAATTTCAATGACTTAGATTTATAGAAAAAGATTATAACTTATGATAAACACTCTATTTCATGAAAATAAATTGGAAAATTTTATCCTCGTTCATCTACTAGTAGAAAATTACCATTTTACCGCCCACAATAATCCAAAACCCAAAAAAAATAAATTTCATCTAATTTTCACCACATAAAAAACATGGTGTATTACAATCTCCCCACCATAGTAGTTCTCACTGTTTAATGATTTAGTGGTATTCCAACCCCACAACCCAACGTACCACAATCATCAATTCTATCTCAGCTTGATATAGTCTACAATATAACAATAATTCATTTTCTCTACAAAACTATAAAGAGAAGGAATATAACACTTACAAGGTTTAGACACCACTTTCATCCATTAGAAAACTACCAAGATAGTGTTTGAAAAAATTGACTATCCTAATAAATCCCAAAATCAATCAAAAATCATTTTTATAATGTTGGGGTTTCACACCATATAACACAATTTACATCACTATATTACATTCCATTGTTATTCCAATCCTCAAAATCTCTTACCAAAACACATCCTTTGTAGTCCATCATCTCTCCAGAGGTGGCTCCCATAACATCCTAAACTCAAACTATAAGTGATACTCCCCACCATATGATTTTCCTTATTTTAACATCACAAAAAACAAAGAACTTATTGACCCATGGCCTCCCCATAAATTACTACAGTAACCTTTTTGGACAAACTAGCTCATTCCAGAGTGATATCCTAAAACATAAAAACATCACCCTTTTATGCTTCCTATTTTTTTATGGAAATCACTGAATCTCATTACATAATATAGGTACACAACCCTAAAATGGATTATTGTGAACTCCCGACAATATATCTCACACTATATCACTCCAAGAACACATTTACAAAATATTAACTATCAACCATGTGAACCTCTCATCTTGAGCCACACTCACCTACTATTAACCCGTAGAACTTTATCCTATTAAGATTTTCTGACAATTTCCACCAATGGGATGACTATACCATGAATGAAAATCCAAACAGAAACCCTATACCATATAAGGATATTTATCAATCAATATGAACTAATCAGAAACCATTCATGAAAAAATTATCTTAAACAATGGTCCTCAGATTTCAAAAAACTGGACACTAATGTATGATTAAAATACTACTACACAAAATTAGCATAGAATATTCATCTCTTTACTGGTACATAGGGTGGAAAATCCCATTACATATGATCACAAAACCTGATTCAAGCTTATATGATCCACGGATTACTCTGATAAAGATGACTCTGATCTAGAAAATTTCAATATCAACACGATTGGGGCTCCTTGGGATGTCCTCTAAAAAACTGGTAAACTCAATATATACTAGATCCATCATTAATTACCCACCTTAAAATTCATTTCTAGCACCAAATGATACAACCATAGGTGAAAGGAATATCAACATCATCTACAAAATTAGTTTCCATCTTATTGTATTCCAGTCACGAGCGTTCACCCACGATTTGACCATACTGATAAAAGTGAATCCAAAATTTATAGTCCATACATCACCCTAATATTGACTTTGAAACCATGATTTGATACCTAAATGACTAACACTAAATGTAATAATAAACAGAAAACTATATGGAATAAAAATTTATAGTCATTAACAAATTATCACCCCACATGAAATGAACATAAAACCCGAAGCACATACATGTGCTTCTATCACTAAGGTAACCATAAACTAGGGATGGACCCTTTGACAGGTCACCCCTGATCACACCAACCACCATATCACTAAGTTCCGAGTCAAAAATAATGGACACTAGGTCACATACATAACCATACTGATAAAATCCCATGTCAAGGTCACTAGGTCTGACCACTTAGCCATCATACAAACTTCTAGAAGGATATGGTTCATCGAGGTTCATCCACATTCTTTTATCAAAAAACCATGAGATAGTAATTCATTAAAATAGATGAATGAGGTATCACATACAACATAAAAACATGTTAACCCCCTTAGTACCACTAAGGCACCCATCTCCTCTATGAATTTCCACAAATGACTGCACCCTAGAGGATCACCTTTAACCAATAAGTTTTACAAACACACAACATCATCCTATGTGATTCTTACCAACCGAAACACACACCCAAGGTTTGGTTAAATATAATACCACTCGAACCAAAAAAGGAAAAATTAGTGTATAATTTTTACTATCACATTAATTAAAAAAACCAAAATAAAAACAACCCATAAGGGATTATATTAAATGAGGAACCCTATGCCTACACTAACCCAATAGGGTCACCCTATCGTATTTGAATTGGGAATATGTCATTGTACTCACCATTTAATGTCTCATAAAAGGTCCACATGACCTGATATTCGAAGAGAATCTGTATACAAGTCAGTCTGGCTGTGTAAAATTGAACCATGTACATATATAAGAAAATACAGTATGAGTTGTTTTTGAAACTTTAAAAACTCATCCAAAAGCCTTACTGAAACTAGAAAATGAAAAGATGATAAAAATTGGACCCTAAAAGTCTTATATGTTACATGAGAAAAATCTATCCTCCATTTTTAGAGATTAATATCCAATCACTGGCCTCTTTCTTTTTGTATGAGATCTAGAAATCCATAATAAATCAAAAACTCCAACCCATATTTTCATTTCTTGAGGTAAAAACTAAAATAAAACCATAAAATGAAGAACTAAATAACAATACCATATCCTGTGTAACATGGAATTATTATCTAAATTGGTGTTATTAACGCACTATCATTTTTTCCATCATAGGCCCTATAAAATATCCAAATAGTCAGGCTACCAAACCCCAAAAGAGTAAGACATAAATGAAACAATCAATGATTCCACTTTATAACGTCCCTCCCCAGATCACTCCATGAAATGTAACCAGATCCATTTTCCAAAAGACATCATGTGTACCTTCTTGTGAACCAAAGGATACTGAGTAGAGGTTAGATTTTATGGTAGTACTATGAGGAGAATTTAACTCTATAGTATAGTGCAGAATCATGAAAAATAGTGAAAAAACATCATTCACAAAATAAATATAAACAAGCGAGATAAATATAATTAATCATACTAATAATAAACTATTGTAGAGGCCTTAAAATATATTCCATACATTCAAAAAATGATCATACACTAATTTTATCCCATATAAAAAATATATAAATAAAATAATTATTATTTACTAACATATATATGTAGTAACACATACCTTATTTCAAAAAATCTATTGATCTATTGCCGCCCAATCTTCTGACTCTACATGAGTAGCATCACACAGTCATATTAACCTAGGACACTACCCGAATCACCATGTATCAATGATCATGTTGAAACCAAATAAATTGTTTTCACATGCATTGAGGTGAATATAAAAGTGGTGAGATATTAATCTTATTATTCCACTGACAATGATGAACATATACCTTTCTCTTGTAGGTTAATAGATATGTAATATTCCCTAACTAATTGAGAAAAAAATAAATAAATCAAAACCACCATCAATCCTTTGATTAGTTACCATGAAAAAAATTAAATAAATAATGTAATACCTTGGGCCAAATGGATACCATTGCCCGACGATACCTACATTTCCTAGCAACTAGATATGCCTCTATGTTAGCTATATCACTACAACAAGATAAAAACAGAGACCCAGGATCCCTGTTACTTGCCACCGTTAAATATAACATTTTATTCATCATATTAGCTAGAAATCCTATAATTAAGGAATTGAGTAAGATCCTAAGAATACCAGGAATACAACAGAATCTAGGAATAAATAGGGTAACCCATGTGAATTCACTACATTCCCTATTTTAATATGACATTAGATTCCTAGGTCATGATCAAGAGATAACCAATAAATAAGAAAATAGATTGTATTCCATGTTGAGTGAATCTAAGGAAATATATATGTAATATTGTCCTAATCAGAGATGATAACTCAACAGCCATCAATCAATGGATCTTTCGCCTTTTAAGAGATAGCATTCGAAATTTCAATTATGGTGCACCCATCTAGACTTAGAGAGTATCCTAGGAATCAACCGTGGAGGCTATCATCAGCCACTAGGATGTTACAAAAATCAAATGGTTGGGAAAATATTTCCACCCAGAAACCATTGGCATCATCTAGATCCTAGAACGCTAGAAATCAATAGTTATACTCTAACTATGAGAGTATTATGTGATTCTGTTGGAAACATCCTCTATTTTCCAAAATAGGGAGAAATATGGGGAACTATAGGAATTCATATGATGATAGAATAAAATAATGGATTCTAATCCCACCATGATTGCAAGGCTCTAAAATGTTTAATTACTTTTTTGACTCACTAAATATCAAATAAATGACCATATTCATTAATTGAGAGATAAATCCCAGTAATTTGAGCATCCAAAATTATATATACACAATGTTATATATCTAGATACAAATGTATAAATATAAATAATATTTTACAATATATAACCTACATATTTGTCACTGACATGATTTTGGAAGAACCAAAATTAGATATACTAGACATATAAGGGTGGGTAATTTGTGGCATTTGCACCTGGAAATAAGGCATTTAAGGGTTCATGTACCTTAAAAACTATAAATTCATATATAATTATCTAACAATATAAAATTTTAATTTAAATAATAAGTTAAGTGAAACGTAATGTGATGCTTTAGGGTTGGAATAATGCCAAAAATAAACTTATTAATACTCTATTTTCTATACACATAACTATAGAGTTCTATTAAATTGTGTGATTATATTTAGATGAAATTTCACTCAATAATGGCTGGTCTATCAATGGGTGCCCACTTGGGTCCTATGGGTCAGCATGTTATCAATGGAATCCCTCTTGGGATCCTCAAAATCAATACATAAGAGTTGTCATCCCTCTTGGGACTCTCTATGTTAGAACCCAAGGGAAGCAATCCCTCTTTGGATCCTTGGTCATAGACTACTATCTTGAGCCTACAACCAAATATAAATCATCAAGTAAACTAAAAATAAATTTATAACATCTTAAGGCCATGATTTCCTCAAATGTCCAACGTTATAAGGGTTATGGTCTCAAACCCATCCGCTTCCCAATATAATCTAGGTTAGCCTAAAACCTTAAATTATCTATCTCGTTCTGTTGCTACCAAATTCCATTTACCTTAGATAGTCTTAAGAACTTTAAACGAAGGACCTTGGTGATCATATAGAAAGAATTCATGATATTATCATGACTCTTATATGGGTATCTTCCCATGTATCTCTGAATAGAAATTTTATTCCATTTACACAAGGAATAACCTCCCCATCATGGATTTCACCATCTAAAATGCCTCTTCAATGTCCTACAATGTATTTAAGGTTTAAAACATCACATTATATGAGGAAAAAAAATTCAAAATGGAACCCTCTTGTGTCCAATTATGACTTATAGTCACAAAATCCCCAAAACCCCCAAATGGGTAACAAGGGTGCCGTAAGAGGCATGTACCCCAAGTACATGATAATTAATCAGAATGGTACTCCCTATACATACCCATAATCAAGGCCTAGGTAAACCTGATTTCATTCTATGTACTACTACATAGCTAGAGAATACATGGGGGGTATCCATACTGCACCTATTGTATAGGGATATATGGGATGTGGTCGTATACCACTACATGATCATTTCTACCTTACATTGGGTGTTAATGATGTTACTCAACCAAATGTCCATGTCACATGTCACAACATGAATTTCATGCTCATGACATAAAATATCAAAAAAAATCCATATTTTTAGGTACTCATCCACAATTTCATAGTACAGTACCTAATTTGTACTCCAATTACATGATGTGTAGTTTCCAAAACATCATCTCCATTGAAAAAGATGAACACAATATTTTTTTTATAGAAATAACATGGCATGTGATTGGGATGTCCAAATTGGACAAACTTTTGATCGGCTTGAATACTCCATTTCCCAAAAATATCTTAAAATAAACACCCAAGGTTTCCCCAAAATCACATATAATCCTTTAAAACTATAAAGATGCAATGTTTTGGGAACTAATGATATAAAAATCAAACAAGCCAATCTCTTAGTGGAAAAACCAATGTTCAGGTCCAAATATGCTGTCAAAAGCCATCTTATCTCGATCCAATCTCGATCACTGCCAGAAGCAAGGTTTGGTGGTGCCTCCCCCCTTCCTTCTAGTTCAGCCATCATGTTAATTGAAGAACCCATCCCCCACCTTTTTGTTAATTTGATGTAAATGTGGGTCTGTTTGTTTCAGGTGGGGGTGATTCATAAATTTAATTAATTTAATTTCCTATTTAATACTCTCAATCTATTTCCCATAACAAAATGTGATTTTACACATCGCCTAAGAAAACCCTACTAATTCAGACTAATATGTAGATTTATAATGTCAATATGATTCCTTTTATAATAGATATAACCATCCAAACCCATGTTAAAAAAATAATGTTTAAATGATTTAATATGAAACGTTTTTTTAAAATTTTAATTTCAATAATTTAAAAAATAATAATTTACTAGGATAAAAAATCTATTACAGGACCAACAAATTGGTTAAAAAATATTTTAAAGATCACATTTAAGGAAAAAATCACCATTTTACACATCATAAGTATCTAAAACCCAAAATTCTCATTTCATTTCATTTTAACAACCCTGAAAAATATGGGGACATATAGTTGACCACAATTAATCTCTATTCCAGGAAATTAGTGCATCACATTGTATATTATTTTAATATATTTCATTTAGAAAATTGTGATCGGTATAGTGGGAGATTAATCATTTTATATTGGAATAACAATGAATTTGAATGGATTATTAAAAAAATATTTATTTATAATTATCTATTATTATTTGTGATTACACATAAAATGTTTTATTATTATTATTTTTTGTTTATTTATTTTATAATTCTATCAATACACAAATATGAGGTAACAGTATCCAAAAATTCTAATCAAATACCCCCATTGATAGTTGACCTCGTATGGAATATTAAGTGGTGCACTAGACGTTATATGGTGACAACCCAATTGGAAACTTTTTGTGGTCTTGGATGGGGGGATATTACAATATAATTTTGGATCTTTTATGTGAATGACATGACAGTGTGTATCAGTGATTCATTGGACTTACAATTTTGGGATAAGGGATAATAGTAGAATATAAATGTGTTAGGGATAAGGATTTAGATCATACAAATGTGTCAGTGAGTCTTTTTTTGGGTGGGATATGTAGGTTACTTTGGGAATGTAATTTTAGTTCTTTGTTTCTAATTTTATGGTGTTTTTTACCCAGTCTGACACATTGAGTTTTTGGGATTTATATTTTTTAGGTTTATAGGACATTTGAAATAAAACTTTGTGTCTAAATAATTTTTTGGAGGTAGTATTCATAGGAAATTAATTTTTTATAGTAATTGATATTAAAACCCACCAAAAACTTGTAATACTATTTTTTATCTCATTATTTAAATGTAATAATGATGATTAAAATAAAGTGATATATTATAAAAATAAAATTAGATAAATGTAAATATTATATTATAAACATTAAATTTCAGTGTATGAAAAATAATAATATATTATGAAAAATATTTATATTTTTAAAAAAAATATTTTAGTTAATTCATAATAAATAAGTACATAATTAATAGTAATGTTACATTATCGAATAAAATATGTATTGTTAAAAAAATAGGTTAAATGGAATATTCAAAATAAAAATTTATATTTATTTATAACATAATTATAAATATTATTTTAGATAATTAATATCAATTTTTAAATAACCATTCTAAAACTATAATAGTGTGACTTTTTAGGGATTTTATAAAATCATTTATTAATTTAATGAGATGGAGAAAATACTAATTTTGAAAAAATTTCAATCATTTTCAGGTTAAAATAATATTAAATTTTGAAATTGATCATAATTTAAGATAAATATCATCTAATGATAAATAATAAAATTAATTAAATTATAATCATTAATATTCGATATTTTTTGTATATGTTCATTTTTGGGATTTAAAACACATTTTTTCTAAAAATTATTTTTTTTGAACAATTTGTTTTTATCTAAATAAATTTAATTAATTTATTCTGATTAATTTTTAATGATATTAATGGATTTTATAACCAATAAAATATTTTATCATTATGTTGTGGGTTTTACATGGAATGTAATGGATTCAAACTTGTTTTTTCTACTTGCAAATATATTCTTCTAAAATGGGGTGTCGTTTATTTTTTGACATATATGAAACATTAAATTAAAAAAATTAAGGAAATAAAAAATAAAAAATTGATTATGTATTCTAATTCATCAAAATTAATATAATTAAATAGGTTCAACAAAATATTTTTCCATATTAAACAGGAAACACAAGAAAATTTTATTACCATATATAAGGTTAAAACAGATAAGACATGAGTTAAACCAAGATATATGGGCATAGATTCCAATAAAATCTATCTAATTAATATTTTATGAATATTTTAAAACCTTAAATAAATTAAAAATTTATTCCAATTATATTTGGATCCACTATCACATGAATTTTACCATAATTTTTTTGTCTTTTAATAAATTGCATGTGTATCCCTCCCCTCACTTATTAAAGAAACCTCTTTTACTCCCTTTCTCACACAGTTAGTAAAATATTACATTGAAAATAACTACTCAAAAAAAATCATTTATTCCTTCAATTGATCCTATATATAAATTTATTCTTTTGAGACCATTGTTTCAAGGATTATGGTGAATTAGAAAGGATGTCTCTCGAAGAAGATATACAAATGATAACCATGCACTTTCAACATTATCTCTTATTCAACTTTCTCTAAATATGCTGTTTTATAAAAAAATATTATTAAAGTATCATAAATATATTAATATTTTATTTTGATTCTTTTTTAATTATTTCCCACCTTCTTTCCATCAAATGCGAAATGGAAGTACCACTCATGAATACTAGTGGACATCCGCCTCCGCCTTGTGATATGATTCATTTTCAATCACATTTTTTTATGGTTGGATATTAGGATCTATTTATTGTTTTATAAAATAATTATGAAAAATTATTCTTATTTTATTATAACATCTTACCTATCTTATCAATTATCGTTCCATTGGTCAATGATTGTTTCACGCATGCGTACATGGGGACAACCACCTCCATAGAGATATGCAGTTATTTTTTCATTTCCAGTTTACATGGATGGTAATAAGGTTATTTATAAATTATATATATGATATTTATTGGAATATAAAAAGTATCTATAATGGTGATTTATCATTTAACCTTCTTATGTTCCATCCATTGAAAATTGGAAACATCACCCTTGTGTATATACAGATTATCATCTCCACAAAGAGATGTTATTAATCTTCCATCAAAAGTTTTTCTAAATTGATGTCAAAGGGTATATAATGATTAAATATGATAATTGTTACATAATTATGAATTTTTTTATAATATTACCATGATCAATGCACAGTGATCTGATCTTCCGAAATAAAACATAAATGATAAACAAAGTAGTTAACACCTAAAATGTCAACATTAATAGAGAATTATTAATAAAATAGTTTTGAAATGATATAATATAATCATATGTGGTATAATATGTAATAATATGATTCCGTTATAGAATTATAATAAATATTAATATATTTTATAGGAGGTTGGAGTTCTTATGAATCAAATCAGACATTATGTAATGGTTATTTGTCTATTTTTATTATTGAGAAATATTTGATGTTATGAACCAATTTATGTTAATGAGGATTGTATAATAATAATTTTTCATTTTATATCATGTATCCCACTAAATTAATAATATTTAATGATTAAATTCAAATGATTTCATCCAAGGTGGTTTGATTGAAAAATTACCCATATGGTAAGGTTTTTATGTTACAATCTCTTTTTTTAAGGATTATTGAAGCATAAAATTCATCATAATGAAAATATATTATATATATCTCACACATATTATATATTTTGTTCTACTCTTGTTAATTATATATATTAAATTATTTAATTTAAATTTATTCTTATTATGTTTGTAACAAAATTTATTTTTTAAGGTATTAGTTGTGATAATTATTTGGATTATTTTCAGAACAAGGTAATGAGATGGTGTGATATCCCGAGGTCGAGTGGGATAAAATATGATATTTCAATAAATATTAAAAAAATTAATATCAATAATGAAATATTTTTCTAAAAAAGTGGAATAAATTTTAAATGTATGCAGACCTAGAAAACCTAAGAGATGATGAATCTAGAGTGATGGTTTTAACATAGGGATGACATGTCCTTGGAAAATCTCAGGTGATCATGTCAGGCTCTTTCATGGATTAATCTGGAAATAAATCAATTAAATTAAATTAATTTATTTTATTAAATTTACATGACTAGAAATTTATTATAAATTCATGTTTATGATTATATATATGGGTTAGATGCTTACCCATGGAGATCTAGAGGACCATAGGAGGAGACCATTCTTGTAAAATTACATTGTATTGTGATCCTGATCCATTGAACTATTGAAGTTGATGGATCTCACAAACCAAATAAAACACATGACTATAATTCATAATAAAATGATTAAAAATCCAGGTAGTATTTTTTATTTGTGTGATTTCTATCCCATTATATAATGCAAATGAATTCATCAAATAAGGATTTATTAATGAATAAGTATTTTATTTTGTTTATGGTTTGTTTATTATTTGTGGATTAATTCAATATTCATTCAAATAATTCATTGACGCTAAATCAAGGATGAAAAGTATAATATCCTAATTTTCATTCCTCACATGTTATAGTTTATATATTTATAATTTTTTTCTCTACACATTCATCATAGTAAATTTGATTATCCCATGTATTGATGAATACTAGGTATATGACCATGGCATGATTTGTCATCAGATAAATATATCAATTATATGAGTAAATTTCATGACCAATGTTCAAATCGTGGTGAACTAGTGAAAGATGCCCATATGTGGACTGGAATGGAATGAGGCTTGTCATTCATCATAGTTTGTAATCATGGTGGTGACAGATTGATCAAATGATGTGATCTATGAGATGATTATAAACTAGATCCCAATGACCAATGATAGTAGGGAACAAACAGACTCTGATTGATGATTCCCATCTAGAGTCCCAATGGAAGAAAAAAATTCAATAATATAGAGAAGAAATAATTTTATCTAGTAAATCCAATGTTATATGGTGGGTAATACTGATATAACCACTGTGTGAGTTCTCATCAGTGGTGCTAAGGTTTCCATGGAGAAGAAAATTATCTCATGTTTTGTGACATATGTGAGACAATATGTGAAATGTTTCACATGCTGTCTGACCCATTATCATGTTTCAACATGTAACATAGATGATAAATGGGAATGAGAATGCTAGGATACACAGATTTGGCCTAGTTTACATGGTTTGGTAAACAAGCACTGATAGATTTCACGGGAAGGAAACTGATAGATAAGAGGTTGGATTGACATGTTGTTTCTCCCTATTAAACATTATAAACATCCGTTGAGGGTTTTTGGATTTTTTATTTATTCATTATTTTAGTGGTATAAGTGGAGTTTATTTCCTTTGTTTATACACAAGAGGTTAAAATGTTTCATTACATCAACATCTATGGATTTTGATCCCCTCTGGTGGATGAGTAGATAGTGTTTGTGGCCTCCCTCCATGAGACTATAGTTTGAACCAATATCATTTATTCTTATTTCCATGGTGGTTTCATAGAATCCATGTAGCCTACAGTTTTTGGGTGTTGATCCTCCATCTATTTTGGGCATTTTAGTTTGGTTCAAAACAATATTGGTATATGATCCCTTACATAGTAGGTTGTTCAATGTTTGGTTTGTGGTGTCCCCTCGCAGTCCTTGGTGTGATCCCATATATGAGTATTGAGGTGTTATTAGCCCAATGAGTTTTCATGGTTGGAACCTTAGGATCGCATGGATGTCAGTTTGGTTGAGACATCCTCGAGGTGGGGTGTCCTTAATTTGCATTGGGTTTTTTATGAATTTATTTTTATATTCTTTTTATGAGATGAAAAATATTTATGAAAAATATTTATTATTTTTAGGGTGTCCCACATGGTATTTTTATACTCAACCCTTTAATTGTACTTCCCACATGTGTTTTTTCTTTTGCAGATGATGTCCCATTTATTTCAGTGCTTGGAAAAAATTAAGATGACAGAAAATAACATGATCTATAAATACTTCAGTTTTTTATAGGTTATTTAATTTTATAGAAGTTATCACCTTCAGATCAGGTTGGGCTCTCTACAATTTTTTTTGGGAATGTATTTTCCCCCTTTTCTAGTTTCAATTCATTATTATCATAATATGATTGTCGGATTATAGATGTATTCATGATTCAGTTTCATTTTTTATAATTTATAATTTTAAGGGATTATATATGTATACGTGTATTGTTATATTAGTATAATTCCTTCCATGTGTGAAATATGTCTTCTCTACACTGGCCACCAACCCCAAGCCTATTAGAGTATGTCTTGTATTAGTCACTATTGATACCTCGCCATTCCAGGTTATGGAAAAGTGGTGTCATATGTGTCATTTCTACATTAGTACATGATTATGGGAGATTGGTTTATGCTTTTTTTTTTGAAGATTGGTTTATGTGTTTCATATTTTAATTTTAGGGTAGGGACTACTGTGTTGTGGAGGCGATCAATATATCGATACACCAAGACTCTAATTACATTCCTTTCTACATGGTACATATAGACATTGGTATTTGGGAGAACAGTTGTACATGTGTCATACATGAATTGATTGTGGGTTCCATTTCCTTATTTATTCAAATCCCTGAATATATTCTTTGACCATGGTTTATATTCTTTATTTTAGGAAGCCTCTATTAAGAGAGCCAACTAGGATTCCAGTGTGTGATCATGAGGATGATATGATGAGTGAATAAGATTCAGTACATGGGAATGTATTAGAGATAGTACCTCAAGGTTTTTACCAGCTATTACTCTACCCATTGAGAAGTATTTAACACTGATAGTTCAAGTTGAGGATGCATGTAGTTTTTGTTAAATGAAGAAGTCCCAAAGGTTGTGATCTCCCAGGTTTCATGGAGATCCATTACCCATGTTGATAATGGTTTTTAGAGGAATTCAATCTTGTTTATTCCGTGTGAGGATGCTAAAATATTTGATAGAGATAAAGACAATTACTTTTAATCTAGGATATGCTAGGTGATGGTGGGTTCTGGTGACTAATTCACTTGATTAGATAACTCTCTCCTATCGAAACATCAATAATATCTATAGGGAGCAGTTTTATCTAGCCACATTGTGATAATTTCACATCTAAGAGCTTCTGTATCTATATGTGTATTATGAAAGTGTAATAGAATTCAAAGATGTTTATGGATACCTCACAATACTTCATGGATATGTTTAACGATCAATTAATTATAGTAGGGGCATTTGAACGGGGAATATACTAGGATGTCAGGTCAATAATGATACCTATTTGCATTCCCACTTATGTTCTAGTGTTAGAGTGGGACTAAGTGGTGAAACCATTCCTATAAGTAAAGGAATTTATAGTGGGTGCTAGTAGTGGGAACCTAAGATATCAAAGCCTGCAAGCATGCAACCAATTTTCATATCCGGGATCCATGAATGTCACATGTTTCAGGATATGATCCTAGGACATAGGATTAGTAGTGCATGTCTCTTAGGATTGATCAAGTCAGCTAAGGGATATCTGATGTTTCTCGCCGAATAGTGGCAACAAAATTTTATGGGATGGTTTGACCCATCATACACCTGATTAAGAGATGGTTAATTGACAACTATGGTATAAGAAGATACCATATTAGGGAGATATCTAGGGGATAATATGTGGTATAGGGTCTTGTAGAGTAGCATGATGTGGTAAGATATTTGACATATTAGAACCACCACCTATGTGGTCTACACTAGGCCTCTGGAGATGGTGGTCCTGGATGAGGCCCACTAAAATATATAGAGGACAATGACCTAGAGGCTATAGGGATGATATGATGTGTGATCTATTTATTTTATACCATATCTATAGTACCAAAATTCATTGGTGAAAGTAATACATTCCTTAACAATTCAATGGTTTGAAAACTAGAGATTGCAATTGTTCCATTGGATCAAACCTTGTGATTAGATACTCATACATGTGGAAAATCATTTAATTCAAACTTTTTACAATATTGGGATTTGAATCTTGGAGTAGAGAGCTTCCTATGCAATCGGTTTTTTTCATCAATGAGGTATTATAATGCTTTCTAAGGTATAGATTGGATGTCTGTGATTCATGCCCATATTGACTCTTTTAAGAAGAGGAAATAGTGTGTTCAATTTGGGGAAATGTGGTTTTACTTTATGAGGGAAAATAGTACCTTTTAAGAGTAATAAGGTCCCTAGATTAAAATATTTTTTTAAATTACTCATCAATTGGCTAGAAGGACTCTTAGAGTAGTGGATCATATGGGCTAGTAGTTTCCTATGGTTTGGTTGGAGTATATAGGAATAATTCTTGAGGATTATACCACATTACCTCCTTGAAAAGAGCTTAAATTATTTACTTATGTGCACCCTTGGATGAACACAAAATATTCATGATCCCATAAGATGGGTCCCTCAGATATCTGTGAAATAAGGGTTCAATTAATAGATTTATTGGTTTGGGGATTCATGATACCCAATGTTTCCCCGTGTGTATCCACAATGTTATTGACCAAAAATTAAAATGGGTGCTTGGGGTTATTAGTGGATTACCATCACATGATCCAGGTGAGCATGGAGAATAATTATCCACTACCAAGGATCGATGACCTCTTTGATTAGTTGATAGGGGAAAAAGGATATCATAGAATGACCTCAGATAAGGGTATCAATAACTCTGACTACAAGTTAAGGATATTACAAAGACGAAATTCATATGTCACTATAGTCACTATGAGTACTTGGTGATTCTTATAGGAATATATAACTCCCAATAAGTTGTCATGGATTTCATGAATTAGATGATTAAGCCTTTCTTGGAATTTTTTTAGTGGTCTTCAAGAATGATATACTAGTGTACATGGAATCTTAGGAGGATAAAGATAAAAACTTGTGGATGGTTGTGGACACACATTGAGAGAAATATCTTGAAAGAAATCATTAAAATGATAATTTTTTATTCTATAGGTCCACTTCATGGGAAACATTATCTCAGAGGTAGGAGTCAATATATATCCTGTAATAGTTTAGGAAATGCATTCTTGGGATGCACCCAATATTGTTACAGGGGAGTGGAGTTTCCTTGGGTTGGAAGGTTACTATTGTAGGTACATACCTGATTTTTCCATAGAGGTAGTACCCATGACTTCATTGACCCAAAATAGGAATCCATTCATTTAGATAGAAAGGATCCATTAGTTTTTTAAGAGTTGAGGTATATATTGAAAAACACCCCATCTGGATACTACTAGATGAAGGTTTTGAGTACATTGTGTTATATGAAGCCTTGAAAACCTTACATGGTATATTTCTGATGAAGAGGAATTTATTGATTTATTATAGGTCTAGATAGTTGATACTGCATGATCAAAATTACATGATCCATGATCTTGAGATAGCAGTTGTACTCTTGACCCTGAAAATGTGGTGACATTGCATTATGGCTGAGAAATTTATAATCTACCCTATCCAAAATATTCTCATGTATTTATTATTTCAAAAGGATATTAAATTGAGAAAATGGAGATTGATATAGTTACTCTAGGACTATTAATTCAAGATTTTTTATACTCTTAGGAAGGGGAATGTAGTGGCAGTTTATATCAAAAAAAAAATATTTGTTATTGTTGGAAAATGCATCAAAGTAGTTAGACTTGTTATAATTGTAATTATTATAAAATGACAGTTATTTTTATATAAAATCCATGGACATTATCCTACCTATTTTTCTATGTGTCTTGGAATACTAGTATCAATATAGTAACTATGAATCCTTCAATATTCAGATATCCACTAGTCATAATCTTAATAGATTTTATTAATGTGGGGATCATGAAGACAATTTTAGAGGATGGATAATGGTACAACAATAATTTATGGGTGAGGCTATAAGAGAGTTTCATATATTCCCTTTTCCGTACATAAAGTTTTTCTAAAGATGTTCCAAGACATCTGAAGTCCATTCTGATGGCCATGAATAAAGGGATGTGTTTTAGAGTTTTCATCTTGATTCATGATTTTATAGAATGTTAAATCTTAGAACCAAGTCCTATAGGGTTTAGCTCAACCCATTTTGGTTCTAGAGTGGATGTGTGATATGATTGTAAGGACATGGAATTTCCTTGTATGTTTTTAAATAAATGGAAATTTTACGAGTCCGTGAAAATTGACAGTGCGTGATTCTGAGGCCCGGAGTTCTCAGAGGGAATTTCTGAACTTTTGTTCGAGTAAGTTCAGTTAATGTGAGATTGGGTTATTATAACTTTTAAACCAATTCTCAGAATTAAAATCTGAGGGTACTTTTGAACTCGCAACACAAATATTTTCTTAAAAATACTTTCACCTCGACTGCAGTTGGTCAAGGGTGAAAGTTAGTTTTTGGGATTTTCATGTAAGAATAAAATAAAAATAAAAGTGTATGACATTTTTGTTTAAATTTGAAACACCCATGAGGGTGTTGGGAGATGGGGTCCACTGGAACTAAACCTCCATGTGAAATTTGAGGTGTGGGGACCACCAGACCTAAACCTCTCATAAGAGGTTATAGTGGGGGAGACCACATGAACCATAACCTCCCATGTGAGGTTATGGTGGTCGGGACCACCTGGGACTAAACCCCATTTAATTGAGAGAAACTCTCAACCCCCCCGCCCCCCTCATTAATGTTGAGTAGCCTCTTGACTTCCTCTACATTAAATGTGCCAATGCACATACCTTAATCGTGCCAAACCTCATGCTTTAATTATTCCACCCACCATAACTAATGAAACATTTAGAATTATTCCATCAAAATAATATATTGCATAATCTATTAATTTGGAACACTTTTCATTTTGGTGGATCCTTGGGAGAAAATCACTCCAACAAAGAACTACTTCTCCAAAGGAAGAACGTGTTCTTCCAACAAAAAACGTCGACCCCAACATTGACGTTATTCCTAGAGACTACCTCCGACGTAGGACGTCTTTGAATATGACGTAACGAAATCCGTATTTTCCCAATGATTCATCTTATTCCCCACGACTCCATCGACGTATCAGCCCAAGGTAGGGTGATTTTTTTTGATAATACCTTCCTTGTTTTCTTTTGTAGTTTTGGAAAGAATCATTCGAGAGATTGTAAAATTTGAAATTCATCGCTCTTATTTCTTGTTGAGCCAAATGCTACCACCCTAAACATTGAGGGTACGGGACAAACCAATATGGCCATACCCCTCCACTATTCTTCTTTGGGGTAATCTTCGAAATGGAGGAATGCAGCTCAGCTGATGAAGACGACGAAGCCCCCGGCACTACTACCTGCAGCTACCGCGACCCACGGCGCCCCCGCGGCACTCTGGCCTCATCGGCCACACCGCCCAGTGCCTGCGCAACCTCGTCATGCTGTGCCACCCCAGGCCGAACCGGCCCCGTGGCCCAGCCCCGCCTCCCGCCAACCGCGCCGCCCGCCGGCCGCGCCGCCCGCTGGCCGCTGCCCCCCTCTCCAGCCATGTCGCCCTCCAGCCCTCTGAGATTCCTTGGTTCGCGCCACCAGCGTCCCTCAAAGATTCCCCAGCTCATGCCACCTGTTTTCCATCGAACTGCCCTGGCTCACGTTGTATGTGGCCCTCTGAGCCACCCCATGGCCTCGTTCCCTGGCGACGTTCTCTACGGCCGAGCCACCCTCATGGCTCTCCGCGGCCCCTAACGGCATGATTGGATGGACGCAGTGTGCTAGGACAAACCCAACAGGCAGGGCCGGACCCAACGGGTCCGGCCGGGTCTACCCGAACCGAGTCGGCCCAGGCCAAGTAAGGGCGGGTCGGTCCGACCGGGTCTGACCAGTCCCGGGCCCACTACGACCACCTTTTACACTCCATCAGCCATATCATGGGCATTGGACATCCGTTTGATGAACCATCTGTGATTCTATAAATCTTGGATCTAGAAAACCCCCTTGAGTATAATCCATTGGAGTTTTGGATTGAGAATGGAAACGTTCAGGTTGGATCGAGCACAAATCCAATCTGGCCCCCGGGACTAAAATTCTAATAACTCACAAACTGGGCATCCAATTGAAGCACAGTCTATTGCGTTAATACCCCCTTGATGTGGTGGTTCTTTAAGATACTTCTTCATGGGACTTCGTGATAGTTGGAGTATCAACCAGTAGCTCATGGAGAGGATCCTCCAAGAGATGAGCTAGCATAGCGTGGAGACCTAGTAGCTGGCAGAGACCTGACGACTGCCGACCATTAAGAATTACGGAGACTCGAACAGCCTAGTGGGGAGTGCCTTGGTTTCGTGGAAGACCCACAATGGGGAGCGCCTTGGTATCGCGATAGACCCATGGTACACGATAGGAGGAGTACCTCAGTAGGCTACGAGGGGGAACATGCTCGGTGATGAGGCAGACCCATTTGGGGGAGTGTGTTTGGAGATGTAGCAGATCCATGTTACACTATATGAGGAGTACCTCAACAGTCCAATGTTAGTGGGAAGCATGCTTGGTTTCATGGCAGACCCACTATACACGATAGAGGAGGAGTTCTCCAGTAGGTGATGTTTTGATAATGTGACTGGGGATGTTACTTGATATTACCCCATAGAATAAAATATTGGTTTGAACTGAGTCATTTTTTCTGTTTTTTCCTCATGATTTATATGGATCACTTGATAACATAGGTATATGTTTGGGAATATACCTATGTAGGGTTATATTGTGATTTCATTTTTTCGGTTTATCATTGATGGATTTTATGAGACCATGAGGGTCTCAGGGTCCCTACTCAGAATCTTTATACTCAACCCTACACAGGCAATGCCTGCTCTTCATTATGATTGATGCAGATGACAGACATCGCTGACTAAGGACAAGAGTACCAGGTCAGGACGGTATATGGAGGACGACCTTACGATGAGTCGGTACACAGAGGAGACAAACAGATGAAGAGTGTTGAGGAGGCAATCTGTACCAAACATTCAGGTAGGAACCATGGAGGATGACCCAACAACAGACTTTCCATTTCTTAAGTGGTATTTTATTACATTTGTACTTGTACTTTCCTATTGGGCTTGTATTCTGGCCCCCTTAACTTTTAGTAATCTTTAGTTATACAGTTCACTTTGTATTTGGTATCCAGCTGTGTGATTGCTTGTGTGTGTGTGTTTAGAGGTTATAAAGGAATATCCTTACTAGTTTTTGGCTACTACTCCATTGGTGATAGTTTCCATCCCCTGGCCTATAGAATCCGGGCATGGTGTAGTCACGACACGACCTCGGGGAAAGATTCGTGTCAAATTGGTATCAGAGAAGTCGGTTCTACCTCATAACATTGGACTCTGATCTTTCTTTTCTATGAATTATTAATGTTAAGTGTAGTGAATGTGGTTTTCAGTTCATCGAGTCCAGTGTTGGTGCGATGGCCGACGTATCCACACACCAGGACCCAGACTTCTGATTTCCAACTCAGTGAACGAAAACACTAATTGTGTGTGTGTTTTCAAAAGTTTTCTTTAAGTCATCTCACCAGGCCAGCTCACCAGGTATAACATTTTACCATAGAGCACCTGTGTATTTTTAGGAGGCCTCCACGTAGATAGACGACATGAGATTTGAAGGATTTATGCACTGATAGCCCACCGAGCAATGAGGCCTCAGTGTAGGGCCCTCTTCCAGTAGAGGCATCAGTAGAGGCACAAACAATACCATTCCCCACTGGGCCACCAATGCCACTAGCCCTAGCATAAGACGATTAATGTTGATTGAGCATGTTGCATGAGTTCTAGTATCGTAGGCCACCCAGTTTCAGGGGAGAGATGGACCCACAGGTGGCTGGGTAGTGGCTGGAGGCTGTGGTGAGAGTCTTTCGACTCGTAGGGACCCCAATCGATCTCATAGTGATCCTTGCTACCAGCCATCTACAGACAGTAGTAGGTAGATGGTGGAACATGATGCACCAGGTCCACAATGAGGTTATGCTTCTCTGTGCAGACTTCGAGAACCTGTTTCGAGTAGATTTTTTTCCAACAACTCTTTGCGTAGTGAGCATATAAGAGTTAATTCAACTACAGTAGGGAATCATGACTGTAGCTAAGTACTCAACAAGGTTCACTGACCTCTCATGCTACTCCATAGATTTTCTGCGGGAACCATTCTTCAGGGCCCATACCTTTTATCATGGACTTAGGAGGGTGATCCGGGCTTTGGTGATCTCATATAGCATCCTGACGCAGGAAGGGGGGGGGGGGTTAGAGAGATCATTCATGGTGGAGTGTTTCCTTGCTGAGCAGTAACCAATAGGAAGACCCACTACCAGTCATCATAAAGGGGAGTCTTCTGTAGCTGGCAGCAGATAGACATCACAGAGGTCCAAGAGGACCAGACCTACAGCTGGACAACTGTATGACACATGATCGATTGTGTGGGGCACCCGAAGCAGATACCGACATGCCATGAGCAGGAAATGTTTCTCACACAGTGGGCAGGGTCACAAGACTTTTGACAGTCTGAACCGACATTTAGATGATCATTAGATGGTCGATGGACGTCCTAGAAAGAGAAAAATATTCGATTGAGGAGGTCCGTAGGGAGTAGGCGGACATGGTGGAGGAGTTGAACGTGCAGTAGGTGGTGTGCGGCGATTCGAGATGTTACCACCACCACCACCACCAGGAGGCCCACCAAGACCGGATGTAAGAGGTGGACATGGTATAGCTCACCTCCAAGAAGTTGAGGCCTACGATAATGGTGCTCTAGAGATGATTCGCGGTATAATCTATGTCTACTCCAGCATAGCTACAGTACTTATAGTAATAGGTTCCAGTCATTCTGTTATTAGCACCACCCTCATTCGGAGCTCAGATATTCTGATGGAGCTGTTGGCTCGTTCCATACAGCTATAGATTCCAATGGGAGCAGATTCAATGATTACTCAATGGTTCCAGCAGTGTAAGCTTTCTCTAGGATGAAATAGCTTCGGGTGGGATCTTATAGTAGCTGTGTCGTGGCATTACGACATCATCTTTGTTATGGACTGGTTCTCTACATTCCATGATCAGATTGATAGTATTAGGTGCAATGTGTGTTGTGTCGACACGAATGGGGCCAGGGTTACCTTCACTGGAGAGAAGGGCTCTTTTCCATCATAGGATGGACTTTCTCAGAGGAGAGTGTAGCCGATCACTTATAATTTGACTAGCCTTACCCTCGAAGCTGTGGATTGGAGAGTCTGAGTTATTCAGTAGTGGTGGACCAGTACATGAATGTTTTTTCTAATGGTGTACCAGATCTACCTGCTCGTAGAGAGGTGGAATTTTTCATTGACTTTTACCCCTGGACGACACTGATATATACACCAGCATATCGGACGGCTCCTGTAGGGCTTCACGAGCTGCGGGTACCGCTAGAGGACTTGTAGGGGAAGGGGATCATCTGTCCCAGTGTTTCACCTTGGTCAGCCCCGATTCTATTTTCCAATAAGGTGGATGGGGGCTTGAAAATTTGTTTTGACTACCGGTGCCTGAATCAGGTGACCATGAAGAACAAGTTCCCACTCCCGAGGATTGAAGACCTCTTTGATCAGCTGAAGGGAGCAAAATGGTTCTCGGAGTTATACCTTAGACCAGGCTATCACTAGGTCAGATTTCCAGAGGAGGTTGTGGAGAAGACGACTTTTAGATATCGGTTTGGGAATTATGAAATATTGGTTATGTCATTTGGTGTAACCAATTCTCCAGCAGTGTTCATGGGGCTCCTGAATAGGATCTTTCATCCATACCTTGATTGCTTAGTCGAATTCTTCATCGACGACATCCTGATCTACACGAATACTGAGGAGGAGCATACCTATCATTTTTAGGTATTACTGGACACAATCTGAGAGAACCATAGTTATGGTAAGCTCTCTAAGTGCCAATTCTGGATCTAAGAGGTTCACTCTCTAGGACATGTTATATCAGAGGCCGGAGTTGCAGTAGATCGTAAAATGATTGAGGTGGTACTTTCTAGGGAGCCACTCAAGAGTTTGAAAGAGGTACAGATTTTCCTAGGATTGGATGGATACTACCATAGGTTTGTGTCAGACTTCTACAGAGTTGTAGAACCACTATTATCCTTAATGAAGAAGGGTCAACCCTTTGTGATGCCAAAGAGATACTAGCAGAGCTTTCAATAGTTGTGGTATAGGATGACATGTGCCCCCATCTTGAGTCATCTAGAGTAAGGTGTAGGGTACATAGTCTACTACAATTCATCAGGGACCGGACTCAGATGTTTCCCAATGGAGGAGTGAGTAGTTATCACATATGCCTCTCGAAAGCTAAGAAAACATGAGCATTACTATGCTACCCAGGACCTCGAGTTATCAGTAGTGGTCTTCACCTTGAAGATGTGTCGACACTATCTTATGGGTGAGCCTTTTATAGTGTACTCTGATAAAAAAAGTCTCGGGTATATCTTCTCCCAGAAGGACCCGAACCTGAGATAGCGACATTGGCTTGAGTTCCTCCTAGAATATGACTTCAAGATATTCTATACTCGTTGGAAGGGGAACATTATTGCAGATGCACTCATAAAGTGATCTGGTATACAACTGCTTGGTGAGGCGGCAGAGCAGCTGGCCGCTTTGCAGATATCCTTTGTGGATAGAGATAGAGTAGATTTTCTACAGTCTCTTATAGTCACTCCCCCACTTCCTCAGCGAGTCAGGGAGGCGTAGCGTGGGGACGCTGACTGTGAGACACGACATGCTCAGTTATCCATAAGACAACCACCTGATGGATTTATGAAGGTGGGGATCACATCGTCCTCTTTAGAGGATGTACCATGGTACTAGTGTCACATTAGGAGAAAGTGTTGAGGGTGTTCCAAACATCCCCTCTAGTGGTACATCCAAGATTGCTGAAGATGTACCTGGATCTCTGACGATAGCATTGGTGGCCATGAATGAAGAAAGCTACTGCAGAGTTTGTCTCTCGATGCCTTACTTGACAGCAAGTAAAGGTGGCACATTAGATACCAATAGGATTGGTTCAGCCTTTAGAGGATCCAGAGTGGAAGTGGGATAAGATATCCATTGACTTTGTGACATGACTTCCACGTTCATCTAGGGGACATGTCTCGATTTGGGTGATCGTCGACCGACTCACCATGTCAGCCCACTTTTTACCGATCTGAAAGAAGAGTTCAGTAGAGAGCTTGGGATGAATCTATATACAGGAGCTTGTGGGATAAATCGACTACCTTCGGTGATTATCTTTGATTGTGACACACAATTTACTTCACGGCTATGGAAGGGGTGAAGGAGGCTTTCAGGAGACAACTTCATTTGAGCACCGCCTTCCACCCACATACAGATGGTCAGACTATGCAGACCATTCAGACCCTTGAGGACATGTTGCATGCTTATGTCCTAGACTTCTGTCACATATGGGAGGATCACATTAATTTGGTGGAGATTGCGTAAAACAACAGCTATCACTAAACCATTGGGATGGCACCTTTTGAGACATTATACGGGAAACCATGCAGATCACCCTTTTGCTGGACTGACAGCAGGGAGTTAGCACTACTGGGACCAGATATGGAACAGGCTACCATAGGGAATGTGTAGGTCATCTAGGAGAGGATGAAGACTGCACAAAGCAGGTAGAAGTTGTATGCCAATAGGAGAGAGAGACCTATAGAGTTTGAGGATGGTGACCACGTCTTTCTACGGGTCTCACCTCATTGAGGTTTGAAGATATTTGGTCGAGGTAGAAAGTTATATCTGAGGTTTATCGGAACTTTCAGGTCATCAGCAGAGTTAGAGAGGTGGCATACTAATTAGCTCTTCCACCTCAGTTTCACAGGGGGCACGACGTCTTCCACCTATCCTAGATAAGGAGATACATGGACGACCCTTCCCACATCATCGACCATGGAGATCTAGACATCGAAGATGAGGCTACTTTTATGAAGGTTCTAGTAGATATAGAGGATCGACAGGAGCGGGTCCTTCATGGATGGTCGATACCTCTATTGCACGTTCACTGGCATCACGGGAACCTCTAGGAGAGCACATAGTAGCGGGAGGCTCATGTGCATGCTCAGTACCCCCACTTGTTTCATTAGTTCAAGTTGTAGCTTAAGGGGATGTAAAGCATTGAGTTGGAGAAAATGTAAAGACCCAGAATTTCCATATAATGTTTCTAAATATATTGAAATTTTAAGAGTCTGTGAAAATTGACAGCGTGTAATTCCGATGCCCGGAGTGCCGGAAGTGAATTTATGAACTTTTGTTTGGGTACGTTCAGTAAACGTGCAGATGGGGTTTTCTATCTTTTTAACCAGTGCTCGGAATTAAAATCTGAGGGAACCGTTGAACTCACAACGCTGGTATTTTCTTACGAATACTTTCACCTCAATGGTAGTTGGTCAAGGGTGAATGTTAGTTTTTGGGATTTTCGTATAAGAATAAAATAAAAATAAAAGTGTATGACGTTTTTAGATTTATTTTCCACACCCATGTGGGTGTTTGGAGGTGGGGTCCACTAGATCTAAACCACCATGTAGATGTTGAGGAGTGGGGACCGCCAGACCTTATCCTCTCATGAGAGGTTATGGGGATGGGGACCACCCGAACCATAACATCCCATGAGAGATTATGGTGGTGGGGACCACCCAAGACTAAACCCCCCTTTAATTGATAGAATCTCTAAACCTACCTCATTAATGTGGAGGAGCCTCTTGACTTCTTCCACAGTAATTGTGCCAATGCACATACCATTAATTGTGCCAAACCTCATGTTTTAATTATGACATGCACCATAATTAATGAATCTTTTTGAATTATACCAATAAAAGAATAGATTGCATAATCTATTATTTTGGATGACTTTTCATTTTGGTGAAAACTTGGGAGAAAAGACCTCAAATGAAGAACTACTTCTCTGAATGAAGAACACATTCTTCCAATGAAAAATGCTAATGAAGAACTTCGACCCCAACTTTGACCTTCTACCTCAAGATTTCCTCCGACTTCGGACGTCTTCGACTACAATGAACCGACGTTCATCTATTCCCAATGATTCATATTCTTCCCCGAAACTCCGTCAATGTCTCAACCTGAGGTAGGGGGTTTATTTGCATTATAATACTTTCCTTTTTTTCATTTGCACTTTTTGGCATGAATGATTATGGAGGTTGTAAAATTTGAAGTTCATCTTTCTTATTTTTCATTGAGCCAAATGATACCACCCTAAACGCGAAGGGTCCGGGAAAAACCAACCTGGCCTAACACCTCCACTATTCTTCTTTGGTGTACTCTTCAAAATGGAGGAAGGCGATGAAGACGAAGAAGGCGATGAAGGCAACGGTGCCACCACCTGCGGCCACCGCAACCCATGCTACCCCCACGGTGCTTCAGCATTGCTAGCGGTGCTACCCACTGGCTGTGAACCCTCACCGTGCTGCATCCCAGCCCCGCTGCCCACCAGTCGCGCCGCCCGAGGCCCTCCGAGCCACCCCTGCCCGCACTGACCATGGCCCTCCGAGCCACCCCGCGACCTCATGCCCTCACGACACCCTCCGTGGCCGAGCCTCCCTCACGGCTCTCCACAGCCCCTCATGGCCTGGTGGGCTGGACTGAACCCAACGGGCCGGGCGGGACCCAATGGGTCCGGCCGGGTCGAACCGAACCGGGTCAGCCCATGCCATGTCAAACCGGGTCAGTCCGACTGGGTCAGACCAGACCCTAGCCCACTACGACCCTCTTTTATGCTCTTTCGACCACATATATGGCACCATACATAAGTTATATGAACTGTCTACAGCGTTGGAAATCTTGGAGCGAGATGGCCTCTTTGAGTATACTCCACTAGAGTTTTGGATTGAGATGTGAATAAGTCAGGTTAAATTGAGTATGAATCCAACTGGTCTCCCGGGAATAAAAGGCTAATAACTCATAGACCGGGTGTCCAATTGACGTGCCGTATATTGCATTAAGACCCCATTGATGTAGTAGTCCTTTGATATACATCTTCATGGGACTTCGTGAGTGTCAGAGTATCGACCAATAGCTTGTGGAGTGGATCCTCTTGGAGACAAGTGAGCATAGTACAGAGACCTAGTAGCTGGCTGAGACCTGACAACTTCTATTTGTTACGACTTAGAGTGACTTGACTATCCAATTGGGAAGCACCTTGGTGTCACATAAGTCCCGCAGTGGGGAGAGCCGTGGTGTCATGGCAGACCCATGGTACTCGACAGATGGAGTACCTATGTAGGCTACGAGGGGGAGCATGCTTAGTGACTCAGTAGACCCACGCTAGGGAGCCTGCTTGGTGACATAGTAGATCCATGGTACTTGATAGGAGGAGTACCTCAGTAGTCTAAGGTTAGTGGGAAGCACACTTGGTGTCATGGGAGACCCACTGTACTCGATAGAAGAGGATTTCTCATGCCGCCAAGGATTCAACAATGTGACTGGGGATGTTTCTTGATACTATGACATAGAATAAAATCCTGGTTAGATTTGAGTTAGTTTTTCTATGTTTTCATCATGACTGAGATGGATCACTTGATAACATAGGTATATATATGGGAATATACCTATGTATGGTTATCTATTGATTTCAGTCTTTGTGTTTATCCTTGATGGATTTTGTGATTCCATGAAGGTATTAGGGTGCCTACTAAGTATCGTTATACTCAACCCTGTATGATCTATGCCTGTACTTCGTTGTGTTTGGTCAGACGGCGGATGATGCTTATTCAGGATGAGAGTACCGGGTCTGGACTGTACTTGGAGGTAGACCTTAAAATGAATCAGTACACCTAGGAGACGGACCGACGAGGAGTGATGAGGAGGTAATATGTACCTACCCTTCAGGTAGGAACCATGGAGGATAACCCCACATCTAACTTTCCTTTTCTTCTGTTGTATTGTATCAAAGATGTACTTGTATTTTCCAGTTAGGCTTCTATTTTATCTCTTTTTACTTATAGTACTCTTTTGTTATATAGTTTACTTAGTGTTTTGTATCCAGTAGCGTTCATTCTTGTGTGTCTGTATACAGGTTACAATGGCAATGCTTTCCCAGTTTTAGGAAATTATGTTTTTGGTGATAGTCGCTAGCCCCTAGCCTATAGAAGGCGGGCTTGGGGTAGTCATGGAATGGGCCCCGGGGGTCAGGTCGTGACAATTAAATCCCTCAACAACATAACTAATATTACATGTAATACCATTATACATGATTCAATTTAGGATTCCATATACGAGCTCACCATGTCATCCCACATCCTATCCATTAGATAATATATTTCAATAGAGAAATTGGGACACTTATATGTGCAAGAGATAGTACATCTCTATGGATTTACCTAGATGGTAATTTTATACCACGATTATCACTTCACTTTGTGATTATAGAGAGGATTGTATGAGTAGTTTGGGACGAAATTACATTTGAGCAAGTCGTTGCACCACCAGACTATAGATTGACTAAACAGACCATTCATGTCATGGAGGATATGTTGAGGGATTCCATGTTGGATTTTTCCAATAGTTTGGAGGATCAAATACTTGTTGAATATTTTTCACACACCAACAGATATCATTCCACCATTGGTATTTCCCCATTCAGGGCCTCGTTTGAGCATCTCTGATGGTAATCAATTTGTTGGATTGATCTAGTAGAATCCGCACTCATGGGCTTATATATCGTACGAGCTACAAAAAGAAGGTGTGGATCATCTATGTGTTTATTGTGACTACATGGAACTATCATAAGTCATATTAGAACAAATGAAGGAAGCCTTTAGAGTTTATGGAAAGAGACCGTGTGATTTTGAGGGTCTCACCATGACATGGATTATAGTTATTTGGCCTTGGAGACAAGCTATCTTCGAGATTCATTATCCCACCCAAGATACTTTATAGATTTGGTGAGTTGGTGTCCTAAATATCATTATAACTATAGTTATACTAGGTTCCTATCATCTTTAATGTATCATATCTATGGATTCACATTTTCAACCCATCACATGTTCTCAACTGGGGAATGATTAACATAGAGGATGAGGACACCTTGGTTTTGTACCCAGTAGTGATTGAGGATCTCTAAGAGATAATCCATTATTGGTTATTTATTCCACTAGTGTGTGTCATGTGTTATCATGGGAGTCCTTAAGAGAGAACATGGGAGTTGGACAGCCAGATGTGATCTCAGTAAGATCATATTTTGGTGTAGGGAGTTTTCTTTTTGAGAAACAAATCCCTAAGGCTGGGGGATTGTAATGACAATGTGTTTTCCTTCTATTACATATGAATAATATATATTATTTCCAGATCTAGGAATTGATACATTGAGTGATTCTAATGCTTGGTGAGCCATGAGTAGATACTTGAAAAATACAAAAAATACTAATATCACACACATTTTGTATTTATGGGAATGTAGAATAAATCTTAAATAGGTGTTATGATCAGAAATATGAGGCCACTATTAAATCTAGAGCTTGAAATTTACACTAGGCATAATATAAATTTAGAGTGAGTAAGACACTCGGGTTGGGTTGGTCATGGATGAATCATTCAATGAATTAATTAAATGAAATTAACATATTTTTGTTATCTTTCATGACCCGAGATTTCTAATAAATATATACATATGATGAGATCATAGTGTTATACCATTAATCCATGAGATCTAGATAATTTTGGGAGGATAAAATTATTGGAGAATTAAAATAGATTATGTTCTATGGCCTTTGTGCCATTAGAGTTTATGGATCTCACAAATTATGGAAATGTTGGAATGTTCTTCATTGGTGATTGATACAAACACTAGTTAGAATTCTTGGTTTGTTTTATTTACTTGATGATTTTATTAGGATTGAGCATGGATGAATTTAACATATAGGAATCGATTCTATTATTGATGGTTGATTTATTTTTCTTAGATTATTTCCCACTTTGTTTGTTTAATTATACGATAACAAGTCAAGCCTAAAGAATGGTGAGGTTAGTTCATGAAATAAGATAGTTTTTTTATTTCTCCTCAATGTCATTGAATGTTCATCATGTTAATCTCATTTGGATTGGTTTTTTATGAATATCGTGTATATGATCATTGCATGACCATTAATAGAAACTATAGATCAATACCTTGGATACAGTTCACGATCAAGGGTGTGATCATGGTGTTGGGAAGGTAGATGATTTGATGTGGATCAGATCAAAATTATGTATCCCATTCTTCTGAAATTTTAGGGATGACAATGCTGGGTGAATTTATGGAAGCGATTTTCAAAAAAATTGTCACCCAGATCCCAGTGATCGGTTATGGCATGGGATGAAAACCCAATGATCTAAAATTCATAGCTCAAATAAAAGTGGTAGAAATTTTTAATGCCGATGTAGACAAGAATCTATCAATTTTATAAAATCACATGATACCTAATGTGAAATCTGGATATACATGCCATATGGGACCCTATACACGGTGGTAGGGATTATGTGGAGAAGGAATATGTCACAGACCATGTGACTTCTATCACACATGATATAATAGGTTCCATTTTCTTGACATATATAATACCTGATACATGGTAATGGGTGGGATGTGTTAAATTGTAATGAAAAGGTTTATAGTAGTTGGTAAACAAGAACAACCACCAATACATGGGAATAGACAAACGACACATGTAGGGTTCCTACAAAATCCTACATACCATGAATACTTACTTACATGTTGTGTATTGTGTGGGTTACTTGTCATGGGAGGCAGAACCACATTGGGATACCACATGATATATTGAAATGTCGTGTACCCCTAGTACACACCATCTACAACCATTGAGTGTGTTTGGAGCCTTTACATTCTTCATTATTGGACTAGTATCAGTTTAGTGTATTCCCTTGGTTCATCCACATAAATTTATAATGCGAAATTACATCCACAACTATAGATTGTGATATCATCTTGGGGACAAGTATCATATAGTGATTGCGGTGTCCCTCCATGAAACTGAATGTGATCCTCTATCATTTATTCATAAAATTTGGAAGGGATTGTGGAATCACTATGACATATATTCATGGTGAATTGATCTGGTATATTTCATGAAATTTAATAAGGTTCATTTTGTCCTTGGTATACAATCCCCTACACAACAGTTTGATCCATATTGAGAATGTGGTGTCCTCTGGCAGTCTTAGATGTGATACTCTATCTGAGTATCATGGATTTCATGGCCTAATGATATTTTTATGTAGGGAACAATGATAATAACCACATGGATGACTATCTCTGATGATAACATGGATCACGGAGTGATTTCTCTTGGAATGAGCATTTATTCGAGAGGAATTTTGTGGCTAGAATTCCGATTGAGACCAAACTGAGGCATGATGTCATTCATGAGTTTATCTGGGTGTTTGTATGAATAAATTTATATATTAATATTTGGAGATGTCAAATATTGATGCTATGAATTTATTGTTTTTGGGGGTTCATACAGGGTATTGGTAAACTCACCCCTACATGGGATCTTTTATCACGTGTTATTTATTACAAATATGACCACCCATTTGAATTTTTCCTAAGAGGATAGGGAGCTTGATGATCATAGCTTGAGCTAGAAAAACCAAGGTGTTTTTGGGTGATTTTATTTTATAGTATTAATCACCTTCATAATAGGTTGAAATCATTACAGTTTATGTTTGGGTTTGTTTATTCCTCTTAACAACATTATGTGCTTTATTATCATACTCTGGTTGTGAGATTATACATTTATTCCTACCTTGGTTTTATTTGTTTTATATTTAAACATTTTATGGGGTTAGAGATGTGAGACTGTGTATATGTAAATATTTTTAATTCCCCACATGTGTGTAATATTCCAACCTAGTACTAGTTTCCACCCCCTAGCTTATCGTTGGTAGTCTTGTGGTAGTTTTAGTTCAAGACAATTGGGTCGTGTTGTGAAAAAGTTCTCAAGATTTTGAAATAAATATTTAAGTAAGAATAACATTATTTATCTCTCTGGTTGTGAATATTTTATTTCATGTCCATATTTTATTTAGAGTTTTTAATGAGTGATTTTTAATATTCTCCAAATATATATTAAATACATTTTCTATGTATTTTTGACATTATATAAAATATTATAAATTGATATTCGTATAATTTCTTGAACATGTTTTTTTTTAAATTAAAAAAAATGTTATTGGAATAATTTTTTAGTGACATCCCAATAATAGATTTTCCCACTATCATTTAATATCTTTTCATTGAAGTTTCCCTAACATGTTTCCAAGGATATATTCAAAGAAATGGTTTTTGATAATATTTTGTAAATTGTTTATATTATAAATAATATATTTCCCATTGGAGATTATATATTCTTCATGAAATATTTCAAAGATATATTAATGGTATTCTCATTTATAACAACATCATTTTATGCTACTTAATATTTACTTGGGATATGATCCAATGGAACCATATTTATTATTTATATAGATGGTTTATGATTATGATGCTGAAATATTGATGAATCATGATTTCATTTTTATGGGAATTAGTTTATGAAATGATTATTTTTGTATAATTTCTGGAATAAATATTAATGGAGTATGATTATGTGATGTTCGAGTGTCTTAGAATATATTTTTGGGTGGTTACATTATAAACAAATGATCAGAGGGTCCATTATATACCTATAATTTAATGGATAACTATAATAGATTATAGAAACTCATAAGTGTTGATGATATTAATAATATTCTAAGAGATTATTGTGTTTTTGATATAAATTTCCCCACGGAGAATATTTGAAATTACTAGGTAGGTATTTCCATGAGGTTGATTTATGCACAATGATAGTGTTTAAAGTTCAAAGTGACTATGTAAGAAATTTTATATGCAAATGTGAGTGACATAAACTTATGTCTAATTCTTGTGATATGTTCTCACTGATATTGATAGATTATAGATTATTCTACACTATTATGTATTTAATATATTTATTAAAAAACTTTATGGACGATTAAGATATTTGAATGGTTAGGTATTCTTTTTATATGTTTGATTATGATATCTCATCAATATGCTTATCGTATGCTCACTTATGATCATTGATTGATATCTCTTATATTTACTAATAATGATAATATAATATTACACATTCTTATGTTTCGTTTACCCAGGTTATAAAGAATGTGTTTTAGTATGGTATGTCATGAAGGTCACTTTTTATAAAGAACATTGTAGGAGATGATTTTGATCCATTATGTTTCAGATGTTTATGTTTTCGATTTTCCCAACACACTAAAACATTAATGTTATAGTATATATCAAATATATATATAATTAATATTCATGTAATACGATGTAATATTAATATATGATAATTTTTGGGTGACTGTAGCTGGCATCAGAGTTGTGTTTAGTGAGTTTTAGAAACATTGATGAGATATATTTAGTAAAAAACGTAAGGATAAGAATAATTATATGAGAAAATACTATGTAATTATTAACAAATGAGTGTCATTATGTTAGTAAATAAATAATTTTCTAGTCACTAGACGGTGGATGTATTTATAGAACAGATTCCCTAAGGGGGAAAAATTTGAATCTAGTGTGATGGTTATTAATATGATCATCACCAATTCCTGATTATTGGGGTTATGACTGAAAACATATATATAGACTCTCATGGGGTATTCTTATGTATATTAAATTTTCTATTGCAAACCATTTTAGGGGATTTGTATTGATAATGACCATGGATAGACTAGGTTTGAACTAATGTGTTAAGGATTTAAAATGATGTCGTAATGGTTTAGTCTTTATATGAATGATTTTTCATTAATATTTTATTAGTCATTGATATTTTTTCTCATACAATGAATTTTTGTATCATTCAATGGATAGAACTAGATGTAATTATGTTATTTTTAAACATGTTTGATAATGATGTGATTATCCTCATTAGAATAAAAATTTAATGTGAGATGTAATGTGAATGGTTTTGATTATTCCTAACAATTTATCATGATATATGATTAAAAAACATAACATAGTTGGGGTTCTGGATTATCCTAATAAGAAACTAATGTAGTTTTATTAATACCATTTAGGAAAGAAGATTCAATTTCCTATATGTGATGAATGTGGGAGGAATGACCATGGGAAATTTCTCAAAGGAATGAGAAGAAGTTTTATGTGTGGAAAATAATAAAATAGAGAAATTAATTACTTATGTAAATAGAATATATCTTTTAACACATTTGATGGGTTTAATAGTTTCCATAAGGTATCATAAAAATTTGAATGTATTAAATGTGTTCGTTATGCTAAAGAAAATCAATATACTAAGGGGGGAAGTGGCTGAAGAGAATCAATAACATTGTAATATTAACAGTTTTACAATTGATGATGAAGATACTACAAATGAAATTTGAATGATATGAATTATTTAACTATGTTTCTTATGTTAAAATTAAAAAATATGCTTAAATTTAGCATGATGAACTTAATAAATTCTTCATATTTCATATCTTATGACATATTAAGGAATAATATGATAAAGGTTGTTTAATGTTTAATGAAGTAATATGATTTAAGTATTTATGTAATGTGATCTAAGAAATATGTTAGACTAGGTATTTATAAAATATATTACAGGGTTTTCTAAAATTTAGGGGGATTCTGAATCATTAATGGATTGTACTTTAGTAGTATTGAATTATAAATTTTCATGCATATATTCAATGGTACAAATAAAATAAAAAAATTGTTTTGGTGAAATGATTTTTTTATTTGAAAAGATATGATAGACAGATAGATAACTCTTGATATGTCCACGTTGTTGAGAAAATAATGATCATCTAGGATATATATATGATTTTTATTTTTAAATTAAATTAGAATTATTAGTGACATAGAAATAAATTAGTGATTTGAGGACAATTTTTTTTTATCCTTCATGAATTTTATTCTATTTTTGGATTTTGGAATATATATTATTTTATATTGTTTTATTTTAGTAATAAGGATAATGTAAATCACTAGAAGAATATTTTTTATCATTGATGTTTTATATGGATTTAGTTATTATCTTATTTTATTAAAATATCTGATCAAGTTAATTTTTTTTTTGTATATGATGGTAAGAGTTTCATTATGTTGTTGGGGGATAAATGTTAAATTTGATATTAGGAAAAAAAATATGATCAACTATTTCACTTTTATTTTTGGATTCAACTTTATTCAATAATAATTTCAATGTGTTTTTTGTTTAGCTATTTAGGGAAGGTTTATGTTTAAATTTTAGTATAATTATTGAGGTATTAGATTTAATGTATTATTTAATAATATCCAAATGTATCCTAATTGGATAACTTGTGCTAAGAATGTCTGTTTTGGTACATATATTGAGATATAAATAATTAATTTTAATTATTTAATAATTCATATGATCCATTTAAAACTATTTTTACTTATTTTGACTGGAAAAGTAATTCTTAATATTAATTTCCGGATATAAAAGATGAGATAAATGGGAAAATTGGACAAAACACAACAAATAGATGAAATTATTCTTATGAAATGGAAAAATTAATGTAATTATATATTATCATATTCCATGTAAAAATAATTCATCATATGTATGGAAATGAATCAAAAATGTTAACATTGTATCGTTTTGATAGATATATTTGTGAAATTGGTGGTCGCGGTCACCCCACACTAATTTATGGTTTGGTTTTCATTAAATTTATCATGACCACGTTTTCTATTACGCAATATTTTTTTATCGCCATTATCATTTTCCTATATCACTTATTTTCAAATCTCACAAATTTCCTCCCTATATGGAAACCAAATTATGAGTTTTATGTAGAAACCCATATGATTCCCACTTATTATTTGTCAAAAAATGTTTATTATCCCATTGTACGATATGGATTTTCAAAGAATGTACATTAAAATATTTAAATTGTTATTTCTATGATTAAAATTTTTAGGACAAAATTTAATTAATGGGGGAGAATATAATACCCTGAATAGTTAAAATAATATGCTCGACTACTTTCTTATCAAGGAACACTGACCATTAAGTGAAATCTGATATAAAATAAAAACAAAATTATATAAATTTTACTATTATAACCTATCAATTAAATATATATGTATGAATATGAATGACCACATTAAAAAAATACGTATAATAGTTTTAAAGAATGAAAGTGTATTGATTAATGCATTAAAAATAAGTAATCAACTTCTAGAAAAGACATTGCATGATCCAAGAATAAAATTTCTTAAAAAATTGTCTTATTTTAATTTGAGGGAATGAATATCATTTTTTGAATGATCATGTCAACATTATCTTATGGTTTTTTTAAATTTTAGAAAAAGATGTGTTTTTTGTTAATAGTGTTGAATACTAAATTTTATAAAAACTATATATTATTTTAAAATAAAATTATTATTTTTTAAATTTTATCATTAATTAAAATATGTATACGTTATTTTAAAATAATATGATTAATTTTATAGGAATAATTATCATTCTAAATTTGGTTTATGTTCATTTCATTCTTTTAAAATACATTTTTTAAAAAATTATTTTTACTCGTACACTGTGTTTTTATCTAAGAAAAATTAATATCTATTTTTTAATGTTTTTAATGGAATGTATATATTATGTAATATATAATATAATTTCAAATTTATTTTATAATAGTTTACATGACCTTAAATGGAAATAAATATTGTTTTATGTTTAAAAATACATTTTTCTAAGACAATGTTTCTTTATTTGTTGCACCCACATTTGAAATAAAAATATACCACTTAAAGAAATTGATTCTAGAAAAATTGATTAAATATTGGTAAGAAAAATTATTAATATAATTAAATAGCTTGTAATTAATTATTTTCATGGATAGTAAAAAAATTAATTAATGTTACTATAATTAATGATAAATTTGGTTTACCCAAGGTGTTAAACCATGAGATAAGGGTATGAATGCCACACAAACTTATGTAACAATTATTTTTTGAAGAAATTTCAAACTTATATATTAAAAAATTTTAATCCTTTGATAATTTGATCCAATTTAACATTACAATCACCTTATATAACTTAATTATTTTATGAAATTCCATGTGGGTTGTTCCCCTAATTTATATAAGGAATCCTCTTCTCCTATTGTATTTACAAAAGTTAAGATTATTTGTAAAAAAAATGAATATTCCAAATCTATTGAATATTACATCCATTAATTATAGTAACCCATGATTTTAAAAAAAAATTACATAATTTTAGATTAATATTTTACACAATTCAAAAATTCTTTCCCAAGGACAGTAATAGTTTAGTGTCTTTTGAAACATGGAAATAAAATATTCTATCATAGTAAAAGATATTAATCATCTCCCATTAATATCTCCCCCTTTTTTACATATAAATTAAAATGTAATTCATAACCTGTGGAAAGGAAACACAAGAAAGTGGTGAGATCATATTCTAATTGTGGTTATTAAAAGAAATTCATAAGCATTACATGATCTAATGTGTATGGAACTTAAGAATAACCTTTGAAAATGATACCCTGCATTTAGTGATTATAATAATGACTGGTAGTTCATAATAAATGAATCCTAAAAAAATAAATAAAATAATCCATTAAATCATAGCATTGAAATAAAACAAGTAATTGTAGAAGACACATAAGAATGTATAATGATTTCCATTTTAGTCAAATAATTTATCTGAAGACCATAATAGGGGGAATAGTCCTGTACTGAAACAGGTTCAAACCCTATTCTATCCTTGTATATTAAATAATGTTCTCCCATCATTCCAGCCTAATATTACTAAACCAATTTCATTTCCAGTTCCAACCCTATATTTCTGAACTAAGTTCATTTCACATTTCATCGATGTATATCACAATCGATATAAATTATTACCCAATACATTAGAGGGAGATATAGGTACCACCCATCTCATAGAGAAATCATACATACATTTCCCAAAAAAATCATAATCAATCATATCATAACCCATGAAATTAAATCTGTATTATAAACAAGTAATTATATCATAACCTATGGGAAAATATATATGTTTCATAATCATTTCATCACAAGAACAACTCGAGAAATGAATTGGGTTCGAGGAATATAACTTGTGAAATAGGAATATATTTTTTAAAAATAATTATATAAAACATAAAACACTCAAGAAATAATATGAATGGAACCCTTGGATTATTTATTTGATGTTTATCAGTAAAATCAATTGATTTCATCGTATAAATAAAATAACATTAAAGGATATAAAGAAACCATTTATTGATGAAATTACACTTGCTTCTTGAAAAAGTCTCTTTAAAACATAAAAACATTTTGAAAACAATTTTATCGAATATAAACATGAATTTTTATAAATAAATCAATGAAAATTTTTTGATTCCTTTTTCTTTGAAAACATATAAATTGAGGTTGAAAATGTTTTGAAAACCATTTTTCTTTAAAATAAATCAAAGAGGCATGAATAAATTTTGAAAATGAGATTCCTTGAAATTAATTTCAAAACATAAAAATGAAAGGATGAAAACGTTTTGGAGAAAATTTAATTGAAAATACTTTGAAAAAAGAAAAATAAATCTTGAAATCATTTTTAAAAAAATTTATTTTAAAATATTTTGAAGACTTATAAAGAAATCCCAAAACTATTTTAAATAATTTTTGATATAGAAAAAATTTTCGAAAACATTTTTTATTTAGAAACACAATAAAAATAATGAATATATAGAATATTAGGAAATATTTTTCTTTTATAAATAATAACATATTAATATTATAAAGGAAGCTTCAATGGAATGATGGTGGGTTAATCCATACACGTCGTATGAGGTGAAATGAAAATTCCAATTGCATAGTAAAAAGGATAGAAAAATTCCATGTTTGGAACGTGAAAAATAGATTCATTTGAAAAAATTAAAAAAATACCAAAAGGACCAAATATTTTTTAATGATCATAGGTTAGTTGTATAATATTATTAGAACCCCTTTTTTGAAAACTTGATTTAATGGTGTGCATATTTCAGACTCAAGATAGGGTATAGTTGAAATTTCTTAAAAAGACATTCATAGTATCAAAGAGTGGAATAAATGTTATCGATATATGAATAAATCATTAATAATGATAATAGAAGAAAATTAATTAATGTTATCGTGATATGGATCATAATATTTCACTAACAGAATAATAAACATAAACAATCTTAAAAAGTGATAGAATTGTCTCACTAAACACTAATAACATGGTAACTTGGAATGAAACTATTCATGTAAGAAAAGAAAATTTTATGAAGCTTAATATATCATGAAAATTATGAAAATAATGATATTACATGTAAAATTTATGTATATAAACCTTGAAAGAGAATTTAGGTGCATAACAAAGCATGAGTATAAAAAAGGTGATATGAGACAAAACTATATCCCCAAATTGGTATGTTTTTAATGTTATAATCCATGAAAGAAATATCAGAAAATGGATATTTGAATACATATATATTTAATAATAAGATACATATATTACAACGATGGGAGTTACATGCACCACACAAATGGAAAGAGTGGTGAACATTGCATCACTCTCACAGAAATAAAAAGTGAGATAAAATCAACAAACATCATGTCTTTACTATCATAGTACTCATTACAAAAAACATTGTAATGAATATAAATTTCTGAATTTTTTTTAAACAACAGTGTTATAAGATCTCATACCATATATGGTTTTATTAAGACTTTATCATACCCTTTTGTTGACCATCATATTTTATGGTTTTACTTGGCATAATATTCGCTTTGTTCTTCGCATGTGTCTTATTTTGTAATATAATTAGACCATATAATAACAGAATTAATCCTAAATGTGAAACATGATATAAATATCATTTATATATAGTATATATATAATAATAATTTAAATAAAATAGAATTATTAAATTAAATACACCTTTTAGTGAGACAGTAAGTCGTACATACACATCAACATTGATTCATTTTTTATTATAATGTTGAAAGAAAGAAAGAAATGAAATATATGTATATATTTATATAATATTATTAAATTATATTGTTAATGTTATATATATCATATAATTTCACTAATCCAATCCTTAATACATTACATGTTGTGTGTGAACGAATCACATTTTTTTGAGGGGACAATAGTCTATACTTCCCAAATAAATAACTGTATTTATACCGAATGAAAAGTAAATATATATATATATGCACTGTAAAATGAATAATTAAGATTAAATACATAATAAATATTATTAATAATATTTTTTAATAGAGTTTCCTTCATAATTTTTACTATGAGAGGCTGTAAGGAAAACTGAACAATCATCATTTTCTTAGTCAGAAGTTCGTCACACACATAAAAAATATGTTCATTATCAATTAGATGGAGGTGTGTGTAAGTATAGGTCAAAAAATCATCATAAAAAATAGTAGTATATTGAGGAAATTGGTGTTTTCATAAAAATTGGAATAAAGAGAGTTGATGAGGTGTAGAATGAAAATTAAATTCAAGGAGATTGAGTGAAGGTGTTACCTCTTAATTGAGTAAATACATTTGGATTGTGCAAAAAGGATTCCACGGAGAATTTATGGACAAAGGGATGATTCTATGGGGAATTTAAGGGTTTTGGGAAGTTTATTTGGAAGATATTATAGGAACCTATGTTTTTTTAGAGGTTTTAAGAAGAAATAGAGTTGGTGGCCTTTTATATGAAAGGAGGAGTGAGACTCTTGTAAATTTTTGAAGAGGGAATTCCACAAAAAAAATTCATACATTAAGTGGATCCAATAGTGATCCAAAGACGATACATGGGATTATAGGGTCAGAATAAGTCTGTAAAATGGCCTTTTGGAAAGTTTATAAGTCTTTTAAGATCATAAATGTATGGTTTGGTCCTTAGTTTTGAATAATTTACCTTAATATATTTAATTAATTGTAATTTCATTAACTAATATTTTTGGTCAAAAACTACGTAAAACTTATTAGGAAATATAAATTAATCAGACTCAAAATATAGAGTGTATTATTCCAAATTATAGTCACACAAGTTGAAGAAATTAATTTCAAATTAATCCCATTGTTGGGTCAACCATGCGAGGTTTGAATGTGAAAATCATTAAAATGACCTAAATTTTATTTATAGACAAAAAAATTATATATATAAATTTTTTAAAAAATTTAAAATATATTTTATCCTTATATAATAAAATAGATTAAAAAGATGTTTTGAACCAAAATCTAGTATTTCTAACTATTCATTAGAAAATGAAACCCCGGAGAAAATACCAGAAAATTATCCTAAATTAAATTTTATGTATTTTTTATAAATTTAAAAATTATTTTGACCAATTAAATCTATAAATGTTACAAAACTGTTATTTAAAATGGGGTATCCATTTAAGGTATTTAAAAGTAATTTAATAAATAGTGTAGGTTTTTATACATAAAATTTGGTTTTTTATTCTCTTATGTTAGTAAAATTTACTTGGTTAATATAAATAATAATATTTAAAATATAAAATATATATTACATTAATATCCCTCAATAATTTTAATTAATTTAGTTTTAAATGGTAAAATATCTTTGGGAACTAGAATGTATTAATATTTTTGTTTATCATTTTGTTGGTTTTTATATTAATTTATAATTAATTATTTACACATGAATCTATATAATATTTTTGTAAACAGTATATTTTTATAAAATAGTTAATACTATTCATAAACTCTAATTTAATAGGTAGGTTATATCTTATTATATTAAGAGATAACATTTTAATGATATACTTTTTTTCGGAAAAACACAGTCATGCATGTTTGGAAATCCATCGAAGAAAGTCATTATTGTGTGTAATGAATGCTAACATCGGTGTTACATGAAGAGCAAGAAATATTTTATATTTCATGTTATAAAAGATAAACATGGTATAAAATGTAACATAAGAATATCATAGTGATTTAATACAAAATATTCTATCTTTTATATTGTGTAAAAAAAATATAAAAAAATGATAAATTAATTACTAAAAATAACTCAAGCAATCTTGAGGTGTTAATTTAATCTTAGAGCTTTTTTAATTCTTCTAAGACCAATATTTTAAGGCTTAAGGTGTAAGCCAAATGTGGTCTCTCAAAGAAGGGGTATAAATGTAAAACGGGATCAATTAATTTTATTTCTTCATCAACCTTATGTAGAATTATTTTATTGATAAAAACTCGTTAATATAGTATAATAAATACAATAAGATTTCATTATGAATATAAAACAAAAATTACCCACCTTCTTTCCATCAAATGTGAAATTAAATTATCACTCATGCATATGTTTGGACCAACGCTCCTACCTAGCTATATGATTCATTTTACCCCACAATATTTCAGGGACGGATACAATGATGGATTAAAAGTATATATATCATATTAAAAAATAGTTATTCCTATAAAATTATATAATATTATCTTTATTCTTACCATATTATCCTTTTGAAAATGACGATGTTTCTCGTGCGTAAATGATGACCACCACCTCTAGGGAGTGATATGATTAGTTTTTCTTTTTATTGAACATAAATTGTAATAATGATTGATTTAATAAATATAGGTTATATATATTACATAATAAATATATGTTAAAGGTGAAATTTAGTTTAGCCTTATTTTATTCCATTTATTGACAATATTAATCCACACTCATTTGTGAATACAGATTACCATCCCCAAAAAGTAATGTAATTAAATTATCAAAACTAGTATAAATTAATAGTTACAAAAGTGTATGGAATTAGAAAATATTATAGTTATGAAATTATTAATATTCTACATATTATATAACCTTTATCACACTAAAAGTAATGTAACTGAAATAAAACATACATGAGAAATGTAGTTGCTAATACCCTAAATGATGACTTAAAAAAAGAGTTGTTATTTAACTGGATTTGTGATTATATAATTGGATAATATATGTTATAATATTTATAAATATTGTTCTATAATAAAATTATAATAAACCTAAATTTATTGTGTATAATGTTAGATAATTTATGACTCAAGTCATATATAAGGTAAGGTATCTTCATCTTTATTTATTTTCATAGATACATATCTGATAATATACACCTATATATGTATATGAGGTGTATATACTATTACATTTTAATGTTATATCATGAATCCTTCTCCGTTTATTGTATTTAATGAAAAATTCACATTATTTTATCCATTGGTGTTTTATTTGAATGTGATAAATGTGTAAAATTTATGTTTTTAAAATCTATATATTTTTTACTAGGACTGTGGAATATTAAATTTATTATAATAAAGTTATATGATATATAAATCAAAACTATTATTTAATTTATTATCATCATGTTATTTATATAGATTAATAGTTTTCCTTTTATTTTACTCTCATTAACTTCTTAATATACTGATAGAATTTGGTTTATGAAAAAGATAAATTATTTAACCCTTTGGATAAGAACAATTTATTAAAGGTATATATGTCCTTTATAATTTTTTCATGATTGGTTCTCAGCACTCTACAATGAATTATTAACTTATTTTTTTATAATTAATTATTTTTTGTCAATTTTTAAAGGAATATGTTTGTCTTTTTTTTAATTTGGTAATATTGAATTTTTATTAAATATTTGAATGGAATCATTGGCATTATATACACCATATTTCTATATTTTCAATACATTTTTTCCATTATCTGTTTTTAAACTACCCTAACAGGTTTCCTTATTAATTTTCAATGAAAATATATTAAATAATATGAAACAAATAATTAAGTGATATCAAGATTAATTTTTTTTCATTAAGAAATTGTTAATTGTTATTTTAAAATTGTTTTTATATATAAAAAAATCATTTCATGTTATTTTTTATTTATTTTGGGATATGATCATATGTTACTATATTTTTACTTTATCTGAATATATTATGATTATAATGGCGAAATATTGATGATCCCAATTTTATTTTCCATTATTTATGCTTTGATTTAATGAAAAAAAACTCATGATCATGTGTTTTACATATTAATGGATTATGATCATATGAGTTCTTCTGTTATATAATCGGGGTGTTCAGTTGAAGTATAAACCAAGGAATAGGGGTGAAAATTTAAATAAAGTATTGTTGGTTATATCATAAACTAAGGGAAATTCCATCATTTATATCCCTCCATTATATTTCATAATGATAAAGAATTTGAGAAACTACTAAGATGCAACATCCTTAATAAACACCTAAGAGTTGATGAGTCTAATTGGATTGACTATTGGTGATACCGTAACTATATGACTTATTATTTTAAGTTAAGAAACCATATGCTATAATTCATGATTAATGATCATTGAATGAGTTAGTGTTATTATTGAATTGTTTAATCTTGTTACCACACCCTTATTATTATCTTTTGATCATTTATGATCATTTATTGATATATTAAATGTTTACCCTTATTGAAAATATGATCTCACCCTTTATTATGTTTCCTTTACATTGGCCATGAATAATGGTTCTAGGTATGGTATGTCTAATAAAGGTGTTAGTTGTGAAAAATGTAGTGGAAGATGTTTCAGATTATTTATTTATCAAATATTTATGCAGGAATGTTTCCAAAGAGAATAAACCATTATGATTCTACCAATGATCATGATGATATATAATAAAAAATTGTCTAAAAATATTTAATACTAATGTAGGATTCCATTAGTCACTTTAGATATCTATGAAGATGGTTTATGTTAATTTATTATGGCAATGGTAGCTTATATGGTGTTTTCCTATTTAACATGGGAGTGGAATTTTTCAAATATAAAAGACAATTATTTTTCATCTAATAATAGTTATATAGATCTTACAAAGTGATGATCCATTTTGAAGAGTATGCAGTACCTATTGTACGAGATATGCAGTGACCTATAGCATGTTAGTATCGGATTGTGATTCAATAATGATGAAACCATAAAAGTGAATATTATTTCACGTATTTTACACTAAGCGAACAAAAACCTATATAGTGTTTTCTAATATCTTTTTTAGCGTAATTCTATTATACCAAACCACATCGTTTAGTATACTCATCTTAGATCTTTATATATAGATTCTAATATATATAAATTTTGATGAATTATAATGTGATCCTAAATAGGGTAGATCTTGTATATAGTAGACCAATAAAGATTAATTGTATATCTTTATCCTCTAATGGGCCTTCCTATATAAATATGCATGTCGAGAAGTTGTTCCTAGTTTTGGGAAATGAATTAGAATTTAATTATTGATTTTTATATACATGATTTCATAGGATGTGTTGAAATACAATCTTATTACACATAATATTAAATTATTATTGAACACAAATATACAATAATTAAAACACAACGAACATATAGGCTTAGTTTTTTTTGTAAGAATAGGTTCATATTACATCCAATGGAACTTAAAACATTGAATCAGTATTTAATATTTCATAATGAGATCCTAATATTTTCTTGACCTCATCAAAACACATTGGATAACCTAGGGTATAAATTGAATAAAGGGTTGAGATAAAAATCCTAATAAGGGAATGAACATGATAATAAAGCCAAACATGTAAGTCAAAGGTGTGTCAGGATATCATAAAGGTCAAGGTACATGAGTAATTAAGTGGAAAAGAAACCTAAAGGACATGATATTATAATGTAATGTAAAAATTCGAAAGTGAAAATCACATAAAACATGAAAATAAATTCTATACTATCAAAAAACACAACATGACATAGTGGATAGAGTCCCGTAATGGATTTGGTTCACTCACTAATACCATACCTGACATCACATGAGATTAGAACACCACACAATGCATTGGACATATATATGATTATAGACCCACAATTTAGATTTATTTCATGAAAATTAATATTTGTGCCACATAAGGATAACATCATAAGGAATAAAAAAATAATTACCCAAGGAAAGAAATGGGTTACGTAATCTTATATCATGAAATAATAAGAAGACATTTATCAAAGATGGAATTTGGGAAATGTCAATAAGGAATTTATTAATCTATCAATGTAAGGTAAATATTCTATGTATTCATGTGATAGATATATACACATAATTTTTTTATCAATTTATTACAAAAATGTATAGAAGGTGAGTTAGATAGAAAATTTTCATAACCTGAAGAAAATGGGGGTTCAGAGAGATTGCTAACATTGAGAATAATTACCCAAATGCATTATTTATCTCCTTAAATAATAAATTAAAGTTAATTGTTTAATTTAATCAATTTATTTTATTCATAACCATGTCATATAATATTATTAATTATTTAGGATTATGTAGAACATTTTGATAATGTTCGACTCATATGTCCAAAATCACCTTGGTAAGATGACCAAGGTCAAATAGATTATTAATTAATAATATTAATAATTGTAATAATGAAATATTTAAAATTTTTATACATAACGTATAATTTTAAAATCAATAATTAAATATAGTTCTTAAAAATTAATTACATTACAATCATAGAGACGGTAGGTCGTACATGCACATGAGTAATTTTTTTTCTTTTGAACAGTTATGATTGAAAGAAGGTAAGTGTTTCTTTATAATTGAAAATGGGAATTATATCATGAATATCATATTATTTCTTTAAGTACACTTAAATTTTCCATCCATGTTATGAAATTATATAATTTGGAAAATCAAATCACATCACATTGAGAGGAGGTTTTCCACATTACAGATGAATGAAATTATCATTTAATCAATGATTAATAAGGTAATAAATTATATAATATATCTAATTATAAAATGTTTATTATTATATTTAATATAATATATATTCCTAAAATTAATCTTTTTTATCATTTATGATAATCCTAAGTGAAAAATGAATCACATTGATTCGTGAGGATATAGTCCTCCACACACACAAATGACCTTATCATATTCTATATGAAATGAAAAGGAAAGAAGTTATATATTATATTATTTTAAATAATAATATTTATATCTTAAATATCTAATATAAAAATTATATATTCCATTATGTCCATCTATGAAAATTGGCGATGGAAAATGAATATCACCTCTTTGTAAGGCGGCAGTTTTTTATACAGACACTCAACGGTTCTGTTTCCCATGTGAGGGTTGTGGAGATGTTTGTAGGTAATTAAATTAACATAAAAACATATAATTATATTTATGATACTATGGATATTATTTCATCATGGTTCATTAATATTTTATGGAGGTGTATTTATAAATAAAATGAAATTATTTGTTAAGGATGTAACCTCTCCTTCGTAAAACATTATTTGGTTTGTAGCAAAAGCAATAAGAGGATGGATTTATGACCAAAATTGTATTCTAGGACGACGGGAGGGATATAGGAATGTGATTTCTACATATTCTCTTAAATATTCTTGTGGAAACTTGTGGGTTTAAAAGAACAATTTGACTAGGTGATTCATCTTATTTTTTTGAAAATATTCTCTATTATCTATGATATTCACTGGATATTCCACATATGAAAGGTAGTTCTCTAATGATTCCACATATGGATTTAGTACATCTAAGGGGTCTGGTATATAATTTTACAAGAGGGATACATGGATCACATAATGTACATGGGATAGGTTATGTGGTAGTGATTGTCATTATGCCACCACTCCAATGGTATCCAGGATCTAAAAGGGGAAGATGTGTCTAGGAATAAGTCGTCCCTTATTTATAAGCATCATGAATTTCATCGAAGGTATAATATGGTGGAGAACATTATATTAAACCTTAATCTCTAGTTATAATAAATGGTTCTCTACATAGATTCCATATTAACTTTTCCTGGATTTTTGTGACACTAAATTGTGTGGAAATTATCTATAATCTCTTAGGAATGATGCAATCCCATTATATTATTTACTCAAACATCATCCCAACATGTTAATTTCAATCTCCAAATCCCACATTGTGCCTCATAAATTTTAATTTGACTTATAAAATGGATATTTTGGTTATATGATAACTCTACAAGGGGTAGGTGTTGATCCCAGTATCCTTGAAAATCCATTTAACAAGTCCTCAACATATCATCTAGATTCTGAATGGTTAGTTCAGTCTTACATTCCTTATAAGTATAATAAAGAAGTACTAAAACTGTTATTTGTATCCAATTATAGAATAAGGATCGTCTTTAACATTGAGGTAAATCTCATATCATAATCATTGTCAATAGATATTGGAAATACATGAAATATTACCACTTCACTTATAAATATATTAGTGATGTTTTGAAGAGAACAATATTTCAATATAGTGGTGAAACATGATGAATATGTAAGGATATTTACATCTAATGAGATGGTGTAATTTCCTTTAGGAATATTTGGGAGTCCTATAATAAAAATATTCTTATGTTTTCTTATTTCCATATTGGTATATTTTATAGTGGAATCATACCCATATAATTATATCATCTATCTTTTACATATAGGTGTAAAAAGAATCATGAATAAAGGTATATAATCTAACTTTTCATTTTATCCCATTATAATGTTTTTATCAAATATATATACATCATAGTGCTTTCTATGTGAATAAATAGAGATGAGATATGAACATCATCCAGAAGACCCCATGTCATTTTTTTGATGGGATACATATCCAGCTTCCAACCCTTATAACCCCATCTTTATCATGGTTGAACTATGGAATATTCACTACCATTTTTCCAGCAACACATCCTCTTTCTAGAAATCATTGACCCACTATGGAATAGATGGTTGATCGGTCATTTGTGTAACATAGGATGTTGATACTTTTACTATTCCCATATATATCCTTGTTAAATATAAAATGATAGGATACTTTTTAATTATCATCATTCATAAAATTATCAAATCCTTTATACTTAGAGTATTGTCCACATTGTTTGATTTCCCAAGATAGAAAAGGACTGAGAATTCAAAGTCCTTGATAAGCTCTAACCATCTCCACAATATCATGTTAATATACTTCTATTTGAATATATATTTGAGTCTCTTTTACTTCATATATACTACACACTTTTACCCATAGAGATCATGTCTCCACATCTTTAGTGCAATAGAAACTACATCTAACTCCCGATCATGTGTTGCGTAGTTCTTCTTATGATATTTTTTCTACCTTCATGATAAAATTAAAATTTTATTTTTATAAATTATTAAATGAGCCAAACCATTAATTGAAGCATTTTTTTAATCAATACATGTTCCCCACGTGAGGGAAGAAAAAGAACTGCTGTTTTGATAATCCTCTTTTTCAACTCCTTAATGATCACTTCACATTCATAGTTTTAGAAATACGTCACACAATTTATTGATATTTGTTTGTGGGTTTAAAAATTAGGAAACATTTTCAACAATTTTTCGTACCAATCTAGATAGTCAAAGTAATGTACGGTTCTCCATTATTGATGTTGTTCGAGGAAAATCCCCAATTTCATTTTTCCTAGAAGGTTCTGCATATATCCCTTCACTGGTGATAATATACCCTAGGAATCATACATCATTCGTCTTGAACATGCATTTAATATACATTTAATACAACCTGTCCATTATCAAAAGCATTAGAATAGTATTAAAACTCTCTCTCATGTCCCTCCATTCACATCGAGTATATCAGAATATCATCTATGGGGACTATATAAAATTGTTTAGGTATTCTTAAGAGACAATATTCATTAAGTAAAATTGGATTTCTAGAGTATTATTAAGTCTAAAAGGAATTGTTATGAACTCATAGTGTCCATACACTATTTTAATTGTAGATTTGGGAATATATTCCTTCATCACCCTTAATTGGTGACTTATTTACTAAAGGTCCACCTTAGGGAAATATTAAACCCCACATTGTTGATGGAACAAGTCATTTACCTATAGTAGGGGATACCTATTCTTGAAAATGATTTTTTCTTAACTCAAAATAATTAATTATGTTTTTAATTAACCTATATATCCTTTTGATAAAGTGAATTACTACTCCCCCTTGTGATGGACTGTGGTATATAAAAATCCTCAAAAAATTCCCTTGTAACTACTTCTTCAGTTCTTCTAACTGAACCATTGAATTTCTAAAAGGATTGTTTGATATTCGAATGAATAATATTATAATCTCAATTGAAAATTCAACCTCTTGTCTAATACAAACGTAATGAAACTCACCAAAAATACATATTATTATTTTCATCAAAATGTTAATTTCTTTAAGAATGACCCTTTAAATAGTATCAATTAAATGAGAAAGATACACTATCTTGGATGGAAAAAATATCTATTCTTTATATGATATTACTAAATAAGATTTATCCATCTCCTTGAAATTTTATAAAATTGGAAGGTGATTAGTCATATAGTTGTTGATTAAATTCTCTTGAAATTTTATGTTGTTTGTATATATGGAATTCCAATACATGTCCATTATTTTATAAAATTATACAAAGGTAAGTACCATATAGTTTTCTTGTAAGATTAACCCACACATATTGACATGGGATGAATTATGTGCCTTGTATAAATTAAATGAACCATTTTCTGTCTTCAATGATAACTCAAAATCACTATTTTGAGAGGTATTTGAATAGTTCTACTACAAATTCATGATAAAAATATTATGTTGAAGTATAATAAAAATGTTTGTTTCATATTCATGAATTAATAATTACCATACATATAACCAAATAATTATAGGGTTTCATATCCATAGTTGTTATGGAATATACACTCCCTCGATCTATTGGCCTTAGAGTTTGTTTTTGTCTGTTTTTATCAACACCCATTAACTTAGTTAATTGGTTGACATTGTTCTCATGTACCTTACATTTGTAATATTATATAATATGATGAAGGTTGGATAGAGTAGTCCATTCATCCACCTCATTAGAAGGATTCTATCATTGGAGTTCACTAGCTTGGTTCCCTTCCTTCCCACACCTAATTTACTTCCTATTTCTCTTTATAAAAAATATTGGATTCATCTTTCTGCAATTTTTACAAGTGGGGTTTTGGAATTTCATTCCAAATTTTTACAAGTGGGGTTTTGGAAACCATCACATTTCCCATAAAAGACGTAGTGGAATAGATTTCTCATGTTTCTAACCATTTGAATAAATTAAAAGGAGAATTATTAACGAGTAATTTAAAAATATTAAATACCTAAATGTGAAACTAAAAAAATTAATTCGACAAATAATAAATGACCTAAATTCCTTGAATTTTGAATTAATAATTTTCATTTTATTTGATCTATGATATATTTCCTAATATAATATATTATTAAAATTTATATACCCTTGATAATGTTTTATAAAAAGTGTTTGAATTTACAATAAATATCTCCTTAGAGTGTTAGGGTAAGTTTATAGTATGTCCCATTTTCACATACCAGATAATGCTCATGTTAAGCCTAAAATTCCTTTTGTTGAGTCAAAAGTACTACTTTCAAAATTTTCCTTAATTAATTTTTAAAATCAAAACTCACTTAATGAAATACCATGATTTAAAAACATTCTATATCTTATGATTTTATTAAGATTTTTTAGATAAATTAAGTACTACTTGACATAGAAAACATTTTATATCATATGAAAATGTAAATGAAATTATTATGAAAATATGATTCTTACTCCATTAGACAACTTATGTATGGTTCATCAGACTGAAAAACTCTAGTCCATCAGAGCTAAAAAGATTGTTCTATCATACTGAATGGGACTATTCCATCGAACATTCCATGTTTATTCAATAAGAATATTTTATTTTTTATCGATCACAATATAAATTTAATCCATCAATATAATAATTATTATAAACGAATACTCATAACTAATTTTATCATATGGAATATTCTTCCATCATTATGATGATTCCATCAAAACAATAAAATATTTAGATATAGAATTCATGTTGATATGTCTATTTGATTCTTGTTCGAGGCCTTTTTAACTAACTAAAATAATAAAAAAATATTTGTTTGTTGGTGCTATGAATATAAATAAAGTTTCAATCATGGAGCTATGAGATGATTCCTTTGTCACTCTACCTTTTTAAAGAATTATTTTATGTCAAAACTGAATAAGGTTTCTATCAAAACTAGGACCAAACCTAGCCCGTGGCAATGCCCAATGTGCATTCCCGATCCGCAAGGGCTGGCATAAGTGCCCGGGTATCATAAAACGAAAATTGGTAACAATTTACCCGAGTCAATAAACATAAAATGACACATAAGTACAATAATTCCAATCTGTATTTTTTAGACAAAAACATCTTTTAAAAAATTTCAATACTGAATTACATGGTTGTAAACAAATATTAATGACTATAGAAAATTAATAAATCCAATAATAATTTCCCAAGAACCTCCACATGGAGAGAGGCACCACCCTCAAGCCTTATCCACGACACTACTTCACAATGGACTGCTGAAAACCTAGACCATTGGCACAAAAATTGTACCCAAACATGTGGAAAAAATTACCAAGTCTACTAAGACCCAAGGGAGTATGTTGGATTTGATCCAAATCCCATTTAGATACCAGCACTATGATATTCCATGTTATAAAAATTCAAAGTCGAAAAGAATGCATGTTATCAAAACATGAAATGCGTGTAACAATATCTAAAAGATGAAACATAAATAAAAGTATTTATCAAGTGGGATATTTTAAAGAATATAATCATTTAAAATTAATGTCAATGCTACTGAATTTTACAGAAAAAAATAGCAGATGCCGATGGTAAGGACAAAGTAACTAATCCGTACAGGAAATAGGAATGTAACCCCTAGGCACAAGCTCACTATGGGTCCTAGGTACCTCATATATCAGTGAGGGTAACCATAATAATTTCTATTCTCGTGCACATAAGACCCTAGTAGAGATAATACCCATAACCTAGTGGTCCCCCATCATCATCATCATCATCAGCATAGTTTAGTTTGTGTTTTAAGCATCAAACATGCTGTGTGAAACTGAGGCCAAACCACATGGGATCACTGGCATACTAGTACACATCCATCCACCTAGATACCCAGGTTTCCTTCTTGTTCTCAAAACAATTTCAACAAGTCAAGAAATATTATTTTATGATGAAAATACCACTTCTACATCACACATTTACCAAACATCCCACATGTATATCATTCAAGTAACATAATCTAGTTTTTCATTAAAATGCATTTTGAAATCAGACTGACAAAAAATTAGCACATAAGACTTTTCACATTTCCATAACACTTCTAAAAATCATTTAATATTTTTATAAAACCATTCTAAGATAGTCCAACTCACATAACATCCCACACACACATCACATAATACTTCTTTCATAAAAAAAAATTCATTTTTCACATCGCACTCAAAGAAAATATTCCACAAACGTGGTTCTCCCCTCTGTTGACATTTGATAAAACATTTCGGCAATTTATATAACATTCAAAAAAATGTTCGACATCAAAAATCACCAATTTATCTTTCAAAACCTTATATTATGTGGACTAAATAACCCAAATAGTACTAATACACCATGTTCCCACATTGTTTAACAAAATAATACATTTTTAATTTTCACAAACAATCCCAAAGGGTACAACTATGTCTTCTACAAAAAACCCATTTCGAACCCCCCTTCCAAGGAAAAAATCACACCCAGACCCTACCAAATCAGAATAGTCAGCCATTTCATAATTTATTAAACCATTCTCATGTACTATAAAATCAACTAAAATTATACCATAAGAGATACACATAGAAAATACAAATTTTCATAAAATGCATTCAAGGAGTGAAAAAAGGATTTACACATAAAACTAATTCAAAAGCCATCTTTTAAACCCAAAAGAACACCAATAAACTAAAAAATCAGAATTGGAAGCCCCAAAAATATTTATCAAACCACTTTCATATGTTATAACATCAACCCAAAGATTACCAAGAGGTTTATGCATGGAAAACACACAATTTGAATGAAATTGAAACTATTAAATTAACCGATTAACAAAATCCATCAAAAATGGTTTTTTTCACAATGTATAGAATATTATATGCATTAAAAATAATTATGTCAAGCATGATAACTAATAAAAAATGATTACACATGAAATCACCTACCTTTTGAATAAAATCCCCCAAATCTTGGTATGAAACATCAACCGCACCATTGCCGCAGCACAATGAAATGAAATCAAACCTAAAACAAAAATTTTTGACCCATAAGACACCATATAAATCCCTAAATTCGAACCCTTACTTCTGTAAATTTTAGAACATCATTAAAGAGAGAGGAAACCCTATGGAAAAGGAAGGAAATGAAGAGAGGAACACTTACTTGATGAAATCATGAAGAAATCAGACCAAATCCACTAATATTTGGATCATGAAGTAATAGAACTAGAAGGGAAGTTCGAAGGAGTTATATTATGTAATTTGGGGACTGAATTTGGGGGAAAAGAGTGAAAATTAAAAGTGTTTTGAATGAAACATTTTACCCCTTCAAATCTGGTCGGTTTAAGAATGATTAAGAATGATTACCCTAATCCGTGCGGTAGATGAGATGAAGAGAGGGGTAATAGAGAATGGGTTTTTCCTTAGTTATGTAGGCTCGGGATAGTGATTGAATCATTGAAAAAAAATAATCATTGAATGAGATAATAAATAATTACAAAAATTATTTAAAGAAAGAAATGGGCTTTCGGGCTGTACCAACACCTTAATAAAAAACCCAAATCTATCATTATTATGGATTCCTATACGGTCAAAATTAATATGGTGGTTTTAATATACCGGGGTATGAATATTGGAATGTGGAATGGGTGTAAGAAGTTGAAAAATGATGTAGTTATAAATGAAATCAAATTTCTTCTTAAATTCGGAAATGAGCTGACTGTTTGGCCTAAATTTTGAAATCCCACCATTTCCACAAAAATGAATGGGAAACCCCAAAACAATGAAAGAATCAAAATAAAAGGAAAAAGATCATTAAAATATGTTATTTAAGTGACAATTCTCCCCACCATTAATCATTCCTCCCTTATAATTCCACGGTAAGGAAAAAGGAAAAAAATCAAACCCAACCAAAAAGCCATGATGGACTCCTTTGCAAAGTTCTGCCCACCCTCAAAAGGCCAAAAAACCTCCAATTGATCAAACAAGGAAGGAATAATATCACCAAGATAAACATACACCACTTCAAGAAATTATCAAGTATATTCATAATTTATACCAAAAGAAAACTCATCAAGCAGTATCCGAACAATATTCTAGCAATTTACACAAATGAACAACAACAATGAACAATGATACATTTAACCTGCTTTTACCAAATCATTTGGTGTTCTCCACTACAAATGTTAACCCAAAGGAAGATATATGTAGTAAAATATCTCAATAAAAGACTACCTACTACCAAGCCATGACCAAGGACCAATCCGAGTTACTAGTACGAGGATACACAAATGGGCTCCCCACTATAAGAGGCAACTCAAATTTTCACGGGATAGGATTAGGGAACTAATATGGGTAGGCCCGAATAGAATCCTCAATAAAAGGGGTTGAACTACATTCGATATTTCCTAAGGAGCATACATGAGAATCATAGTGGGTCTCCCCACCATAAAAACCCAACAATCATAACTGACCAGCATGATCCGACATAAGAAGAAACCAAATTTAAAGAGTTGGGATGAGCACATTGTTAATCCGCACAGATTGAGAAATTGTGTGCTAACTACGAGGATCCTTATACATTCACAGTTTTTTTGGGGAATAGTTTCTATTAATAATGCACAAACCATTATCTCAACCTGTCTATCCAAATTTCCATCCATACTCGAAAAACTCAATGAAAATCAAAGGGGAACATAATGACAGTGTGAGATAACATGAGCACGAGGCCCTCCACCTCTTTCCAAAGAATGGGAACAATAGAGGAATGATGATGACAGTAGTGTTTTAGACTTTTATAATCTTACATGCTGAGGATATGACTTTGTACATGAGTTTAACAACTTTTGGATTCCCCTGACAACGTGCCAGCTACGCTTCGTGGCCTATGGTTGGAGCCCAAAAAATTGATGCATCTTTGGTCTCACAGTTAGGCTTTTGAAACCCTTATATGGATCATCTTCAATCTATTCCAGAAAAAACTACACCACAATACCATTCAATTTTTCAAAGACATAACACACTCCAAAATCATCTTTCATTAACCCAACATTTCACTAAAACAAGGTCTTAGAAGATTCGCACTCACCCCCCCTTGTTTCATTGGATGAGAAATTGAAGGAGGAAAGGATATAGAGAAACAAATTCTTCTAAACATTGGATGTTGAGATTTATTAAAAGGATATATACTTATGAAAAAATGGAGACCCACAAAATATTTTACAACTTCAACTTTACTGTCAAATGAGCACACAATATCACAACACATCATCAAACACGACTAATGTATTAGATAGAAAAAATAAATTAAGGGGAGTTATTATTCAACATCCCCAAATATCACACAATTCCATTAAATGGCCATAACAACCTATTATGACTATATTTCTCACACTAGTGGTTTAACAAAAACCAATACTTCAAAGGGACTACAAAAGATTTAGAGTCCCTCTTAAACACTAGCCTAATACTCATCCCCACGAACAACCTCAGACTACATCCACCTTCGATGAATCAGGTAACTTAAGAAAATATGGTCTCATTCAAACTTTCATCAGCCCTCTCCCACAATAATAGAATCCTAAAAACCAAAATGGAAAGGGTGTTGACTCATTCTAAAAATCTCAAGAATTGATTCTTTATATTGATCAACTGGGGGATTTTCCAATGGCGAAAAAATCCGGGTTTCACTTCCGTAGTGCACTAACCCTTAATGCGGGCGTAACTTATCCAATGGGAAAAAATAAAGACCCAACAAAATCTGGTCCATTTGTCAATACATGACACAAACAAGATCAAAACTCACAATGGGATCCACCGTAAAGGCATCACAAAACATTTCTTATAAGATACCACTAACCGGACCATCAATCCAGCTTACTGACCATACACAAACCCAAAAAACAGTTCAAACAAGAGGGTTTATTTGACACAAAACATCCCAAAACATCAACATTAAAAAAACACACATAATACATAGAATCCCAAACCAATCATCAATACATTAAGTATTCATTTAAAAACATTTCTTTGAAAACAATCATTTCAACAGTTAGCATATCCACCAATGGTACCCCATGAGCCTCGCACATGCATGTTTTTGTTCCACAATAGGCATTCTCAACATATCCAACCCCTAAATCATCTATTCATTCCATGAACCATCCATAATCCCATATAACCAAATGCATGTGGTCTCTCATGGAATTACCAATGGTTAAAACCAAAATTCGTTCCACTTTTGAAAACAAAAATTATCAACCAACACTTATTTTTTCTGAAGAAGGCTAACCAAAAAAATAAAAATCCCAATAATTCAAATGAATAATCACTTTCAAGTCATATGAATAAATTTCCAAAAATATCAACCCATTAAAAAACCTTTCAATAATTTAGATAACTTAGTTGGGAACACTTTTTCAAAACCAACATTAACATAATTTCCTGCTTTCAAAAGAGGTGTAAACACACCATTTTCCATTTCAAAAAAAATTTGAAAATTCGTTTCCACAATTTCACAAATAAAACCATTACCTATTTAGTTGAAAATAATTTCATATAAACTTTACACTTCTTAAAATTGAACCATATTTTCTTTAAATCTAAACTTCTAGGATTTCAAAACTAAAGAATGCAAGACATTGTGAGATATAACTAGTTTCAGTGGGTGACTTAAACATATGGTATGTGTCCACAAATCAATCACTTCACCATCATAGTGACTGATATAATGAAATATAAATCTATACAAAAGGATTTTCATGCCCTGTTATCTCACTAAGACCTTTAACCCAACTCTCTTTTCACTTCCCCAAAAAATCATCAAACAATGAAAACCAAAAGACTCAGACAAATAATGACTTCCCCTGGTGACTCGATTCGTTTCATGTGGTGTGTTGGGAATGCACACTACCCATAACCGAAATTTCATGTCTCTAAATTCCTAACTCCAGAATACCCTGGCTATTCCCTATATAACATTACAAAAAAGGGAGAACCTCCCCCGATACCATTTTGTCACGAACCGAATATGATTTCCATCAAAACTAGCACAAAACCCTACCCATGAGAAGGAATGAAGGGAATTACCAATCTCCATGGGCCATCACAAGATCCTAGGTATCATAAATCGAAATTGGTAACAATTTATCTGAGTTTATAAACATACATTGACAAATAAGTCTAATAAAACAAATTTGGATTTTTCCAACAAAACCAACTTTTAAAAAATTTCAGAATAGAATTACATGGTTTTAAACAACTATAAAAGGATATAAAAAATTAATAAAACCAAAAAGAGGAGCCCATGAACCTCTACATGGAAATAGTCACCGCTGCATGCCATATTCACAACACATCATCATGATGGACCGCAAAAAACCTGATCCATTAGCACAAAATCTATACCCAAAACCAGCGAAAAAAATAACCACATCTACTTACACCTAAATGTGTAAGTAGGGTGTGATAAAAATCCTATAATCATACCACCACTAAGAGATTTATTGTGATAAAAATTCAATGATTAAATGAATACATATTTTGAAGATATAAAATGCTAGTAGCAATTCCAAAAAGATGCAACTTAAATAAAAGCAGTTTTCAAGTGGGCTAATTTAAAGAATCAATAATTTCAAAAATAATGTCAATATCACTAAATTTTCTATCCAATCATACAATTTTCCAAAAGTAATCACCAAGTAACTAATGATCACACGAAATGGTAAAGTAACACATGGGGAGTAGCTCGCTGTGGGTCCTAGGTACCTACTATATCAGTGTGATTAACCATCACAATATCTGTTCTCTTGCACACGACCCACTAGTAAGGAGAATACCCGTAAACAAGTGGCTACCATAATCATCATAATCATATTTTTGTTAGTGTTTCAAGTGTCAAACTTTATATATTAAACTGAGGCCAAACCCCATGAGATCACTTACATACTAGTACACGTACACCCACCTAGATACCAGAGTTTTCTTCTTGTGATCAAACAAGTTCAACAAGTCATGAAATATAGTTTCCACATTAAAATACCACTTCAACATAACAAATTCACCAAACATCCCCCATGAATATCACTCAAGTCACATAATCCACTTTTTCATTAAAATGCATTTCAAAATCACACTAACACCAAAATAACTCAAACAACTTTTCACATTTAATTAACACTTCCAAAAATCTATTAAATAGTTTTACAAAACTTTCAGAATATATTCCAACTCACATAATAGCCCAAAAACATATCACATAATACTTCATTCATAAAAATTTTTATTTATCACATCGAAGTCAAATAAAACAGCCCACGAACGTGTTTCACCCCTCTCTTTCCATTTGAAAAAACATTTCAGCAATTTATAAAACATTCTAAAAATTGTTGACATCATAAATCACCACTTTACCTTAAAAAACCTAAATTTGGTCAACTCAGTCACCCAAATATTACATATATATCCTTTTCCCACTTGGTTTAACCAAATTAACCTTTGAAATTTTTACAATACAATCCCAACGGTATAATTATGCTTTGAACAAAAAACCCATTTTAAATCCCACATTCAATGCCAAATTCACTCCTAGACCCTACCAAATAAGCATAGGAATCCATTCTAACATTTATTAAACCATTATAATGTACTATAAATCACTTCAAATTATACCACAATATATAGACATGAAAATCACACATTTTCGTAAAACACATTCAAGGAGTTAAAAATGTTTTATTCATCAAAACTATTCCAAATCCCTCTTTCAAAGCCAAAATCACACCAATAACCTGAAAAAGACTAATTTGAAGACAAAAAATATTAAAAAAACAACTTTCGTTTGTTAGAACATCAACCCCAATATTACCACAAGGATTACACATGAAAAACAGTTAATTTAAAACAATGTGCATCTATAAAAATAACCGCCAAAGAAACTCCCTCAAAAATGGTTTTCAAATAATTCACATCATATTAGTAACATTAAAAATAATTTAATCAAGTATGATAACTCATCAAAAAATGATTACACATGGAATCACCTACCCTTTGTTTAAAAACCCCAAATCTTGGTTGGAAACATCAACTGCACCACCACCACACCTCAAGGAAAAGAAATCCAACCTAAAATCTAAATATTTTACCAAAAAGAAACCAAATCAGACCCTATATTTGAAACCTAACTTATGTAAATTTTAAAACATCATGAAAGGGGTAGGAAATTCTAAGGAGAAGGAAGGAAATGAAGAGAGGAACATTTACTCGATGAAATCATGAATAAATCGGCCCAAATGCACCAATAGATGAATATTGAAGTAACCAAAACTGGTAGAGAGGCTCTAAAGAGTTATCCTAGGTCATGTGGGGACCGAATTAGGGGAAGAAGTGATTATTAGAAAATTTATAAATAAAACATTTAACCACTTCAAATATGGACTGTTTGAGAATGATTACGAACAATTTCCCTAATACTTATGGGAGATGAACTCCAAATAGGGTTAGGAGAGCACAAAATCGTGACATAGTTAAGTGGGATCAAGTGAGAGATTGAATCACCAAATAAGAATAAAAATTGAATGATATATTAAATAACTAAAAAAATATTTTAATGAAGGAAATGGTCATTCATGCTGGCACAACACCTTAATAAAAAACTCACATCCATCATTATTATGGATTCCTATGGGATCCAAATTGATTTGGTGGTTTTAATATACAAGGGTATGAATATTGGGAAGAGTAATGTGGGTAAAAATTTGAAAAATGACGGAGTTATAAAAGAAAAAAATTTGATTTAAAATCTGGAAATGTGCACACCGTTTGGCCCAAATTTTCTAATCCCACAATTTCCAACAAAATGAATGGGAAACTCCCAAAACAAAGAAAGAATGTAAATTAAATGAAAAATAACATTAAAATATTTCATGGATGTGATATTTTATATAACATATATTTACTTATTATTTTTAAATCATCAAATAATTTTAGTTATATGGAATATGATTTAGGATTGTCAAAAATACAGAATCTTTTGGTTTTGTAATAATTTTTCCAATCTAGGTTTTGGTCAATAGAATCTAGTAATAGGAAGGCATGGATTAACCTTTTTCTAATTTTAGAGATTTCTTGGTTAAGAATTATAGACCATATAGTAGGTTAAAATTATAAATACCTAATGTATATGTTATATACATTCATCATTTTTATAGTTAAATCTTGGATACAATAATTTATATGGATTTCTTATTATTTAAGTATAAATTATAAAAATTTATTTTTTCATGTTAAAAAAATATTATATTCCTACATGTATTTGTTTAATGTATTATTTTAATAAAATTAATTAAACTAATGTATTTCATTTTTTGATTGATTTAATGTATAAACACTGAATATTAGACGATATCTATAAAAGATAACTAATAACTAAATGTTTTGGGTTTTAGTTACATTAAATTTTTATTCCTAAATTCACCACGCAGTCGTAGCCATTTTCATAATTTTTATCCTAAATTTATATATCAATGGAGGTTTTACTAATTATTATGATTGTTATTACAATATTCTTATAGAAGTTTCTAATATTTCCAATGTTTCACAATTCCACTTATAAACTTGTTATTTTTACTTTTTGTATGAACTTTTTTTTACATTAATTTGTATTTTTAGAAAAAATATATTTTTTGTCAACAAATATAGTTGGTTTAAGTGTTGGAACTGTTGAAATTCTTAATCATATCATAAAACCGAATTTTTATGAGGATGGTTATTATTATTTTAAATATAATATGAAACCATATATTAATAACATCGTGGGTGATATAAATTTATCCTTACTAGGAATTATCAAATACCTAATGATTGAGTTTCTATATTAATGAACCAAGAAAATCGTTAATATTAAATTAATTATTATATACAAAATACTTCGTTATATTGATTGATAATAAATTTCTATTGTGATACTTCTTCTTTCTAATTAAAATAATTATTTGTAAATTGTTATAAATTACTAATTTTGTACTTCTATATTTATAAATACTAGAAGAAAAATTATTGGAGATGATTATCAAGACTTTGATTTCATTTCTAAAGAATCCATTTTGAGACTCATTATAGGTTCAAGAAAATTAATAATAGTATATATTATATGGTTGATAAATATCTTAAATATGATATTTGGGTTGAAAATATAATTTAGATTAATCAAGGAGAGTGTTAATTCAAAATAAAAACTCTTTATTAATCACAGAAGATTATTATGATGATCATTGATGATTTTATTGGTTCTCTTATGAATTATGAGGGATTCTATAATAGGGTTGTTGGAAAATTAATAGAAGAATGGGTTAGATTTTTCTTCTATATCTGTTTTTTCTAATCAAGTGAGATATATAGTGAGGTTTTCAATGCATTAAAAAAACAATTATTTTGAAATAGGGGTACATTCTCTAAACTATTTGTGAATGAGTTTGATAATCTTACTAAAAGGATTTAGAATATTTTTAAAAAGAAAGAGTTTATTTTAATATATAATTATAATTTTAATGAAAAAAAATCATAAGAATGATTCTTCTACAATGATATGTAATTAGTGAAATAAGATTGGTCATATAAGACCATATTATCAAAATATAAAGATAACAAATAGAATGATAAAAATTATGATAGGAATACTAATAAATTTTATACGTATAAGAGTCCAAAATGTAAAAAAAATAAAAAACATGGAGTTCTAGTAGAGTTAATTTTTATTTAGATAATACATCATATTATCAAAGTGCATATCAAAATAATTTTTGTTAACTTCCTGTAAATCCAATTAATAATAATATCTCTATGTATAAGGTATATTTTTAATCCTTGACTAATCATTCATTAAATGACAACTATCCACCAAGAGAGTATTATTTTCATTCCAATATGGGTTTTAGTATTAAATATAATATAGATGTCATTACATCAAATATTTATGAATAATCATCCATTTGAAGAGTCAATTCTCTAGTATAAGAAATAAAATCAAAAACATTACATCAAATATTTATGATAATATATAAATGATAAATATTTATTAATTTGTAAATTTAATGGATGTCCCTTTGGAAGGAGAATATTATCTTGTTACCCACAACATTCTGGGCAACATTAGTAGTTTTAAAAATTCATCGGTAGAGAATTCCTTATTTCCTTCTTATGATAGATGAGTAATGTTTTTGATTTTATTTGTTATACTAAAGAATTGACTCTTCAAATGGATGATTATTCTATCCCAAGAAAATAACATATAGATATATTGAATGTTTTAGAAAAATATTTGTTAGCCTCATTGGTTAAAATGAGGAATCTTAATATGGTGATGTATAATTTTATATCTATAGAAGAAGAAAATAAAATATTCATGAATTTGATGATTTTTTATTCAGTTGTTTCATTACCCAAATGTTAGTCAATTTCATGATTGTGCTGATGATTATGAATTTTGATGTTACTGTAATAGAGAAGGTTTATTTAGGTTTTGAAGAAATAATTTCTATAATGAAGATTTTGTTTTGCAGAAGATGAATATGTTTTTGATAAATTAGATAACTCTACATCTGATGCAAAAGTTCAACAATTAAAAAACAATGTTCAAGAAAAAATCGATTATAGTTATTCTATACGGATAGTGATTAATAATTTTATGTCTATAATTGATTACACATATATGTAGCTGATAAAATAAAAAGATGTAAAGAATCAATTAAATCCATGTTTTGTGTTGGGACAAATGTTTTATTTGATATCACTAACATGTTAGTTTTTGTTTTGAATGTTGGTGATTAGAAATGGCGATTCCTTGATAATTGTTATGGATTAATTTTATGATATTAGATGTTAATATTTAAAAATTCCCAATGTTAACCCAGACAATTTTTGAACTGTTCTTCAGTTCAAATACATGATCCTATTGAACTCAAAGAATGTAAATTTTCTTCTACATTTGATAAGGTAGAGACAATTAAAATATTTATTTTCATGTAGCATTTATTTTTGAACAATTTTATGATTCCATGCATAATTATTGAAGTCCATGACAATTATTAATTTTTATGATTTGAAGAAATATATTTATGATTTCGATGATATATATATACACACACACCTTTTATAAAGAATATTTGAAAAGGTTCATGAAGTCTTGTAATTCGTGGATATGTTTTATTTGGATTAATATTAGGATTTAATTTATAATACTGGTATTATTATTTTTATTTAAGGTAAACATTTCCTAATAAATAGGCCAGCCAAAAGCTTTCATATACTCGGATCGATATTAGGAAATGTGGAACATCGAGTTTGACCATTCTAAGGGACCCTATCCTTGGATTATCCACATGTGGGTAGAAGCTCACATAAACCCATGTATAAGGCATATGGGTTGTTGCACCACCATGACAGGAGGATCATTGGAATTTAGAATCAGTATGAGGCGGTACATAGAGAGAGGGAGGATATTTATAACTAGATCATCGAATGATATAGCTGATATAATAGAAGAGAGGGGTTAGTGGGTTTCAAGGTGGAATGTGCCCGGTACACTACTATTCATCCACCTATAAAAAGTAAAAATATAAAATGTGTTGTTCAAATGATGTAATCTACACCATATGATTTCCAATGACTGTGAGATAAAATGTGGATGATTATCTTTCTTATCCTTACATTCGATGTAACTTCTATCTATAAGAGAAGACGACCAGACCTTCCATAGTAAAACATAATCACTCCATAATCAATCTGAGACCATGATGATGAGTTTAAGAAGATAATAATCATCCAGCATGAAATATTAATCATTCATTCATGAGTATAAATCTAATAAATTTTTGATCAACTAAAAACATGGTTGTAGGAGGAACTAGTTCATTCGATTGCTATTGATGAAGTACAATATTTAAATGAGGTGCATGTGATATGAACACATGAATGTGAGGTTACCATCAAAAACAACATCCAATATATGAAAACAATAATTACATAATTTTAGAAATATGTTGGAATTAATCTAGAATGACATGGGATCTTTGATGGATCTGAGACTCGACTTAAAACACAATGACTTGAATGAGTCTATGAAGCATCATATTTTAGAGATCTGTGGAAATTGGAAGTACATATAAAAATTGAGGCATAACTGATGAGATTATTTGATGAGATATTGAAGAGATAACTATTGTTTAGAAAAATGTTCCTCCAAAATAGACACTACTTTTGTGAATGGAATCCCTCTTCATCATTGTATTTTAATATGGGTATAGATGATCCTGCAAGACTTCATGATTTAAAATAAACTCTTGAAGAATCTTCATGAAGAACCCCTTCATTGAAAATATAATCGATGTATCATTAACACATCTCTGTACATTTCATGATTATATTAGGTATCCAAATCCTTTATAGTTTGTGTGATTTGGTTGGTATTACCACATGGCAATGTCTCTTTCGCTATGTTAACAAATAAGAAAAAAAGTGTGCTAAAATACTATACACTCAATTGGGTTAGCATGAAAAATTTAGAATAGTGATAAAACTAAATTTTTATGAATAATTTATTTAATAATAAATGAATACATTTCCTCACATTGTGTTATATATTTTCATTTATAAATTATATTGGATTAGATCAATCATTTGAATATTTGATTAAAATTACATTTTTACCCATTAAAAATTCATTATAGTATTTAAAAGATAAATAATATTATGTGAATTATTTAGACATAATATTTTGTAATTGTGTTCACGACATAATGGGATACAACTTTCATTAAGGACATATCAGCTAAATTGTGAAAATTATTAGTCTTAATAGGCCACGAAATCAAAGCTGGGTAGGACTCGCTAGATAGAGAATCAGTTATATATTTGGGTCATAACATCGTCATTCGTTCCTGAATTTGGTAAAAAAATTGGAGAGGGGTTTGATACAAAATTTTCCCAAAAATAATCCTTCTCAAAGGCTAGCCGGTTCAGTCTTTTTTTGTGGTCAAACTAGCAGTGTATGTTGGATTAATTTATTTGGCCGAATTTCCTCATTCACAATTGAAACTTATTTAAACCTAGCCTCCCTTACACATGATAAAATATTTTTTTCTAAGATAGATGGATTTGGACTTGAATTAGGAGATTTAAGGTAGAGAATAATTGGTTTCACTCAAATTATCCAACCATTATAAAAGGGTTATCTCTTGAAGCAAGGATCCCCTCTTATTCTTCTTCATGTTGTAATGTTTCCATATTCATAATAAAATTATTAGTTACTCATTTATTTTTTATATTTTCTTTTATTTAGTTCAATTATCTTCTTCATTATTTATCAAATTTGAGTTGTAATCAAGATAATAAACGAGATTGGGTATTACACTGTCTAAACCATTGCACATGCAAAACATTTCAACAATGACTACACTGACCATGGAAGAGTGGTTATTTTTAGTAATGGATCTACCTCATACCTTATTAATTTATTTATTTTGAATCGTAAATTTAATTTAATTTAAAAAATAGAATCAATAAATTTATTTATAATATTATAATAAACTAATAATTCAATTGAACAGTGGCACAAAAACACGCAAGGTCGAGATTTGTGTAAATTTTGAGTGAGAAAAATTAACAGGTGAAACAAAAGAACATGGGATAAATATGTGGTATTAAAATTTAATCCCTGAAAAAAATTCATACTAATTCTAAAGAATGGATATATTCTCTATTTTAAGACTGACCAAAAGCTAGATTTAGAATGTTAATCAAATCAGGGTGCTACGATTTCATATTCTGAAGATAGCTTTCGGTTTAGTTCATTTAATCTTTGTGGCTATGTTAACACTCGTAGAGTTATAGGGTTAGAAAACTAAGTGAACCCAATTAAGTTTATATTAACTTAAATGATAATGATTAATAAGTGAATAGGTATAGTTTGATAAAATATTCATTTTAAAAATTCTTCCACAAAATATATTCTTGTTGTTTATTTTTAATCGAACATCATTTCTAAAATAATAAACACACAAAAATGCAATATTTTTCTAGAAAATGTCATATAGGTTAATAAAAGATAAATAACCCCAACCTTTAATATAGTGTATCTATATTATTTTTCTTTCTTTTCAGATATCTGTTACTAAGTTGTTTTAATTACTTTATATTTGAGAGACGACCTAGGTCATCCACCATACTGTAGCAAAATAACCCCAAAATGAACATCATTTAAGAATTCCCATGACCACAAGATTCAAATTGGAATCATTTCTTGGGAGGTAGTAACTATTTCAAAAATTTAGTGGAATTCCTTTTGTTTTCATTTTATTATCTTCTTATGTTCTTTCTTTCTTCTTTACCCAATCTAAAATTTTCTTCTTCTATTATTTTTGTCTTCTTATTCTTTTTGGACAATCAAATAAAAATTATCATTTTTATTTTATTATGGTCCACATTTCTTCATTTTTTTATGACATGAAATAATTCTGAATATATCTTAGATATTGAACCTGAGACAGAACGCCACATTAGGGATCAAATCATACATTCTCATACCACGAGATGTTTCAAAATTCAACTATTTTGGATAATTCTTCCATTATATTAACATTGAAATTGTATGCAATTCAAATTCAAACATAAAAAAAGAACTAATTGCTAGAAACAATAACAATGAACTTAATAGAACCATTTGAGAGTTGGTTTCACCAGATACTAACTATTAACCAAATTGTATCCAATACCCAAATATTAACCAGACATTGAATTGAAATCTTGATTAATTAAAAATCATCCAAAGATTCATATATTATCTAGTGAGGACCCATAAAACACCTTAACGATTTTAATGTGTAATTGTCTACCCGGACACCATGAAATATATCAGAAGATAAAATAAAACTAAGAGAATTCCTATTCTCACTTGATGGAGCTGTAAATGATTGGATGTATTATTTACAACCTAAAGATTTAACATGATAGAATGATTTGAAATGTCTTTTATTATTGATATTTCTTATAGAATCAAGGACCACATCTATTCAAAAATATATCTTTGGGATCGAGCAGGCACTAGGTGAGTCAATGTATGAGTACTGGGAAAGATTCAAGAAGTTGGGTCAAGCTTCCAACATCACCAATTCAGTGAGAAACTAATCATCCAGTAATTCTACAATGGAATCATGCCTATGGAGAGAATCATTTTTGATGCTTCAGCTATAGGGGCATTGGTCAAAAAAACTCCAATAGCCGCACATGAAGTGATCGAAAAAATGGCACAAAACTCCCAACAGTTTAGGGATCATGGTACAACACATGATAGAGGAGTAGATAAGGAAAATCCTACTTCTCTTAGGAGTCATTTAATTGACACCAATTTAAGTGAATTATCCAATATGGTGTAGAAGATTTCTTTGGATCAAAATTCATTCCAACCCACTCTTATGAGAGACTGTGGAATTTTCACTAAAACAAACCATCCAAATGATTGTTTCCCCAAATGACAAGAGATAGATGATTGTTTGACTATATTCCCTGGGAGACCATATCAATAGAAACAAAAACTAAATCCTAAAAAACGTATGATTCCTTTGAAACAACATACAACCAATAGTGAAGGATTAATCAGACAAGTTGTATGGGTCTAGATAATAAAAAAGGCCCCATTTTCAACAAAACATCCCTCAACCTCCACCATATCAATAGGGTTTCCCAACACCCCAAAGAAGATATGATTCCCTAGAATCAAAAAGGAAACAACAAGGGAATACCCCAAATAAGGTAGATTCTAACACTAATGAATTTTTGGAAAAAATTCTTCTTGATCAACAAAATGAACTAAAGTGTCAATTTTTTGAGCTAAAGGAGTTGAAGAATCAAGGATCCAGATTTCCATAGCCCTCTATGAAATGATAATTAAGAACTCCATAAATCATCCTTACCACCCTACTCGAAATAATAAGGGTAATGTTAGTGCCATCACATTGAGAAGTGAGAAGAAAAAAACTGATACTTCTACACCTACCATTCCACCGGGATTCACCTCAACTTGGGAGAATCTCTATTCAAGACCAACTGAAGATAAACCAAACGAGATAGAGAAAGGTAAGAAAAGGATAGATATTTTTCCTCATTAAACCATTCAATTTCCAAATAGAGTGGAAAAACCCAATAAGATGATAAAATAGAAATAGAAAAAAGTTGTTTTGGACACAATCAAGCATGTGGAGATCAAAATACCCATACTTCAATCCATTATGAAAATCCCAAGGTATTAAAAATTTTAAAAAAAACATTATACCAATCAAAGATGGCTCAAGGGAAATGAGAGGAACAATCTTTGAAGGAATGTTTCAACACTAATTACTCAAACTCTATCAATGAAAACATGGTGCAACGATCCTGGGACATTCACCATCCCATGCACCATAGGGTAGTTTCAGTTTCTAATTCTCTTTGTGATTTAAATGTTTCCATAAATGTGGTTCCTCAATTTTTATTCTCAACATTATAGGTTGGTGAGTTGAAACCGATGTGAGTAGTGGTTCATTTAGAGAACATAGCTATAAAATATCTAGTGGGAGTCCTTGTGGATTAACTCATTCAGGAAAGAGTAATGATATTTCTCAAAGACATCTATGTTCTTAACAAAGAGGATGATCAAGTAAATTCTCATTCCCCCATTATCTTGGGTAGGACCTTCCTCAAAAGTTAAAAAACTATCATAAATTTTGATGGGGGTACACTTTTAATAGTGTTTATAGATGATTTTGTGATATATAATGTAATGGAATCCATGAATTAACCCTTATAGAACCATTATTTTTTTCACCCATTTTAAATCACCAAATAAAAACGCAATGGAATTTTATTTCCCTATGCATAGGAAGATTATGAGTATTTGTTATTGTTTGATGTCTAAGGGAACTTCCACACCATTAATTAATGCATAAAAATTCCTTATATTTGATTTTGAATTGGATTCATATTCTTATTTTGATAATTCTTAATCTGATTATGTCATGCCTGTTGAGTATCCAGATGAATTTAATGATTTATTATTTGATTTTGATGATGTATATTATGATACTGATTTTCATTGTGCACATATTTCTATTACTTCAATTTATCCATCCATATATCACCCCTATATTGGGACTCAATCTATTTCCACAGAATCTAAAATACACATACTTTTTAAGTGGAGAGAAATTACTTGTTATCGTTGCAATCAATCACCATTTTGAACATGAAGTTTTTTTTTTTAATATTTTGTGGGAGAATATCAGAGATATAGGGTGGAACTTGGATGACATATTTGGTTTTATACCCTCCATTTGAATGCATAGGAATATTTTGGAGGATGGAGAAGAACTGGCGAGGCAACCACAAAAGAGATTGAATTTGAATCTTCTAGAAGTTTTTAAAAAAGAAGTTGAAAATTTTCTGGAGGTAGGTATAATCTATCCCAAATCAAATTCCCAGTGAGTAAGTCCTATTTAGGTTGTGCCTAAGAAATTTTGTGTTACTATTTTTAGAAATTAGAAATATGAGTTAATTCCAATGAGGGTGGAAAACAATTGGCATGTGTGTATTGATTATAGGAAACTAAATAAGTACACTTGCAAAGACAACTTCCCCATCCCATTAATTAACCAGATGCTTGAGAGACTAGATGGGAAGACACATTATTGTTTCTAGGATGAATTTTATAGATTATTTAAGGTTTTTATTGAACCAAAGGATTATGAGAAGACAAAATTCACTTGTCTATTAGACACATTTTCTTACCAGAGGATGACATTTGGACATTGAAATCTCCCCAAGTACCATCCAGAGATGCATGGTGAGTTTTTTTGGATTTTATTGATACATATATGGAGGTTTTTATGGATGATTTTACATTTTATGGGGTTTCATTTTATGATTTTATCTCTAGTTTGGGAAATTTATTGAATCATTTTTTGTGAAGAATCTAGTCATAATATTTTGAAAGTGTCATTTCATGGTAGATTATGGAATTGATTAAGGCAAGAAGTGTTAATACATGGGATAAATGTTTATAGATCTATGATAAATTTTATTTCATCACTACCATATACATTATGTGTATGTGATGTTAGATATTTCCTAGGGCATGTCAGATTTTATTGGTGTTTCGCCAAATATTTTAGTATGATTGATCATTCGATGTTGGGATTACATCAAATGGATTCTGAATTATTATTTACTGATTCTTTTATAACATTCTTTGATGTGGTAAATAAGTTTCTGACCACTCCACCGATCATAAAACCCCCTCAGTGGGAGATTTATTTTGAGCATATGTGTTACACCTCTAACTAAATTGTTGGAGCTGTCTTATCTCAAAGGGTGGATGGACATTTACATATGATTTACTCAGAATCAAGGACATTGGATTCAGCCCAATAAAACTACAGAGCTACAAAAAATAGTTTCTTGCTGTCATATTTTCTTTAGATAAATTATGTTCATATTTATTATTCTTTAAAGAAGTTGTTTTTTCTAACCATGCATCTCTTAGATTCCTCTTAAAGAGGCTAGATGCAAACCCTAGTCTAATTCAATGGATTCTCTTTCTTTAGGAATTTGGTATTGAGATAAAGGATAAGAAGGGGTCATAAAACCTAGCGGCAGACCACATGAGTGGGATTACTAGCATATTAGAGGCTGACACCTTGGACCATATACTACATTAGGAGACAATACCTAACGATCATATTTACTCCATTGTTGTACACGTCCATGGTATGCAGATTTAGTGAAATACCTTTTTTCATCTGAAATACTTGCAAATTTAAAGAAACATCATGTCTAAAATTTAATAATCGAGTCTTGGTATTATGTTTCGGATGATCCCTACCTTTGGCACATGTGTAGTGAGAAATACATTAAGTGGTGTTTTCTTGATAAAGATTTTTAGTATTTTCTTCATTACATCCATACACTTTCATATGGAGGACACTTTGGACCCTAACAGAATGCTAGGAATGTTATAGACTTTGAATTATATTGTCCTAGATTATTCCATGATTCTTTTCTGTTTTGTATTTTGTGCTCACATTTACAACAGAAATGAAACATTTCTAGGATAAATGATATCCCTTAACATCCCATATTATTTATTGAGATTTTTGATTAGTGGGTAATTGAATTTAGGGGTCCTTTCCCCTTATCTTTTGGTTTCTTGTTCATTTTGATTGTTGTTGATTATGTGATTAAATGGATGGAGACTAAGACCACCAGGACTGGTGATTTTCATATTGTAGTGGACTTTTTCAATTAATAGATTTTATTAGGATTGGAATTCAAAAGTCCATCATTAGTGACCAAGGTACACACATTTTCATTATAAATTTTGATTACATCCTTAAAAAGAATGAGGTTATATAGAAAACAACAACACCATACCACCCTAATGTCCAGGATGAGGTTTCATATAATGAGTTTAAACAAATCTTAGAGAAAACTGTGTATCTATATAGGAATGATTAGAGAAAGATCATGGTAGATGCTCCATGGGATTATAGGATAACATACAAGACACCAATTAGTATTTCCCCATTTGGATTGTTTTTCGGAAAGTGTTTCATCTCCTCATGGAAGTTGAGAATCAAGATTATTGGGCTATAAAGAAATAAGAGATAGATTATTCCCAAGATTGAAGTATAAGGATGCCTCAAATTCATGATCATTAGGAGATGAAGTTTTCATCATTTTAGTACTCATGGATCTATATGGAATTATCAAAAGTGGATGATGACAGAATGTTCCAACAAAGGGAGTTTCGTGTTGGAGAGAAAGTTATACCCTATAGTTCACCCCTAAAGTAATTTTCGAGAAAGATGAATTATAGATGGTTAGATCCTTATTTTGTTTCTAATGTTTTTACTTATGGTGAAGTGTATATCACACAAGAGGATAATAAATGAATATTTATGGTCAACGAGCTACGATTGAAGAAATAAAATGAAGGAATCTCAACATAATGGAGTGGATTTCATAACAATGCGTGACTCCATCATCACTTGAGAATATCAGCATGTTTCTAAGCCTTTCAATTTTATATTATTTTTCTTATTAAAAATACTGAATTTCATGTGCACATATCATCACATGTTTTATCATTGAGGACAATTCAATATTTTATGTGTGGTTGAGGGAATCATTTAGGTTAGTAATTTCAATTGTTTTTTTTGTTTTTCCAAAAAAATTGTGTTTTGTTTTAATGAAAATTTTATATGTTTCTTTAACTTTTCAATTGAAATGATTCTCATAATCATTTTGAAATACATATCCATAGGTGAAACAATTTATCCCGTTAAATTGAGCTCATAATGAATGCTTAAAATGAATTTTTTTGTCGTTAAAATCCTTATAAATTTTCTAAAAATTACTCTCAATTTTGAATCCCATGAAACATATGGCTATCATTATATTTGAAATCAAAATCCTATGTGGATTATAATCCATTATTTAAATATTATTTACATTTACCTCACCTCTTGATAGAACCAAACCATGCTTTATTTAATCAAAAATTGATTTATTTATTTCAAAGCATGTGGTTTTTAGGTACTTGTGTTTTAAATTATTGAGGCATTGGTTGGGTATTAAATCCAATATTTCAAATAATAATTTTTATAACAGCCTATATTGAACATTTAATCCTTTTATCCCTTATAATACATGAATAAACTATTAGGTTAGCCAAATTAGAATACAATTTTCCCTATCCAACCATCTCATGAAGTAAAATTGCATAATATAGTCAAAATTAAGTGTGGGTAATCTATATTTTGTAGTGAAACCACATTTTTTGATAAATTGGGTGGAAAATTAATTTACGAAGATATTTTTTTCTACTGAAGAAAATCATTCTATTTAATGGTGTCCCTTTATGGAACTTCCAATGAAGATAGAATGTTGTGCCTATCTAGAGCATTCAAGAAAAACTATGTTTGAGAAGATTGGCATTTTTATTTCTAAAATAAATAATTGTGAAAATATTCCATGATTTTTCATGATGATAGAGCAGAATAGATACTAAGGTCAATGAGGATGAGACCATATTTAAGTGAAAACTAGAATAATGCAATTTTTCCTCAAAATGAGTCAAGCCCTCCTCATTAAGCCTCAGTAATTTTCATATCTAAATCCTACCAACTGAAATCCATAGATCAAACTTAAAAATTATTCATGATAAACATATTTCCTTGGCTCCCATTGGGTTGGAATGTATGAATTTATCTAGCCAATGGTTACCAATTGTATGAGTTTGGATGAGAAAGGCATTGTCAAAAAATTGACATTTGTGTGATTAGAGTAAATTCAAGTGAGGTAAGTGTTTTGTGTTCATGGGAGGATAAATAAAGTTGAAATGTATTGATTGATATAAATAGGAAACATTAAATACTGTTTTTATAAGGCACAATATCTTTTTTTTCTTTTTTATGGAATTTTTGGATATCATCGATCCATTTCTTAAAATTTATTATGATTTGTTATTGATGTTTACTTGCTATAAATTTTTGGAATACATGATATGAGGTTTTCCCGATGAGTGAAAAGGGTTAGTGTGGGGATTTGATAAAACAAAATTTAATGGAATATTTTATTTATTATAAATGAAAAAATTCCCTCACATTGTGTTAAATATGTTTATTTATAAAATTTTTGGGATTAGATCATTCATCTTAAAATTTGATGAAAATTCCAGTTTTACCCTTTACAAAATCACTATAGTATATTGAACAGAAATAATTTAATTTGAATTATTTGAACTTAAATTTTTTTAACTATGTTCCAGAAATAATGGGATACAAATTTTATTCATTACATATGAGATAAATCGTGCATTTTGTTGGACTTAATTGGCCATGAAGTCAAAGATGAGCAAGAATCGCCAGATTGGACATGAGTTATGTATTTGGGCCATAACATATTCATAGGTAATTCTGTTAGGCACAAATTTTGAGAGGATATAAAGAAATAATTTTATCATAAATTATATGTCTAGATGGATAGTTAGTTCATGCGTTTTGGTGGTCAAACAGGCTGTTCAAGTTGGATTAATTTATTTTTCTGAATTTCCCCATTCACATTTGAAACCGCTTTAAACATTGCCTCCTCTCCACTCTATAAATTGATGATTCCTTCATTTGGATAGGTTAGTAACTTAATCATGATATTTAAGGAATATAATAATTAGTTTACCTCAAATGCTCTATCCATTGTAAGAGTGGTAGCTCTTGAATCAAGGATCCACTCATTGAAGCCTTCTTCTTCTTCTTCTACATGTTGTAATGTTTTCATTTGCGTAATAATATTCATAGTTCCTCGTTTATATATTATATTTTATTTTATTTTATTAAATTATATTATTATTTACTCATACTGGTTGGGATGGAATAATGAGTATAAATGAGATTGGGATGTACCCTTTCTAAACATTTACAGATGCAAAACATTTCTACGATGACTACACCACCCACTAAAGAGTAGTTATTTTTAGTAATTTATATAACTCTTACCTTATTCATTTATTTATTTTTAATCATTAAGATAATATTATTATAAAATATGTTATTTTATTTTATTTTTAAAATTATAATATACCTATATTGAAATTGAACAATTGAAACAAAAAAAGTGAAGTCGAGATTTGTGTAAATTATATGAGCACAAACAGAGCTGGTGAAAAAAAAGATCAATTGAAAAATTTGTCGATTAAAAATATAATCCCTAGACAGAGTTAATACTCATTTTCAAGAATGGACATGATCCTTAATTTAGCACTGACCATAAGATAGATTTAGGATGTCAAGAAATGCATGGTGCCATGATTTCATGTTCAGATGAGAGCCTCAGGTTTAATTCATTTCATCATTGTGGTTATGTTAGCACTAATAGGGTTCTGGGGTTAACAAATTATGTGATCATAATTATGTTCATAGGAATTTAAATTATAATGAATAATGATTAATTAAAGAGGTAGAGTTATATCGATTACTCCGTTTAAAATATTTTTAAAAAAACATTTTCTTATTGTGCCTTTTTAATCGATCATCATTTCATAAATACAAAATTGAATCTTCTACAAGAAAACTACTTATAGTATTATAGATGATAAAAAACCCATATCCATTCAAGTAGTGTGTCTATATCATTTTAATTTATTATCAGTGTACATTGATTATGTTGTTTAAATTACTAACTCTTTGAGAGATTCCCAAGGTCATCCACCTTACTGGTCCTAAACTACCCCAAATATAACATCATTTGAGAGCACAAGTATAGAACCATTCGAGTATCCAGTGCATGTATTAAATATAAATTTTAAAATAAAATTATTTTTAAGAAGAAACAATAAAAAGGGGTTTTACAATATGGATCGTGTGGCATTAAAACTGTTATGGAAGTGTGTATGAAAGAATGGTAGTGGATATTTTGTGATCAGGATGTATGAGATAAATAGATAGTGAATTCATTCCTATTAAATCCTGATTGGAATTGAAGACCAAGGACCTAAAAAATTGTTCTTGTGATAATAAAATATAATAAAGTGATTTCATTCCTATACAAGGATTTCATGAAATGTGTTATTTAATTAAGAGGATGTGATGGATTCACTCTTATATACACATGTTAAATCTTTCACATACCAAAAAAATTATTTTCAGCTGTAATTCAAACTACGGGTGAAGTTTACTTGAATTAAGAAGATATTACATAATTTATTAGTTGAGATTTCGTGATCTAATCTTGCATAAAATATTAAAGGTATTGTGGGAAACAATTTTACACAACATAGTGGGGATGAAAATTCATCAGAAGAAATATTTTATGAGAATTGTTGCATTGAAGAAACTTATTAGTTAATGGTGATATGATCATTCAAGAAAGTTTAATAAAATTTATCAGTCATTGTTGGAGGTATTTCAACAAATTCTCATGAAATTTAAATATTAAAATATCATCGAGTATGATCCAGGAATGATCCAACTAGGGATCAATCCTTCATTAGGGGTGAAGCCTTCTGTTTGGTTCTGGGAGTAGTGGATGCCTTTTAGTGGTCACTCGGAGAAGAAGGAGTCCATCTGTGATAGTTGAAACAAATGTGTTTCAGTTGGAGATGTTACTAGACAATGTATGTTAGTTGGAGTATGAGTGTTGTCCTCACATGATTTATAGTGAAGAATCCATGATGGGGGACCAACATAGAAATGTGTATGCCTTTATAGCAAACCTTGTAAATTCTGTGTGATCCTCTCTATATAATTACTACTTCACATGAAGTGACATTGAGAGATAATATTGAGTGGATCAAGACTGTTAACAGGTTTGAGAGTTTGAATTTTAAATAGAAGTATGTCATAAAAATAAACCACTGATTCACCCCTCCCCTTTTAATGGTCAATCTGGCATGGGGATCTACAAGTGTTATAAGAGTATTATCTTCCATCTAAAGATCAAATAAGTATTCTGAATGATGTGGACTATTATTTCTATTAATATATGAGGTATTCCCACTTTTTATGGGATGAATTATCATAGTTGAATGAATTGGATACTGCCCTATCATTTATTAGTCTACCTAGAGGGGAAATATGATGTAATAGTGGGTTTTCCACCCATTGTTGACGATTTCTCCATAAAACAGTATGATAAGATAATTATGGAAGTAGACGGAAAGGTTCAACATTCTATATTATTGTATCTAATAGAAACGATATACACAAAAATCATAGGTATATAACTACAAAGGAGATTCTTTATAAACTCATAAGTAGCTATAAATGGAATTTCGAATTCAAGGAAGCCAAGCTACCTATTTTAAAGAGTTTATTTTTGGACATGAAAATTAATGATGAAGAAATTATTTATGAATATTTTAATGTAGTGAATGAGAAAGTTAGAAAATTTCTACGATTTGGCGAGAAGGTGTATGACTCTATTGTTGCCAAAATATGTTGTAGAATTGTATTGATTTTTTATTCAATGGTGTCATCGCTATAAGAAAGAGATTATTATCTATTAATTAACTATACAACATTCTCATTGCTTATAATTTATGATAAATTATATCTTTCAAGAAGTATGATACAATTGAAATGGAATTTGAATCCATGAGAATGGGAAATGTAAGGGAAGGAGAGGAAGATGAATCCAAAGATTCAAGTAATGATAAGGATGATGATGGCTTGAATCACAACATTTCCCATATGTAAAAAGGTTTTAGGAATGGACTATTGGAAGGAAAACATCACTAGGTAGCAGGGAAGCAACATACAAGGCCTATAGCTGATGGAGGAAATAATATGTGGAGTGTCTCTTTGAACATGAAAGGGATTCATGCAAAATTTTCATGGGAGGTTATGGAAGGTCGCTCTATCTAGTGAATGCTATGCAGGAGAAATATGTTCTAGATATAGAGGTGCAGTGGGCTCGGCCATCCATGATTTGGATGCTTATTCACCTGTATATAGAGGTCATGTTTCCTCATACCCGGTTGTTGATGGGGATATGAGAGGTGAACTTCTAGCATCAGGATTGCAGGGTGGGGGAGGAATGTTGTGGTTTCCTTGTTTCCCCACACAAGATATGTCCTTCAGTGATTTGCGCGGTCACCCAGGAATCATTAGGGCTATTTTTGATGCTATCTAACACACCGTTTTCAAAGATATTGTCCTCAGTGATGCACTAGACATGCTAATATTCGTGAAATCCTCCTCTGGTGAGTTTTCAATCGAGGCGTATGCAAGAATAAGGAGGGACCCGATCACGGGTGATTAGTGGGGGATACACTATGGTGAAGGGGGATTTCTCCCAAATTTAACATTCTAATGTGGCGTGTAAGGAATAATGTGATGCCCACTGAGGATAATATCTAGTATATGGGGGTTTACATTGAATCCATATGATGGTGTTACCAAAATCTCAAATAGGAAATAGTTACACACTTATTCATTGATAGTGAATGGGCACAATGGACAAGGTAGGTGTATGAAGTTTTCTATGGGTGGCATAAACAGGACGAGATTGAAGAGGACGTTTTAAATTGGTGGTTTAATGGCACTGGCGAGCAAGGTCCACAGTGGAAAGGTCGGGCGATCATCCTAATTGCGGGTTTTTGGATCATTTGGAAAGCCAGTAATGATGCCCAACACATGAACATATGTAACACCAACACCAGTATTAGTTTCAAGATAGAGAAAACTTTGATGAATTTTTCTGCAGTGTGTGTTAAATTTTATGGTTCTCCGTTATTATATTCTTTCAACCGAGGACCATATACCTAGATAGAGAGGAAGTTTTAGGGGAATTGGGTACGCTGGCATCCACAATGAACTGGGTTAAAACTCAAAAGAGATGGCTCCCTCCTGTAGTGGGAAATGAGTGGTGGAGTCACTATTCGGGACTAGAGGGGCTAGGTAGTGGCTTCTATGTATGCCGTTTATGGCATAGGGGATTCACTTCAAGCCGAAACAAAGGCGATGGTAACAGGGTTGGAGTTATGTGAGAAAATAAATTAAAATTTTAAGGAATTATAAACAGGCTCTTTGATCCTCTATAAATCACTCACTGAAAGTGGTAGTTTCCCTTGGAATATATAATATTATGTTCGTAACTTCAAACCGCTCTTGGGAGTTCATATGGAGACAACCCACACTTGGAAGGAGTTGAATAATGTTGATTATTTCTTAGCGTCTCAAGATTCTCCAACACAAATCATATCATTCTTCCTAAACTCATGTTCTTTTCCATCAGGTGAAAATATTTTTTTGTTATTAATGATTCCTTGTGGCTCCACAACTTTAGACCACCATGATGTTACTTTTGTTTGATTTTTTGATGTTTTTTATATGTTTACAAAATCAATAAAAATGATATTATTCATTAATTCAAAGTTTTTAGTAGTGAAATGAATAAGAAATCACATAAATGATTCAACTATGGAAGAATAAATTACTTTTATAACAAGTGTCCAAATAAAAATGTGGATGAATACAGATCAGAAATATAGTCGGATGATGAAAGGTAACCAAAAAAAATTGAACAAGAATATAGAACAATACCTTATTATAAAGATAAATAATAACAGAAATTGTAGTAATTATTAATAATAAAGTTTCTCTTTATATAATTATGTTGGTTTCATTCCCAAATAAAACAAAATAATTGATTAATTAATTAGTAGTGAATATGAAGTGGAACAAATATTACTAGAATAGATGATGAAAGGAGAATTATAATTATACAAGTAATATATCCAATATATCAAGAATTAAATGGATAATATTGATAAAGAAAATAATAAATAAACTGATGAATTGAACAAGGAATAATAATTTCATGTTGATGAATAAAATAAGGTTTATATTATGAGTGGCATATACTTTTTCCCTAAGAAAAATATTCACATATTTAAAATTACTGACCATGATAAAATGATATGTGATCATGATGAAAAGATGATTGTTAGATAATAATACTTGTTTGAGAAACATGTAATATGTGTCATAGATCATCATGAGTTTAATATTTCTAGATAAGATTTCAATAAATCTATTGTGATCAAGGGAGAAACATCTAAATATTTAATGAAAAGAAGTGAAAGTGAACTTATTAATTTTAATAGATGTGTTACTTTTAATTGAGATGGTTTGAATTCCAAATCTCATAATATGAGGGTTGTGGATAATGAGTTGAAATATCCCACATATAGGGGATTGAAAAAAATTCATAAAATGAAATAAAACCCCAATAGAAAGATAACAATAACAAAAACCTAAATTAATCCAAAACTAATCTAGGAGAATGAAATTTGAATGATTTTTTAGTGTTGTGGTATGCAAGGCCACAATCCTAACCTAGCTAGTTCAACATGTATTTATATGGAATGAGGAAAAAATCATATGGGGATGGGTTCAATGATCATCACAAGATAAAATATCCAAGAAAATAAACTATAAATAGATTAACACGAAAATATTCTATAATTTTTTTCATTCAGATTTTGGATAATTTTTGAGGAAGATGCTATTTAGAATGTCACACTACTGATATATTTTTGGAATGTTTCTAAGGATAAGTTCCCAGTGCTATTAAATGTGATAGGTTATATAATAAAAGCAATGAAAATTCATGTAATGATTTTGAAAGGACTAAAACATTCAATATATAATTCATTTTTTTGGCACATCATTCTAAACTATTATATAATTACAGGATGGTGAGAAAATTTCCATATATAAAAGGATGAAAATAATAATATAAAATAGGTAGATATTGATGTGAAGTTATCCATAAGTGGAATCATGGATATCTAGAAAAATGACTTTGAAATAATTATTTACCACAAATATGATGTTTAATGGAAGAAAGATGATTATCAAACTAATGTGACTCAAAAAAAGAATGATTCCAAATAAATCCTCGCATGCTGAGATTGGTAGAAAATAATGGCCATATTATGAGGAATCTATTGTCCTAAATGATAATTTTGAGAATACATGAGTTTACACTATCTTCCCTATTAATAATGTATTTTGAACTAAAAAAGAAGGGAATTGAAGGAGATATTTGAGGCTGTCACTTCTGGACATCCAGATGGGATTATACATCATTGAATGTGCCGGAATCCTGAAAATGGATGAAAAGTGTTCATCCAATAATGGGGACCAAACATATGTATGAAATGAAAACATTGGAAAAATGTCCCAAATTAATGGTCATTGTATTATAGTCACACATTTACCCCTTATTCTTAATTGTATTATCTTATCAGTTATTGTGGAGTTCTTGGTTGGTGAAAAGATGATATAAAGGGGGATCATTATCATTGCACATGAACTTATCTATGAGTTTGTTGAAGTATGTATAAGATTCAGAAATTCATTAAAAAATATGATTATTTAAATCTTATTGGATAAGAATCGAGACATCCTAGTACTAATTTCTCTTGAATGGATATTTAGGTAAAATAATGAAAAAATGGTTATAACTCTTATTTTTTATACACTATGATAGCCCATGTAGACGTAGAGTTAATTTAGAAAATGATATTTTCTATTAAATCCTTTTAAAATCATCCCTACCTCATAAGTATTCAAGAAATAAGTGTCCAAGGAAGGAGAAAAAGTTGTTGAGAAAATTACCACATTTATAGTCATTTTACTTCCAATAAGGGGGATAAATGCTTGAGAAAAAATATTGAATAAAAAAATTTAATTGAATAATTATTTAAAAAAATACTATGGGGGAGATTATTGGGCCTTGTGATGCATTTTTTGTCATTAAAATTTCAATATGTATTTGGTATGATGATGATGATATGTGGTTATTCCTAAAGATTTATTATGGATCTTAAGGGATTGGATTTAAGGCTTAGAACATTATCTATATTAAAGTGGATAATTATTTGAACTGTTTTGTAGTTCATAGACAATTGTATTTTGTAGTAGGATGTTGCACATTGTCTTCAACATTTGATTAGGTGCAGACCATGAAAACATTCATTTGTATGTCACATTTATCTGTGAAAGAATAATTGAGGACGACATGCATATTTCTTGAATTCCATGAATGACATCAATTTTGATGAAAATAAGAATAAGGTTTATTATTTTCATGGGTTATATATAAATAACATACGTGAAATATATTTTAAAGGGTTCTTTAGGTCTTGGAATTTGGTTATTGGTTTTACTTTGATCATTCTTTGAATTTCATTCATAGTATCTAGATTATTTCAATGTATTTAAGGTATCCCGTACCAAAAAAATAGGCTTTACCACAAGGATGCCTATGACAGGTTCAAACTATATACATGTAGGAAACTATAGCCAATCACTTATAGGGATCCTATCCTAGACCTACCCATATGTTGAAAGAGTTGGTCAGAATAAGTAATGCACCCATTTTTAAGGTACATGAGTTGAAAAAAAATCATGCAGGGTGAAAAAAACATGTAGAATTAGTGTAGATAAGTACCAAGAGAGGGGAAAGATATTTTCGGGCCAGCTCATCATTCATATTTGATAATATAAGAGACGGTAAGTGTAGGTGGGTTTCTATTTAGGGTGATCCCAGTTCATTATTGTTCATCTTCATAATAAATGAATATAAATAAAATAGACCATTTGATCTGTGTAATATGCATCGTCTGATTTTACACACCCATGAGTTAAAATGTGGGGGTTATCATTCTTCTCATAAACATTTATGACACTACTGTTAATTTTAAATGATGAACCACCTTCCATTATTGATCCTAAGAACTCCATGATATGTCCGAGTCAAAGATGATGAGTCAGAGAATCCTTGAATCGTTACCCATGAAATATTCATCTTACTGCATGAGGATAAATAAAAGACATTCTCACCCAACCTAGAACACATTTTCAGGAGGCACTAGTCATCCAATCACAATTAATTCAATACAAGCATTAAAAAAGGATCACGTGACATCCCCACATGCACGTGGGTTTACCACCACAAACGAACATTGGGAACATTCAAATGATGAAAGAGATATATTTTTTCATTCATTTGAATTAACCGTGAATGAATCTGGATTTTTTATTGAGATGAGACATGTCTTGAAACATGGAGACATTAATGAATCCATGATGTGACATATTTTCAATACACAAGGAATTTGCAAATGACTATAAAAACTATTGTATACCCGAGGATATGAGTTTCTGAGATAACAAGTAGATCTCTCATATTACATATAAAATAGTGAATCCATGAAGGCACTACATTAAATAATGGATTCAATCATCATGAGTGTATTTTTAAGAAGGAATAAAAGATCATACAGGCCCCTGACTAGTGAAAATAATGCTCGAAAGAGATTAATGTAACATCCCATGTAAATAAAGATTAATATATTATCATTATTATTAATATTTGGGAATTGAATATTAATTTTACTGTTAATTGGATTCTATGTTCGATGGAGTACCTGATACGCAACAACTGGTTTCATTGAAATCTTATGTTGTACACAAAGCTGAGTCATACTAAAATAATAATAATATAATATTATTACTTTAAATGGTAGTTAACGCCTAGCTGTTGTAATTGAAATAATGATTAGAACTAACTACAATATGATTATACATGTTTGTTAATTGTTTTATATTTATCCAATAAATGTTAGAGGATTAAAATGTGAATTAATCTAATTTTAAGCCTAAACACTCTTTTTCATTAAAAGGTCGATTTACCCCATTTTAACGGAGAACCATATTTAAATATATTTTTGGTCACATTGATTTTTCCTATTTGAAAAAAGAAAATTCTTCTTTATAATCAGGACATCAAAATTTACTTTGGGAAAATGTTTGGTTTTTTCTGAAAAAATTCATTTTTAATGAATAGTGAAAAATACTATAATTTAATTCGAAACTACATTTTTATCTAATTTATTTATATGGTTAGATTAACTTGTTTTTATTTGTTTTAAAGATTAATTCGATTATATTTTTACCATTTCATCCAATATCATTCATTGGATGCAATTTCACCATGAAATTAGACATAAATGAGTGTCAATCTTTTGATAGTTATTATTTCTTAAAAGCACACTTTTTTGTTTTGACAATGTGAATTAATTTTAAATTAATTAATGAAACTTATATATATTTAATTTTATAAAATAGATATCGTTTTGGAATTTTGTATCTCAAATATAGATTAGGCATAATTCTTTTGTATTTTTTTGAAAAACATCAACTTTGATGAATAGTGAAAACACTAAGTAGTTGTTAAAAACTTACATTTTCATTTAAATGAAATTTTACAACTTCTGTGAATTGAATTTCAAAAATTCAACACACATGGTTGTTATTTTTATATAAAATGTGGTTCAATAACATAACTTTTGACTTTTATTTACCACGATTAAAGCTAAATAGGGTAATTCAAGGTAAAAAAATATAATTATAATACAAAATTACCATAAAATTTGTCCTAACCTTATTGGATGAGTAATGGCTGACCAAGGAAATACTTGGGTTAGACCTTTGGAATTTTAATTCCACTTGGGTAAGATAATGATATCAATATCATTTTATTTAAAGTAAAAAATATCTTAAACATGTATTGTTTTGCTAAAACAATTTTAACGTGGGGTTATATACTTGCTACATATGATAATAAATATTCATTAGAAATTTGGAATTATTACCTACATTATGGTATTTGATTTATAATTTTTAGACAACAAATAAATTAATTATTTATGAAACAATAATGATGTAGTGTTTATCTCAATAAAAAAAGATTTAAATAAATAAGATTATAAAGATTATAATACTTTCTAAAAATGTCCAATTATTATTGGATGATTTTATTTCAACCATGAGTGTTCTTATATTTGACTTTAATATGTTTTGGACATTTATAAACCGAAAAAAATTATATAATAAAATAATATTTTCATAGTTCACTAATGATCCCCTCCCCCCTTATAAAAAGCCCTCACCTATAACCCATTACTCACACCTCTCAAGCCCCTTGTCTCATCTAACTTCTGTCCAAATAAGCTCTCAATGACCCTCTCTTCCTCATAGAAACCTTAATGTAGGAATAAGTCACTTTAATAAACACTTTTGGTTCAAAGAAAAGGGAGTTACCCGATTTAAAGATAATGTCTTCTCTTAAGTTCTTTTGTTTTATTTTACTTCCCCAACCCCATAAAATATTTTTATTCCATTATTTTATAACAACACCAGTATCCTCAACATAATAGGTTGTTTTTATGAGAATAATTTGATCTAAACATATAAACACCTCCATCTAATTGGTAAAGAACATAATGTTTCCGTGGACGAAAATCTAAGGCCTCACGAAACGATGATTATTCAATATTCTCTTACCACCTATTGTGGTGGCCATTATAATGGAACCATATTTATATAATATATATATTATATTTATATTTTTTCTACAATTCTATATTTTTCATTTATTGAATATTTTTATGTATTCCACAGTAGGTAAGTACAATAATCCAATTTAAGGAAGTGATGAATACAGCCCCCACAAAGTGATATAACTTGTTCATTCCATATGTGGAATGTATAAAGGATGGATTTAATGATAATATATATATGATATTATACTGGATTTATAATTTACCTATATATCATTATGATTTCATTCCATTAAATATGAAATAAAAAAAAGTAGCGTTCATGCGTACGTATGACTTACCGTCTCCATGAACGGTGCATTTCATTTCATTCTGCTAAATATTATGTACTATTATAAATAAATGTAATAATGGATATATATGATATAAATGATATATAAATCATGAATATCATTCTGGATATAATTAAATTTTTACCACATGAACAACTTCAAATGATAAGAAGTCCATTTTTGACTCAAGTAACAAATATCAGCAAAACGACCATTATGAAATTAAATGATTACACCAAGTTTATAACAAGGTAATAAGTGAATTAAATGGAATGATAAACATGAAAATCGGGTTCTTAAGAAATTAAAAAAGTGACATTAGTTTATTATTAAGGAGATTAAATAGTGAACGGGTAATGTCGGACACGAGGTAAGGGACTTCATCTCAATCTCATTTCATTGAGGCATATTTCATTTTAAACACGACTTTATTTTATACGGTGTATAAACACTAATGAATATTCATTTAATTCAAAGGGAATATTTTTCTATGAGGTGTTTTACTAAATGAAAAAAAGAATGTTTCTTTTAAAGTAAGTATTGAAAAATAACAGTTTCATTTCCATGAGTATTATTTGATCGACGACTTCCTTAACAATCTGAAATGTTTTTAAAAGGAAAATAAATACCATATAATCTTTTTTGTATTTTGAAATTAAGAATGGTTTTGATAATATATTTGTTATGTCAATATATTTAAATGATATATATTGATTTAATTGAGGAAATTTTTTCTTCTATTTGTGTTTATTTTATAGGTTATGAATACGTTTTGATTATTAGTAATTATTACGTATATGGGTGGTTTCGTGATAAAGCATGGGAGAGTGAGCCTGAGATATCTCTCTAAATTCATTGTGTAACATGATAGAGGTAAACGTGAATGCTTCTCCTAAGAGATTTAGGGAATATAGTTTAATGGGTATTCCAAATGTAACTCCCTATGTAGTTGTGAAAGCTACAACGTATGTATGTTATGGATGCCACAAGTTACCTTTATGATTTGTGATTACTATGAAAATCTTATGATTTTATTAGGTATGTTAAAGAGGTTATGTATTGTATGTATTGATGAAATAATGTTTTATTTCATTGTCCTATAACCCTTACAATGCTACTTATGCTCATCCCAAGGATTGAATTGTTTTTCACAGGACTTAAAGATGAATAGGGTCAAGGATGGGATCAAAGTAATGTAATGCTGTCTAAAACATGGCACTAAACATTACTATTTTTTTCAAGGGTTTTTCTTCTATAAAAAACGTAACTGAGTAGAAGTTTCTACCTTGTCCTTTTTGAGATGTAATGTAATAGTTATGGCATAATTCCCTAAAAATCTAAACCTGAAAAGATCCTCAATGTGAATTATTCATTTAATTGATGATTTTGTAATGTTTAGGGCCGTGTCCTTAAACATTGAAATTTATGGAAGTTTAGATAACTTTAAGAAGTTAGGATATTGTTAAATTAATGTCCATAAATTATTTTATAGTATGATTCAAGTGATATAGAATTTACATATTACCATGTTGCTTCACGTAAGATATTTATGTGTTCATAAAGATTTCCCGTAGAGTAAACCGGGTAGCTATGATGTGCCGAAATCAGGAGGAAAACAACCTACCAAATCAGCATCTTGAGATGGTCAAAATCGGAACTGAACAGATTTTTTGTAGTGATAGAGTAGTTGAATCAGGCTGTAAATTGTGTTGGAATCCATGCACTAGACCAACCAGGTTAACCACAGAGGAACATGTTAGTAGTGGAGCATTCCATGAGGCCACATCACATATCTTTCAAGGGATCATCAGACCTTGGATAACTGAAGGGTCGATTATAGAAATGGAGAAGATTTTTGATGTCATGGGGTGTTTAGAACATCAAAAGTTTAGTCTCTCTTTTTACTGTTTTTACGGTGAAGCTGATAAGTGGTGTTCGATTGTGGAAAATATTAGGGATATTCAAGAGATTGATGCTATTTATTGGGATGAATTCAAAGGTATATTTCATGAGAAATATTTCCCTAAGGTGGTTAGTCTTAGGATAGAAAACAATTCCTTGAATTGAGGCACAAGGATGACTAAGTGCATCGTTATGAAGCAAAATTCACTCGACTGGAGAGGTATGCTCCAAATTTCATATGAGATCTTCATAGTAAAATGAACCATTTTACCTTAGGATTAAAGCCAAATTATCAATGGAATTTATCTTCTCATGAGTTCAAAAGTTATGAAAAACTTTTTCGATGTGCGGATAAGGAGGAAATGGAGTTTCTCGATGATCATGTATTCTTTTTAAAACAACAGAATACGAAGTCGATGTGGCGGAATAAAGGGTAGAACTCTTAAAAAAATTCTTATTGTAAGAAAAATAGGATTATAGATTGTGAAAATTGTGGTAAAAAGCATCATGGGGAATGTATTTTGAATTTTTGTAAGTGCTACCAATGTGGTAAAATGGGACATAAATCCCATAATTTCACTGATATAGACTAGGGTAATGGTAAGACATAATGTGATTTATAATCAGTAAAATGTTTTATGTGAAAAAAATGGGTCATTATGTAAATGAGTGTCCAATGAAGAAATCAACTGAGGGAAATAAACCCAACTACAAGAATAAAGGGGTGGAGAAATACATTGAAACTAATTCAATAGATGTTGGGACATCAAATGAAGTAGAATATGGTACACTATTTGTTAGTTCATATTATCCCAATGTGTTGTTTGATTCACTGGCTACACATTCATTCATTTCTAAAAAGTATTCTAGTAAATTGTGAATTCTATATCAATATTTGAATCCTAAACATATGGTAAAAACATTGGGGGGGAAGTTATGAGACAAAAAAAAGAACCTGAATATCATTATATGCGGAAAGAATCAACTGGATTTGTTTTTGTTTTTCCTCTAGTAGTGTTTGATGCTATTTTGGGTACAGATTCGCATTCTATTTATCATGGTAATATTTACTACAGAGCTAAAGAGGTTTATTTTCATAAATATTTTTAGATTGTGTACAATAATTAACCCTTACTTTTGATAACATATCAAGAAGCTGAGAAACTAGTAAAAGATGGAAATTAATGTTGCCTTGCAAATAATGTTGAAAACAAAGGAACTATTCAGATTAATGATGTGCCAATGGTAAACGAGTATCTTGATGTTTGTCCAGAAAAGTTTCCCGGTATTATACCTGATCGAGAAGTTTCATTTACTGTTGACTTAGTTCCTGATGCTAAGACAATTTCAAAATCCCCTTATCGAATGACTCTAATTGTAATTTTAGAGTCAAAGAGGAAAATGTAGGAGTTATTAGATAATGGTTACATTTGACCTTTCATATCACTATGGGGGTATTCATGTATTATTTCTTAAAAGGAAATATGGTTTAATAAGACATTGTATTGATTATAGAGCATTGAATAACATCACTGTTACGAAAAAGTATCCATTGCCTCATATCGATGATTTGTTTGATAATCTCCTAGGAGCACAATATTTTTTGAAGATTGATTTGAGGTTGGGGTACCATCAGTTTAATGTAAAAGAAGCATACATTTCAAAGTCCTCATTTCATATAATATATGGTCATTATGAATTTGTAGTTTTTCTTTTTGGGTTTTCCAATGCACTTGTTGTATTCATGGATCTTATGAATAGAATTTTCTGTGAGTTCATGGATATGTTTGTGGTTGTATTAATTGATGATATTTTGGATTATTCTAAAATTAAAGGGGAGAAATTTTTTTAATGGTTTTCTTTCAAACCTTATAATAAAAGAAACTGAATGGTAAATTTCAAAAGTGTGAGTTTTGGTTACATCAAATTTATTTCCTTGGTAACACTGTTTAAAAATATGGAATAATTGTTGATCCTGAAAAAACAAATGTTATTAAAGAATACCCAAGACCCACAAATACAACCAGTATCTATAGATTTCATGGTTTGGATGGTTATTAAAAGAATTCTTTTGAAACTTTTTCATAGTTATCTAGTCCAATTACTTTGTTAACTCGAAAATTTGTTAAGTTCATAAGGATAAAATAATGTGACGATTGTTTTTAGGAATTGAATGGAAGATTGGTGAATGCCTCAGCTTGGTAACTACCTTACAGAAATGGTGAGTTTTTTATCTAAAGTGATGCATCATTGAAAGGACATGGCTATGTCCTTATGTAGAGTGATCCAGTAATTGCTTATTCATCATGTTAGTTGAAACCACATGAGTTAGATTACCGAACACATGATTTGGAATTAGCTATTGTTGTTTTGTACATTAAAAATTTGGAGGCATCAATTTTATGGAGTAAAATAAGAAATATATACTGACCACACAAGTTTGAAGTATATATTTACTTAGAAAAAATTCAACATGAGACATAGAAGATGGTTGAAATTAATCCAGGATTATAATTTCACGATCCATTACCATCCGAGATGAGAAAATAAAGTGGATGATGCTTTTAGTCGAAAAAGTAATTATTCCTTAACCATGCTATGTTTGGATTCAGATCCATTGGTTTTTGATTTGTTGATATTTGGCATAGAAGTTGTTGGTGTAGTAAATTCCTCTATTTTGATTTAGGTGTCAATGAGATCATATCTATACAAAAGAATTATGCAAGCGCAAAAGGAAGATAGTGAGTTGCAGAAAATGGTAGAGTTTGTTCAGAAGGGTAGGTAGCCTGCTTTTAACATTTATAATGATGGTATTTTGAGGTTTGGGAAGAGATTATGTGTGCCTTGTGATTCATAGTTGACAAATTATTAGTTATGCGAAGCTCATAATTCTCCATTTTCAGTTCATCCTGTCAGTGCTATGATGTACAGATATAATCAGGAGTAATACTAGTGGGATAGAATGAAAATAGATACTGTTGATTTTACTAGGTGGTGTTTGACTTCTCAGTAGGTTAAAGTAGAGTGATAGTTACCGAGAGGGATGCTTTAGTCTTTATCGGTGCCAGAGTGGAAATGAAAAAATATATACATAGACTTCATTGTGGGATTACCGAAGACATCTCTAGGAAATAATGAAATCTGTGGTTTTGTTGATCGGTGGACAAAATCTGCTCATTTCATTCCTTTTCAAGATATATTGTCTCTAGATCAACTTTCTTGGTTGTATATTAATGAGATAGTCATTTTTCATTAATTCTCGTCTCCATTGTATTTGATTGTCATCCCATGATTACTTCTAACTTTTGGAAAGGGCTTCAGAAGTCATTGGGTGCTGAATTAAATTTTAGTATAGCTTCTCATCCTCAATAAGATGGGAATTTAGAACGAACAATTTAGACCATGGAGAATATAATATGTGCTTGTTAACTTGACTACCAGGGATGTTGTGACGAAAATCTTTTTTTTGTTTGAATTTTCATATAAAAAAATTTTCATTCCATTATAGGGACGGATCCATTTCAGTCATTATATGGGAAGTGGTGTCGAAATATAACTTTTTGGGATGAAGTACATGAAAGGATGTTGATGGGACCTGAATTTGTAGAAGAGATGGGGGAAAAGTTTTAGTTGATTTAGAAGCACATGTGAACAGCTCAGAGTAGGTAGAAAAGAAATATGGATAAATGGAGGAAGGATCATTATTTTGAGGTAGGGGATCATGTATGTCTCAATGTTTTCTCATGGAAGAGTGTGATATATTTTTTTAAGAAGGGAAAGTTGATTCAGAGATCTATTGGACCTTATGAAATCCTAGAGAAAGCTTGATCAGTTGAATACAGAGTATCTTTACCTCCATGTTTATCCCATGTACACAATGGTTTTCTTGTTTTAATGTTTATAATGTATATTCCTGATCCATCTCATGTTTTGAGCCTAGAGATAGTTCAGTTGGACGATAATCTCTCTTATGAGGTACTACCAGTATAGATTCTTGACCAAAGAGAGAAAGGGTTGCAGAATAAGGTAATTCACGATGTAAAGGATTTGTGAAAAACCGTAGGGTTGATGAGTCAATGTGGGAGTCTAAAAATTCTATGAGAGATAAATATCCCCACTAAATTGATAAGTGAATATAAATTGAGAGGACCCAATTTTCCAAAGGGGGAAGGATATAACATCCACAGTAAATAAAGAATAATACATTTTCATAATAATTAATATTTATGAATTAAATAATAATTTTACTTTAAAGTGGTTTCTATGTTCGATGGAATACCCTATACAGAACAATGGGTTTCTTTGATATCTTACGTTGCACACAAGGCTAAGTCATACTAAAAAAATAATAATATAATATTATTATTTTAAATGGTAGTTAACACCTAGCTGTTGTAAGGGAAGGAATTAATATAACTAACTACAATATGATTATAAATGTTTTTTAAAAGTTCTTACATTTATCCAATAAAAGTAAGAGTCTTAAAATGAGAATTAAACTAATTTTAAGCATAAATACTCTAATATTTTTTAAAATGTCGATTTACAACCTTTTAATGGAGAACCCAATATAAATCTTATTTTGGCCTCTTTTATAATTGTATTTTACAAAATAAAATTCTTCTTTAGAATTGGGACATCAAAATTTACTTTGGGTAATTTTTTGGTATTTTTCTGATAAAATTAATTTTTAATGAATAGTGAAATATACTTTATATTAATTCAAAACATCCTTATAATCTAATTTATTTATATGGAAAGATTATATTTTAAATTATTTTTAAAGTTTAATTATATTATATATTTACCATTTCATCCAATGTTGGTCATTTTATGAAATGTCACCTTGAAATTGTACATAAAAAATTGTCAATCTTTTGATAGTTATTATTTCTTAAAAACACGCGTATTATTTTGACAACAAGAATTAATTTTAAATAAATTAATGAAACTTATATGTATTGTATTTGGTAAAATATAAATCATTTTTTAATTCAGAATATCAAATATAGCTTAGGATGAATTTTTGGTATTTTTCTAAAAAACATCATTTTGTTATTAACAGTGAAAACACTAAGTAGTAGTTAGAAGGCTGAATTTTTCATTTAAAAGAAATTTTACCAATTCTGTGAGTTGTATTTCAAAAATCAGATATACATGGTTGTTATTAATATGTAAAATTTTGTCCCATAAGATGAAAATATTTTTTGGAGAATAGTAATTTTTTACTTTAATTTACCACGATTAAAGGTAAATAGGGTAATTCAAGGTAAAAACAATATTATAATAATATAAAATTACTTTAACACTTTTTTAAACCTTATTGGATGAGTAATTTACTTCCAAGGAAATCCTTTGGGGAGAATTTATTCCTTTTAATTCCACTTGGGAAAAATAATGATTTTAATAACTTTTTATTGAAAGTAAAAATTAAAATATCATAAACATGTATTGTTTTGCTAAAACAATTTTAATGTGGGGTTATATAATCGATATATTTGACTATAAATATTCATTAGAAACCAAAATATATTTCCTACATTATTGTAATCTCTTTTATAAATTGTAGATATCAAATAAATTAAATTATTAATGACACATTAATGATGTAGTGTTTACCTCATTAATGAATGATTTAAATAAAAAAGATTATAAAGATTGAAATAATATCCAAAACCTGTCCAATTATTGTTGAATTATTTTATTTATACCATGAGTCATATTATATTCAAAGTTAATATGTTTTTTACATTTGAAAACAGAAAATAATTATATAATAAAATTATATTTTCACACTTTCCTAAAGAGCCCCCACTCCCCCCCCCCTATAAAAATCCCTCACCTCAAACAAATTAATCACAACTCTCAAGCACCTTGGATAGTCCAAAAAATACCGAATTAAGCTCTAAATATCCCTCTCTTGAACCTAGAAGCCTTACCTTATGCTAAAGCCACTTCAAGAAACCCTTTCGGTTCAAACCAAAGGGAGTTACCCGATTTAAAGGTCACGTCTTCTGTTAAGTTCTTCTGTTTTATTTTACTTCTCCAATACATAAAATATTTTTATTACCTTATTTTATATAACCAATAGTATCATCAATATACTAGGTTATTTTTATAAGAAGGATTCGAACTAAACATACCTACACCTCCATCTAATGGGAAAAGAACAAACTATTTCTATGGACGACAAACTAACGCCTTAGGAAATGATGATCGTTCAACCATCTCCTACCACCTCTTATGATGGCCACTGTGATGGAACATTATTTATATATGATATATATAATATTTATATTGTTTCTAATCTTATTTATTATTTATTTATAGAATACCTTTACGGATTCCATAGTAGGTAAATACGATAATCTAATTTGAGGAAGTGCCGACTACCGCCCCCTCAAAGTGATATGACTCATTCATGCCATAATTGGAATTTATAAATAATGGAGTTACTGAGATTATATATATTATATTATACTATAATTATAATATACCGATGTATCATTATGTTTTCATTCCATTAAATATGAAATAGAAATGAAAGTAGCGTTCATGCATATGTACAGTTTACAGTCTTCATGAGTGGTGCATCTCATTTCTTACCTCTAGATGTTATGCACAATTATAAATACATGTATATACTGGATATATATGATATATATGATATCTAAATAAATAATATCATTATGGATATAATTTTACTTTTGACCACATGAACCACTTGTAATTATAGGTAGTCAATTTTTGACTCATGTACCAAATATCGAAAAAACTACCTTTTTTAACTAAAATGATTAAATTATGTTCATGAAATGGAAATATGTTATTTAAAAGTAATGATATAATTGAAAAATGTTATTAGGCAAGTAGAAATTAACTTTAGTATATTATTGAAGAGATTAATGAATGAACGGGTCAAGTCGGACACTAGGCAAGGGACATCTTCTGAATCTACTTTCATTGAAGCACATTTTGTTTTATACATGATATTATTTTATATGTTGTATATACATCATTGAGTTTTCATTTCATAAAAATGGAATATTTTTCTACGAGGTGTTTTATTAACTGACAAAAAAGAATGTTTCTTTTAACATAACCGGTGACAACGACATTTTCTGCCGCCGTGAGTATTATTTGATCTATGGATTCCTTAACATGTCGTAATGTTTTTAAATGGAAAATAAATACCACATACTCTTTTACGTATTTTGGTATGGAAAATGGTTTTGATAATGGATTTTTTTTAATATATATAAATGATATATTGTGATTGAAATTTGGAAATGTTATCATTCCTTTGTGTTTATTTTATGTGTTATTAATATGTTATGGTTCCTGGAAATTGTTACTTATACAAGTGGTTATATGATAAATCTATGGTAGGTGAGCCCGAGATAGCTCTCCAATTCATTGGGTAATGTGACAGAAGTAAATGTGAATGTTTCTCCTAAGAGATTTAGGAAATATATTGTGATGGCTATTCCAAATGTAACTCCCTATGTAGCTGTGAAAGCTATAACGTATGTTTTTTATGGATGCCACAAGTTACCTTTCTTATTTGTGCTTACTATGGAAATCTAATGATTTCATGAGGTATGTTAAAGGGATTATGTTATATATGTATTTATGAACTATTTTTTTTCTTTCTCTATTTTATAACCCTTAATGAGATTTTTTAGGCTCATCCCATGTTTTGAATTGTTTTTCATAGGACATAAAGATGAATAGTTTCAAGGATGGGATCTTGGAAAAGACATGTTGTCTAAAACATGGGACTAGACATGAGTCTTTTTTTCAAGAGTTTTTATTTTATGAAAAAAATGGAAACTGAGTTGATGTGTCTACCATGAAATTTTTGAGATGTAATGTAACAATTATCGTCTAATTCTCTAAAACTCTAAACCAAAAAATATCCTCAATGTGAATTATTAATTTAATTAATGATTATGTAATGTTTAAGGCCGGGTCCTTATACTTTGTGAAGACCTCATTCCCAAAATCATTAATGAAAAATGTATTAACGCATCTCACTAGATTTTACGATGATATACCATAAGTGAAGCCATACTTGTTTTTGCGATTCAGTTTCGACATATGCTAGGATGTTTCTATTACAATGTGTTCAAAAAAAGGAAAAAATTCATTATTAAATAATTTACACTCATTCAGATTAGTGTGTAAGATGTAGAAGAGTCTGTTCATACTATACATGAAATAGTTATAATCAAAGTGTTTTAAAGGATATCATACAAAAGGGGTTTTGGAACATGGAAATAGTGACTTATACATTCTAGGGTGAGTTTGTGTAAAGTAATAGTAGTGGAATATCTATTTTCATGTTGAATGAGATAAATGGTAGGTGAATTCATTCCCATGAACATGTGATTGGGATTGAAGATATTTGACCTAAGAAATACTGTGTGTGTGTGTGTGTGTGAAAATATTGAAATAAGGATGTGAGTGTGTGCATGTACATCAATTACATGATCATTTCTTGTGAAATGAAGAGGGCATGTTGCATGAATTATTACATGCATACAAAATAACATTGAGATACCTGAGAAATGATTTTTGGATTCCATTAAATATATAAATGATTTGTACTTGAACTGAGTTGATAGCTCATGATGTAGTAGTTGAGACTATGATAGTTAATCCTCCATAAAAAATTTAAGGTAGTGTGGGAACTATTTACAAAAATCATATTCAGACTCAGATATCATCAGAAGATATATTTATTATACATTGTGGCACTGAGGAAAGTAATTATTTATGGTTGAATGGATAATTTGAGTAGCACCAACATACCCGATCGATGGTTGATTAATAAACATGGACAAGTACACGCGAATGTTTGGTCCTATAAGCTCATGTAGGAAGATCAAAGAATATTCTATCAATCGATAAACCCTTCAAAATAGGTTAATTATTTCAGTCAGTTATGGGAATTGATTAAGCCTTCTGGATTGATATATGAGTAGAAGGAGTATCTTAGTTGGAGCAAGAGATAAATTCTTTCCATAGGAGATTTATGTAAACTGAGTCTCTCGTTTGGAGTCAGAGAACTGTAGTCACTTTTTTGATAGTGAAGAATCCATGTTGGGATACCAACATGGAAAAGAGTTTGTATTTGTACAAAAACATTTAAATAATGTGTGCTTCACTCTCTATTACTATAACTTTATATGAAGCGATATAGGGAGATATGTTTCAGTGGATTGAGAACCAAAAAAGGTTTAAGTGGTTGAATTTGTATGAAAATGGATTCATAAAATGAAACTACTAATTCAACCCTCCCCTCTCAGTGGTCATCTAGAGTGGGGATGTACTTTTTGGTATGGATTAGGATGATGATTTGGCATTAAAATATAAGACTACTAAAATACTAAGAAAAAAATAACAATAGGAAGAAGAAAATGTTCATTTGGTATAGTGTTTTTGATATCCTTTTTAAAGGTGGGACGAGGAATAAGAAGATTATATTTTTTGATATAGAAGTATCTCTTTCAATTTTTCCATTGTAATTTATTCAACTAATCACTAGTGGAAAAATAATTTAACATGTAGGAATTTTTCACATCAGTTTTATATAAGTGACGTGCAAAAGTTTAATGATGGAGATATCACATTGGTTATTTTATAACCGATGTGATATATCGATCAAAATTCATATTTTACTTCAGTTATTGTACAAATGACGTGAAAATCGGATATGGCACGCTTTATTACATCGGTTATAAAATAAACGATGTGATAATGGGATGATTGGCACTTTATCAAGTCGGTTATTTTGTATCCGATGTGATAATGTAAATCTCGGTGCTTTTCCACGTCAGTTATAAAAAAACAGATGTGATAAAGTCAATATCAGCAATTTATCACATCGGTATAATTCCACATATATCACGTAGGTTATTTTATAAAAGATGTGATAAATTTTTTTATGTAGTTTATTAAATAACTGAAATTATAAACATTAAAAAAAATAGTTTACAACGCTGGTTAATAAAACACTGACATGCTAAATCTTTTAAATTATTTATTGCACCTCATATTGAATCATTCAGTTTTTATCGATTGGGCGACCTAGGACTCGTATCTCTCCCATGAAAAACCTAGAAACGGGACGTTGAAGTCGTTCCCTCCAGCCACATTTTTACAACATCATTCTTCATATTTATTATTATCAGATCAATCAGGTTTACTCACCAAACTCAAGTACGCATCACAGAAATCTTTTTTATTTTTTATTTACTGCGATCGCTAAAATAATTTTTTGAGATTTTATTTTTCTTTGTTCTTGCTATCATGGTATGTTTCATAGTGTTCATCTATACTATGATAAATTCTTTTCTGGTGAAATATTCTTATGGAAGTGATATCATGCAAGTTTATGATTTTTGTGTGTTTTATCATGTGTGTGTGCGCGTACAGGGATTTTCTAAGGGGTTGGGGGGCTGTGAAATTGGGTGGGGGTATCCAGGGTGTTGGGTTGGTTGTCCCGTGCGGTGGGGGTGTCTAGGGGGTGTCAAAGGTGGTGGGGGTGGTGTTCACAGGGGTGTGGGGATGTCCAAGGGGATGGGGGTGTCCAAGGGGGTGGGGGTGGGGGGGGGGGCTGTGCAAGTGGGTGGGGTGTCCAGGGGGTTGGGTGGACTGTCCAGTGTGGTGGGGGTGTCCAGGGGGTGCCAAAGGGGGTGGGGGTGGTGTTCATGGGGGTTTGGGGGCTGTCCAAGGGGGTTGGGGTGTCCAAGGGGGTGCAGGTGATGTCAATGGGGGTGGGTGAGGTGTCCAGGGGGGTGTGGGGGCTGTCCAAGGGCGGTGGGGGGCTGGGAAGAGGGTTTGGTGGGCTTTCCATTGGGTTGGGGGTGTCGAGGGTGTCCATTGAGGTGGAGGGGGGTCAAGGGGAGAGTGTGGGGGGGGGGGGGGGGTCCAAGGGGTGGGGGTGTCGAAGGGGGTGGGGGGGGAGGGGGGCCATCCAAGGGGGTGGTTTGGTGGGTGGGGGGATGTCCAAGGGGGTGGGTGCCTACCGAGAGGGTTTGGGGGGTTTTCTGGGGGAGATGGGCTATCCAGAGGGTTGGGGGTGTCCAAGGGGGTGGGGGTGGGGGTGGGGGTGCCACAGGGGGGGTGGGGCTGTCTAGAGGAGTGGAGGATGTCTAGGGGTGGGGGTTGCCTAGATGGGTGGGGGGCTATCCAATGGGGTGGTGGTGTCCAGGGGGTGTCTAAGGGGGTGGGGGTGGTGTCCAGATTGTTCGGGGTGGCTATCTAGAGGGTTGGGGTGTCAAGGTTGTCTATGGAGGGGGGAGTCCAGGGGTGTGGGGGGGGGGGTCAAAGGGGCTGGGGGTGTCAAAGGGGCTGGGGTGGGGCGGGGGGTCCAAGGGGGTTGGTGGGTGAGGGTTTGGGGGTGTCCATGGTGGTGGGGGCATGTATAGAGGGTTTGGAGGGTTGTTCGGGGGGGGGGGGGGTGACTATCTAAAGGGTTGGGGGTGTCCAGGGGGTAGGAGGTGGGGGTAGTTTCCAAGAGTGGTGGGGGTGTCCAAGGGGGTGGGGGCTATCTAGAGGTGTGGGGGTTGTCCATGGGGGTGGGGGGGGGGGGCGTCCAGAGGGGTGGGGTCTATCCAAGGGGGTGGTGTTGTCCAGGGGGTGTTCAAGGGGGTGGGGGTGGTGTCTAGGGGGTGGGGGCTGTCCAAGGGGGTGGTGGCATCCAGGGGGTTGTCCAAGGGGGTGGGGGTGGTGTCCAAGGGTGTGGGGTATATGTATTAGTTGGGATTGAAGATTACATCGTGGTTTGTGAGATTATTACATGTTGATTTAATTGTTTCACAGATATTAGACTACAATTTATTAGTGTTGTTTAAGGGTGTGGGGGTGGTGTCCAAGGTGGTGGGGGTGGAGTCCAAGGTGGTCTGTACAGTCTATGATTGAGGTTTTCACTACGATTTTTATGGATTCCAGAATTATGAAAAGAAGAGGGGTGTTGAAATATGATTCAACTTGGTTATATACATTTTGACCAGTCATTGAATATGAAAAAATTATGGGTTATGGGGGAGACCATGTCGTGGTTTTCAAAGATGCACAGTTATCCAAACCCAATTGTGTCATGATGATAGGATTTACATTTTTATTTTCTCCATCTGAGTATTTATTTAAATTTTATTTGATTCTTAGGTTTACTCCATTTTATCCAATTTTCTATCAACAATTGGTGTCCCCATTGTTTTCTTGGATTCCATGGAATTTCCTTATATAATTTACTTATTCCATGTTCTTTTTCCTTTCTTCATTTTTTATTTTTTTCATTGTACTCCACTTATTCTTCTCCTTAATTCCTTCTATTATTCGGGATGTTTGGCAATTTTTAAATTGATGGTTGAATAGTAATTGATGTCTTATAGGGTTATTAGGAGGGGTGGGGGTGTCCAAGTGGGTGGGGGCCTGTCTAGAGGGGTGGGGGTGGGGGCTGTTCAGAGGGGTGGGGGCTTTCAAAGGCGATGGTGGTGTCCATGGGGTGTCCAAGGGGGTGGGGTGTCCTGGGGGTTGGGGGTGTCCAGGGGGTTAGGGGGTGGGGGTGGTGTCCAGGAGGGGTGGGGGTGTCCAAGAGGGTGTGGGGGGGGGGGGCTATCTAGAGGGGTGGGGGCTGTCCAGGTGGTGGGCGATGTCCAGAGGGGTGGGGGGGGGCTCTCCAAGAGGGTGGTGGTCTCCAGGGTGTGTCCAAGGGGGTGGGGTGGTGTCCTGGTGATGGGGGGGGTCTATCCAAGGGGGTGGTGGTGTCTAAGGGGTGTCCAAGGGGTTGGGGTGGTGTCAAAGGGGGAGGCGGTGGTTTCCAAGGTGGTGGGGGTGTTTTCCAAGGGGGTAGGGGTGTCCAGGGGGTTGGTGGTGGTGTCCAAGGGGATGGGGGTCATGTCCAGGGAGTGGGGGTGATGTCCAGAGGGAGGGTGTGGTTGTCCAGAGGGGTGGGGGGGGGGGTTGTCTAGAGGTTTCAAATCATAAGGATATGTGTAATTTTCAGTAGTGAATTTATACATATTTTAATATTTTTACATCATATTTCTTTTTTATAGATTGGTGAATTTGATATCCAGGGGCACACAGATGTATTCTTTGTGAACCTTAATAAGAAAGGATCCATGATGAATTTAAAACTATTATATCTAACTATATTTTTTTAAATCATATTATAGCATGTTTTTTTAAATACGCATATACCTGTTTTATATTTCAAATTTTTTTTGAATTCAAATTATTATTTCTTTCATATAAACATATATTTTTCTTATCATAAAAATATGTATAATTTTGATATTTGTTATAGGTGACAATGAGTCGAAGGTGGATTACGACACATTGATTGAGAAATGATTATGGGGAAGGTGTTGATGCCTTTTTGGAATTTTCTAAACGAAATGTTCAAAGTAGTGACATTTTTTAGACAATTCCTGAAATGTTTGAATATAAAAAAATTTGAAAATTAGAGAGATAAAAGATCAAATATTTTTTCACGGTTTTTATCCAAGTTACAGCCCTTGGATTTGGCATGGTGAAACTGGGCAGAATTTCACTGATGATGATGATTCACAAGATGGTAACACTGATGGAATTGAAGAAATGATTTTCGATATTGCAGTAGAATAAATTGAGATAGAACTGACAGTTGAGTGTCTATATGGTGATGGTGAAAGCCCATTGTATCCAAGTTGTGCAGATTTTATGATTGTGTCAGTAGTGTTAAGATTGATTAACTTGAAGGCGAAATAGGAATGGAGTGACAAAAGTTTTATAGATCTTATAGAATTGATGAAAGACATTCTTCCAAAAGATAATGATCTTCTAGATTCACATTATAAGGCCAAGAAAATATTATTCTTAATGAGATTGTGATACAAGAAAATACATGCATGTCCGAATTACTGTATGATATATAGGATGGAATATGAATTTCTGTCAGAGAGTCTTAAATGTGGGACATCACAACATACGGTGAAAGAAAAATCAGTGGCTGATTTAGAGATTACAAAGATCCCTTCAAAGGTATTTTGGTATCTTCTCTGATTCATCAATTCAAATGATTATTTGTTAATTCACATGATGCAAAAATGTAAAGATGGCATGCTGATGAGAAGTTATATGATGGAAAAATACGTCATCCAACTGATTTTCCGTAATGAATGAAAATTGATGACCAGTATCCTACATTTTGAAATTAAATTAGAAACCTCAGACTAGGGTTGTTCATAGATGGAATGAATCTATACCAAACCCTCAGTTGCACACATATTTCATGGCCTATTTTATTGGTAATTTAAAACATCTCTCTTAATGTTTGTATAAATTTTAAATATGTCATGATGAGTATAATGATCTTTGGTCCGGAGCAACCCGAAAATGATATTGATGTTTTCATGTCACTGTTGATTGATGATTTGAATATTTTATGGGAGGATGGTATTAGTGTGTATGATTTTTATAAAATGGAATATTTTAAACTGCATTAAATGCTTATGTTCACTATAAATTACATTCCAGTATATGGAAATTTGGTAGGATACATTGTTAAAGGGCATAAATCATGTCCAATTTGTGAACAACAGTCTTCATATTGTGAATTGCATCATAGGAGGAAAACAATGTACGTGGGTTATCGAAGGTTTTTTTCTATGGATCACTCTTATAGAAGACTAAAAAAGGAATTCAATGCCTCACAAAAATTTGATATATCTCCAAAACCATTATCCCATGATCTGTATTTTGAGAGGGTGGAAAACAATGATTTGACATTGGGATAGACATTGAAATCAGGTAATGATAGACATATTTGGAATAAAAGGTCAATATTTTTTAAGCTACCATATTGGAGATATCAAGATGTTAAACATAATTTTGATTTCATGCACATGGAGATGAATATCTGTGATATTTTGATTAGAACATTGTTAGATACAAAAGGAAATTCAAAAGATGGATTGAATGCAATATTAGACTTACTATCAATGGGAATACTTTTGAAGTTAGCTCCCACTCATAATGTAATATTACCATTTCTTCCCTTGTGTGACGCCCCGACCCTAGTTACCCAGATTCAGTGCATTATTACATAACATTGGCATGATCACAAGAAAGATCAAATCTAGAAAGACCGATTGGTTTAGTAGCCTTGGAAACACTAGATATATTCATAAGTTTTACATTACATCATAAAATGAAAAACTACTAAAACAACATAATGTCTCCACAGTCCACACTATTCTCCTCTCATAATCTCCCTGCAGGTCATTCATAACTTACTTCTTCACATCCTGGGAAAAAAACATAGAAAATGGGTGAGCTCAAATGCCTAGTAAGGATAACAATATAGCGGAACATTCAAAATAAGCATAAACATTTAAGGCAATGCATTACTAAAACAAAAGCCCTTTAAACTTGAACTTCAACATAGTATGGAAAAAGTAAAATGAAATAATGCCATTTACTTATTCACATGGATATTCTACTAATCGAATAATCACATGCAAAATCAATAACCACTTTCATAATGTTCGAATGCATAATGCCAGACTATCATAACCACAGAGCCAAGGCCTCGTGCCAAGACTACAACTAAGATTTTTTCAAGGCCTTGTGCCAAGACACTAGTTTGTCTCATGAGACCTACCTATGCATCGAGGAGCTATAGCGGGCTCCACCTGTCACATATTAAGTCCAATGAATTCCCATATGAAAAGGTTTTAACATAACATAAACATTCATATTAAAACTAGCATTAGAAATGTCAATACTTTCACCATAAACCATGAATGGTATAAAAATAGCACATCCATAGTCAGACATATCACAAAACTTTCAATACAACATAGAAGTTTTGTATCATAATAAATAAACTTCACATAAGCGTAAAATCCAACAAAGGATGTTGACATAGATGAAATCAAAACGCTTTTTAGAGAAATATCTCTTTTATTTTGAAATCATTCAAGATCCATATAAAATAAAACATTTTCTTTGAAAATATTCTTATAAGGTTGTAAGGGAAGCTTCGACGATTTTATAACGGTGGAAAATAACCGCACCTGCCGTATAAGTTAAAAAAACATTCTTACCTTAATTCTGTCGAAAAGGTTAAAAAGGACCTTGTTTTGAAAACGACGGAAAGATTCCCCTTATAAAAAGTCAAACAAGGATATAAATGACTTTAACCCATATTCTTGTAGATAATAAAAATGTTTTGGAATACATTTTGAAGAAACATGGATGTGGATGATAAAGAGATCCCAGTAGGTTATTACGTATAAACAACCTAGGATAATGAAGAGATTGTGAAATAACTCTTACCTTGTACTTTTCCTTGGTTGGGGTAGATTAACCTCCTTTATAATGGTGAAATAATTGTTATTAAATTATACAAGAATCATATACATTAATATGATATCATATATGATCTTTTAATATTGATTTGATAATAATATCTTAGTATTATCATTGTTTCGGGTGTTAACTTACTTGTTTTGTTTTATATGTTTTGTTTCATAAGACATGTTTGTAAAGGATAGGTTGTATATTATTCATATATAGAATGATATCAAGTACTTAAACATCATTTTTAAATCATCAAATGATAATTATACTTTAATTGTTACAATGGAGAATGAATCTCATCACGTTCGTGGAGACGGTAGTCTGTACGTACGCACGAGCGACAATATCATTCTTTTGATATTAAAATAATATATAAATGGATGGTATATCATATATACAGAATCATTAACATGCTATATTTATTATTTACATGAGTTACACATCATTATTATACCCACCCAAAAAATATTATATTGAATAACAATTACACCACGACGTGGAGACGGTAAGCCGTACGTACGCACGTATGGTGACATGTTATTCAAAGGGTGGATAGAATACTGAATATGGTTGTAACATATTTACAATAAAATCACAGTATATATATGATACTGGAGTTATTATTTTATAATGGTAACAACAAAAGGAAGAATAAGTGGAAGAAGAAATGAACTTGGAAAAGTGTGGTGAAATAATTACCTCTTCTTCGGTTTCTTCCTTTTGATTTGATCAAAAGGTCTCTTTAGGTTGGCTTTCTGATCAAACTAAGGCCTCTAGGTTGTAGTGAGGGAAGTTGGGAGAGTATTTGGGAAGAGTGTGTCCGAACCAAAAGGCTTTGAAGGTGTGAAGAAATGAGAAGGAGGAGTGCCCTTTTATAAGAGGGGTGAGGGGCACCTTTGGAAAAGCTAGAAATATTAATTTATAATAAATTCATATTCGGTTTATAATGGCTCCAAAGTTTATTATGTAAATGTTAAGGTGGGTAGGGGTCGAAAAAAACTGAACCAATAGATTTTAGACAGGTTTGGGTCATTATATTAACCATATCTTTAAGTATTAACTCTTAGTTAATTAGTTTTCACTTTTACAATGTCTCTTTGTATTTTTATATAATATGGTTAATAAACATACTATATACATCCAATCGACCCCCAAGTGGTCCATTAATGATGAACCTATCATTATATAAGTTTCCTGGACGAACCATAGATTTTTAGTAATTTAATATCAATTAATAATATAATATTTTTTTTAAGAACTCTTTTATGTCAATTTTGACAATATTCAATAGTTGATTTTTATGAAACTTATAACAGATTGATTACTTCGAACAAAGTCAATTAAATCAATCATAATATATCATATTATCCTAAAAAATTAGTTTAATTCATTAAAAGTTTCATATTATATTTATTTCGGTATTTATAATATCAATTATTTTGATTTTTCGCTATTATAGTAATTACTACATCATCATTGTGTCATAAATTAATTAAATTATTTAATTTCTAAAAATTATAAATAAAATATCATTATTTATGAAATCTTTTTAAATTTCTAATGAATATTTATAATCTAAATTCCAACATATATAACCCTATGTAAAAATTGTTTTTCTAAAAGATATATGCTTGTGTCATTTTTGTATTTATTTTAACTTAATTAAAAAAAGTGTCCCTATCACCTAAAAGTGGCACCATGGGGTCCCAAAATCGACCCAAAAATGACTATGGTCGAACATGTATCAACCAATAAGGCTAGGACACGTTTTAGGGTAATTTAGTGTTATTATAATATTATTTTTTAACCCTTATTTACCAGATTTACCCTTAACCATGGTAAATAAAATATTTACCACAGTAATTATTCAAAATGTCTAAAAATAAAAGTTTCCTATTTACACAATTTGGACATCCTGATTCCAAATATGGAATCCATTTTTCTAAATTCAAATCACATAAGTGGAAGAAATTAATTTAAAATTAATTTCCGCTGTCAAAACAAAAAGCGTGTTTTTAAGAGATATTAACTATCAAAAGATTGACACATGTTTATGTTCAGATTAATTGTAAAATTATGTCCAATGACCAACATTATATTAAATGGTAAAAATATATTCTAAATATACTTTAAAACCACTCAAATTCATAATTTATCACTATTAATTATTTTGATTTAAAAAGTTGTTTTTAATTAAAATTTAGTAATTTTCACTATTCATCAAAATATTAAAGTTATCCGAAAAGTATCAAAATTTCACCTTAGGATAAATTCAATACTCCGAATCAAAAAATGAAGTCCATTTTGAAATATAAAATATATATAATTTCAAAAAGTATGTATTACTATTCATAATGGCTAGTTTGATTGGTTGTGGTGTGTGTTAGAACTCGAAGTTGCGTACAACACACGCTACTGTATTATTCAAAGGAAAGCGTACCGTGGAAGCTTGGGATGTTTCATTTTAAATTTTTTGATGTCCCCATTTAGTCAAAAAGTATAAAATATTGTCTTTAAAAAGGGTTCACTATTTAAAAATTGGTAAAAGTGCAATACTGAAAATGAATTTGTTCTTACATTATGTCTAAGAAACTCATAATATGGATTCTAAAATTATGAGGATTATATAAAGTTTAAAATTTAGTTAATACTATTCATAACAACTTTTGAACGGATTGTTTGGTAATTCATGGTGTGCTTGAACTCGGTGTTGCGTGTAGTGCAAGTTATTGTATTATTTTGAAGAAATAACACACTATGAAATATTGGGGTGTTACATTCTCCCCTCCTTCAATAAATTGCATCCTCGAAATTTGAAATTGTTCTTCAAAAATAAAAGGTTGAAAATAAAACTATCTTTGTGGGAAAACCCACATCGGAAATTGGGTTACTAAAATTTAGTCTTAATATGATGAAAAGAGAAATGAAAGGGTCACCACCAAATTATGATCTCTATTAGGAGAACATTGGTGGCAATTAGAGACATATAATTGGAGGAAAAATGTAAACATTTATAGGTAGTGATTGAGGTCATCAATCAAAAACATGTTTAAAATTTAGGTCCTTAAATTCATCAATCTACGATGATTTAAAATACCATCGATTCAACAAAACATAAGGTATTAGGATAACACATTTTTGAAATTTCAAAATATCTTAGTTGAAATCCCACATTGAAAAATAAATTAATGAGGCCTCTATTTAAAATAAAGAGTGGAAAGTATGAAGATTACCGAAAATAACATATACTAGGGTTCCATGTAGGAAAATATGGATATGGAAGAGAAATATAACCATCAATTATCTGATGGAGAGTGGTAGAGAACATGTCTATGAAAAGGCCAACAATCCCAAAGCCATAAATTAGTGATGATTTAAGGTACCATCCAGGACAACATTTTTGTTCTAAGTTCCTTTTCTTTATGTTGCGGAATTTATTTATGAGATTGGCTAAGATCATAAAGAGATATACTTACTTTATAATTAGAGTTTTATCCATTAATAAATTTCTACCTCAAACTCATCTTTCACTCGTAAAAAAAATTCTATTTATACTATTCGTACAGGGTTGCAAAATGAACGAATTTATAATTCATCTACCATATCTTTGTTTAAAAAAACTACATTATTTAATCCAGGACATCTCGTGGGCCAGTGGTAGGTGATACACCCTTGTTGCCCTTCAGTTACGGGTTCAAGTCTTGCGGTCTTGCCGGTCGCGATGGGTTGCCGCCCTACCTCTGGGTTGTCCTTTTATGGCAATCAAAAATTAATCTCAAATTAAGATTTATCCAAAATACTTCTATCCAAACTCATAGTAAAATATTTATAAGGAAGGTAAACATAATGTAGATCATTTTTAACCTGTAATAGAATATGAATACCTTCATCATGTATTCTTTAAAAACACTAAAACATCCCGAATTACCATAATACTTATTGATTACATTCATGCTCCCTTATTCCATATAGAATGCTGGATATACTTCATCAATCCAAAAATGTTTTAAACCCCAATAATGATGGAATATACAAATCATTAATCAGCTTCAAGGTAGTCATGAATATCCAATATAATTTATCCAAATCAATCATGTATTATTCTAAAATCACTACCTCAGTATCAGAACCATATTATGGTTTATCTTTCTCTCAACCATATATTTTACAAAAATTTAACCTGCTATTGAGTCACTTTTCTTTGTTCCACACAATCTCAAGTCCTTAATGTAATAGTACTGCAGTACAATCCTTATATACTCCATAATTATTATAACAAGTACATTGTTGATACAACACTCAAATGATATAATCAACATAAGAACTCTAATCATTCCTATTCATCTGTGGTAGTATCATAACTTGATTATTATCCAATAGCATCATTTGCGGCATAGTCTGATGGAGGGGACATAGGTTCGCGTAGTGTCCAAACTACTTTCAAATGAAGCATTGTATATTTGAAACCATTTTCTTACCCTTGCAGTCACATACTTTGTGCCCTTTTCCTCCACACTTATAACAAACTCTCATTCCTTTCAGACAAGTTCCAGGGTGTTTCTTCCCACAATTATCACATATGGGAAAATTCTTATTTTCCCTCTTCCCTTTATCCATCGTTATCTCTTCCATCCTTTTCTTATCTTTCTTCCCTTCAAAGCCATAGGACTCCGTAAAATATTTACTTATCTTATCAACACATGATATTATTTCTTCATATGATGATAATACATGGGAGACTATTTCTCTTATAAATTCTGGCTTAAGACCATAAAAGATATGATCCTTCTTTCTCTTTTGATCATGTGCATTGCTGGAGTTCTCATTCCTTCTACTGGGCGCCATTTCTAAACAATGGCATACACTAGATTAGTTTATGAATAACAATACCTAATCCCAAACTTGTAAGACACATAACATAAATTAAATATTTTTTGGATATAATCCATAATCATAAAAATTTCTCCTTTGAGGAAGTAAATCCACATAAACCCTTCATAATGGTTTGTAAAGAAAATTATAATTATCCTATGAATATCCCCCGGGAGTGTCATAACCAAGAGTGCAGCAAGGCCCGTTGTCGTGCACCAGTTCACGTTCGAGTCTAGATCAATGCGGTGTTTTCGGGTGTTACCCTTAGGTACATCTGTGCCAGATCCTCCTCTACCTACTCGTATCCATACAGGGATGTATTGCTCGAAAAACTCACAAAATCTCTACAATACCAAAATTCTAGGAAGTTATTCTATACTAATCCTCAAAGTTCATATTAGGTCTACGAGCTCTAATCAGAGTTTATCTAAATCTAGCTTCCAAGGTTTGTACTAAACTTCCTATGATACCAACTGTAACACCCCGACCCTAGTTACCTAGAGTCGGTGCATTATTACATAACATTGGTATGATCACAAGATAGATCAAATCTCGAAAGACCGATTAGTTTAGTAGCCTTGGAAACACTAGATATATTCATAAGTTGTACATTACATCATCAAATGAAAAAGTACTACAAGAACATAATGTCTCCACAGTCCACACTATTATCCCCTCATAATATCCATGCATGTCATTCATAACTTATTTTTTCACATCCTGGGAAAAATAAAACATAGAAAAGGGGTGAGCTCAAATTCCCAGTAAGGATAACAATATAGCGGAACATTCATAATAAGCATAAACATTTAAGGCAATGCATTACTAAAACAAAAGACATTTAAACTTGAACTTCAACATAGTATGGAAAAAGTAAAATGAAATAATTCCATTTAAATGGATATTCTACTAATCGAATAATCACATGCAAAATCAATAACCACTTTCATAATGTTGGAATGCATAATGCCAGACTATCATAACCACATAGCCAAGGCCTCGTGCCAAGACTAGAAATAAGATTTTGTCAAGGCCTTGTGCCAAGACACTAATTTGTCTCATGATATCTACCGATGCATCGAGGATCTATAGCAACCTCCACCCGTCACATATTAAGTCCAATGCATTCCAATATGAAAAGGTTTAATTATAACATAAACATTCGTATTAAAACTAGCATAAGAAATGTAAATACTTTCACCATAAACCATGAATGGTATAAAAATAGCACATCCATAGTCAGACATATCACAAAACCTTCAATACAACATAGATGTTTTGTATCATAATAAATAAACTTCACATAAGCGTAAAATCCAACAAAGGATGTTGACATAGATGAAATCAAAACTATTTTTAGAAAAATATCTCTTTTATTTTGAAATAATTTAAGATCCATAGGAAATAAAAAATTTCCTTTGAAAATATTCTTATAACCTCGTAAGGGAAGCTTCGACAATTTTATAACGGCGGAAAATAACCGCACCCGCCGTATAAGTTAAAAAAAACATTCTTACCTTAATTCTGTCGAAAAGGTTAAAAAGGACCTTGTTTTGCAAATGACGGAAAGATTCCTCTTTTAAAAATTCAAACAAGGGTATAAATGACTTTAACCCATATTCTTGTAAATAATAAAAATGTTTTGGAATACATTTTGATGAAACATGGATGTGGATGATAAAGAGATCCCAGTAGATTATTACGTATAAACAACCTCGGATAATGAAGAGATTGTGAAATAAACCTTACCTTGTACTTTTCCTTGGTTGGGGTAGGATAACCTCCTATATAATTGTGAAATAATTGTTATTAAATTATACAAGAATCATATACATTAATATGATATCATATATGATCTTTTAATATTGATTTGATAATAATATCTTAGTATTATCGTTGTTTCGGGTGTTAAGTTACTTGTTTTCTTTTATATGTTTTGTTAGGTAAGACATGTTTGTAAAGGATAGGTTGTATATTATTCATATCCAGAATGATATCACATCCTTAAACATCATTTTTAAATCATCAAATGATAATTATACTTTAATGGTTACGATGGAGAATGAATCTCATCGCGTTCGTGGAGACGGTAGTCCGTACGTACGCACGAGCGACAATATCATTCTTTTGATATTAAAATAGTATATAAATGGATGGTATATAATATATAAATAATAATTAACATGTTATATTTATTATTTACATGAGTTAAACATCATTATTATACCCATCTAAATAATATTATATTGAATAACAATTACACCACGACGTGGAGACGGTAAGCCGTACTTACACACGTATGGTGACATTTTATTCAAAGGGTGGATAGAATACTGAATATGGTTGTACCATATTTATAATAAAATCACAGTATATATATGATACTAGAGTTAATATTTTATACTGGTAAGAACAAAGGAAGAAGAAGTGGAAGAAGAAATGAACTTGGAAAAGGGTGGTGAAATCATTACCTCTTCTTCGGTTTCTTCCTTTTGATTTGATCAAAAGGGAGCTTTAGGTTGGCTTTCTGATCAAACTAAGGACTCTAGGTTGTAGTTAGGGAAGTTGGGAGAGTATTTGTGCAGAGTTTGGCCAAACCAAAAGGCTTTGAAGGTGTGAAGAAATGAGAAGGAGGAGTGCCCTTTTATAAGAGGGGTGAGGGGCACCTTTGGAAAAGCTAGAAATATTAATTTATAATAAATTCATAATCTATTTATAATGGCTCCAAAGTTTATTATTTAAATTTTAAGATGGGGATGGGTCTAAAACTACTCATCCAATAGAATTTAGACAGGTTTGGATCATTATATTAACCTTATCATTAAGTATTAACTCTTAGTTAATTAATTTCACTTTTACAATGTCTCTTTGTATTTTTATATAATATGGTTAATAAACTTACTATATACATCCAAGAGACCCCCCAAGTGGTCTATTAATGATGAAACTATAATGATATAAGTTTTTTGGCCGAACAATAGATTTTTAAGAATTTAATATCAATTAATAATATAATATTTGTTTTCAGAACTCTTTTATGTCAATTTTGACACTATTCAATAGTTTATTTTTATGAAACTCATAACAGATTGATTACTTCGAACAAATTCAATTAAATCAATCCTAATATATCATATTATCCTAGAAATTTAGTTTAATTCATTAAAAGTTTCATATTATATTTATTTGGGTATTTATAATATCAATTATTTTAATTTTTCACTATTATAGTAATTACTACATCATCATTGTGTCATAAATAAATTAAATTATTTAATATCTAAAAATTATAAATAAAATATCATTATGTTTGAAATATTTTTATATTTGTAATTAATATTTATAATCTAAAATCCAACATACATAACCCTATGTAAAAATTGTTTTTCTAAAAGATATATGCTTGTGTCATTTTTGTATTCATTTTAGCTTAATTAAAAAAAAAAGTGTCCCTATCACCTACAAGTGGCACCATGGAGTCCCAAAATCGACCCAAAGATGACTATGGTCGAACATGTGTCAACCAATAAGGCTAGTACACGTTTTAGCGTAATTTAGTATTATTATAATATTATTTTTTAACCCTTAGTTACCAGATTTACCCTTCACCATGGTAAATAAAATATTTACCACAGTAATTATTCAAAATGTCTACAAATAAAAGTTACCTATTTACACAATTTGGACATCCTGATTCCAAATATGGAATCCATTTTTCTAAATTCAAAACACAGAAGTGGCATAAATTAATTTAAAATTAATTCCCGCTGTCCAAACAAAAAGCTTGTTTTTAAGAGATAATAACTATCAAAAGATTGACATTTGTTTATGTTCGGTTTAATTGTAAAATAATGTCCAATGACCAAAATTATATTAAATGGTAAAAATATATTCTAAATATACTTTAAAACCACTCAAATTCATAATTTATCACTATTAATTATTTTGATTAAAAAGTTGTTTTAATTAAAATTTAGTAATTTTCACTATTCATCAAAATATTATAGTTATCCGAAAAGTACCAAAATTTCACCTTAGGCTAAATTCAATACTCCGAATCCAAAAATGAAGTCCATTTTGAAATATAAAATATATATAATTTCAAAAAGTAGGTATTAATATTCATAACGGCTAGTTTGATTGGTTGTGGTGTGTGTTAGAACTCGATGTTGCGTACAACACACGCTGTTGTATTATTCAAAGGAAAGCGTACCGTGGAAGCTTGGGATGTTTCATTTTAAATTTTTTGATGTCCCCATTTAGTCAAAAAGTATAAAATATTGTATTTAAAAAGGGTTCACTGTTTAAAAGTTGGTAAAAGTGCAATACTGAAAATGAATTTGTTCTTACATTATGTCTAAGAAACTCATAATATGGATTCTAAAATTATGAGGATTATATAAAGTTTAAAATTCAGTGAATACTATTCATAACCGCTTTTGAACGGCTTGTTTGGTAAGTCATGGTGTGATTGAACTCAGTGTTGCATGTAGTGCAAGTTATTGGATTATTTTGAAGAAATAACACACTATGAAATCTTGGGGTGTTACACCTTGGCTTTTCATACATTATCCAAGAGGGAAAAAATTAGCTTTGGTCAATGTCTTCATGATATAAAAGTGCTTCAAGGTTATTCTTCTACTGAATTTTTTTTTTCTCATTAAAGGACTTGATGTTTATAGGTATAAAGTCTCATGATTGTCACGTTATGATGCAACAACATCTACCAATTTCATTATGTGGAATATTTCCCATCCGTGTTAGGAAGACTATAATGAAGTTGTGTTATTTTTTCAATTCAATTTGTAATAAGGTGATTGAAATGTTTTCTTTGAACATTTTGGAAAAGGATGAAATTTTGTATACATTGACAACTGGAAATGTATTTTCCTTTAACATTTTTTGATATAATGGTGCATTTAATGATTAATCTAGTTCAAAAAATACAGCTGTGTGGACCTGTATAACTTCGTTGGTTGTATCATTTTGAATGGTATATGAAAATATTGAAGGGGGTATGTTATGAATCCATATCAACCTGAAGCTTCCATTATTGAAAAGTATATTTCTGAGGAGGTTGTAGAGTTTTGTACGATCTACTAGGCTGGATCACACCACATAGGTTTGCATCCATCATTCCATGAACTAGTTAAAAGCAAGGGAAAGGGGGTTCATGGCTTGAAAGTAAAATTGTTGTCAGCTGAACAGATAAAGAAGTTAGAATCATACATATTAAATAATATAGCTGATGCTCAACCGTATATCACATTGCATATAATGAGTTGAAACAATGTCATCCAAAGAAGAAAGAAATGTTGATTTTGAATGACTAATATATTTTTTTTCATGGATTAAAAAGAAATTGATTTGTAGATCAGACGTATCAGATTCATTAAAATTGGTAGTGGGTGGTCCACGTTTAAATGTGATAACAAGACCTGGTTATGAAATTAACAGCTATACATTTCATACGAAAGCACATGACAATAGACGTGAAATTCAGAATAGTGGTGTATTGGTGTTTGCTGAATCAATGAATTATTAGAGTGCTAAAGACAAAAACCCAATTTCTACACCAAGTTCATATTATGGAGTGATTGAAGACATATGAGAGGTTGATTAATTTTAAATTAATGTTCTTATTTTTTACTATAAATGGTTGATCTGTAACAACAGTGTCAGACACGATGATTTGGAATGAAAATTGTTAATTTGAATAGATTGGAAGACACAACCGATTATTTTATAATTGAAACACCTGAAAAACTATTTTTCTATGGAGTAGATCAATTAGATATGTAGTGGGATGTTGTTTTTCATGGGGAAAAATATGTTGGTGAGGATGAACCTGATGAAGATACAGATTTACGTGAGATCCTTACTTCCATGGAAATATTAATGGATCGTAATGATGAGCATGTTGAAGACATGTTTTGTGCCATAAGGAACTATCCCAACGAAGGAATATCGGAAAAAAAATACATTTGTACATTGTTAAAATTACAGGTTTCATTTTTTTATTTCTTTTTCACATTTATTATTTTCATAAAAAATTAGATATTGTAAGTTTTTATTTATTTAAACATGTATTAAAACAAAGAAGTATAATTTTTTGTTTGTTTTAATTTTGTTACGTTTACTTTATCATGTTTACCATTACAAAATTTATATATCTATTATTTTTGTTTAGTGAAAATTACTTCACCATGTTTACCAGGTTTACCAGGTTTACCATGTTTACCATGTTTACCATCTTTACCATCTTTACCATATTTACCATATTTACCATTGTTTAACATGCTTACCATATTAACCATTTTTACTATTATCCAACTTAGTACAATTTTCTATTTTCAATTTACATTTGTATTTTAATATTTGAATTTGTAAATTTGTGAGCTAATGATTGTTTTTTTGATTTGAAGGATAATGACAGATTAATTAGTTGATCAACCACATGATTCTAGAGATAGGAATATTGGTCAAACATCTGGGGAGGAACATTTACATGCTCCTCTTGAAGTTCCCCAATCTTCCTTAGGTGCTCCCATTACGAAAAAGAGTTCATGAGTTGGTAAAAGTGGGTGCACACATTTACCAAAATTATCACTTGCCCATACGCATGATTAGAGGATACCTGTTGAGTTTGATGAGGATTCTATTCTTAGATGTCCAAATCCCAAAGATTTTATGTGTTTTGTATCAACTCAGGGTAAAAGAATAGTAAGCATTTTGTATGATGACTGGAGAAGTAATGACAAAGTGATAATCTCTCAGTTGTGGGAGACAATTTTTGTAAGATAATTTTCTATTGTTTTCCTATTATTTAAATGTTTCTAGTATATATAATATGTTTAACCACTTCTTTATCAGATGACATTTGATATTCGCGACACTAGAAAAGTTAGGAAGAAATGCTTATTGATGGCTTCCAGGATATGGAGGGACTTCAAATCAACCCTCTCATCTGTTTTCATTTTTGGTCATATGAGTCATGACAATCCATGTCATATATATATATATCCTTTCATTGATGGAGACACATGGAGACACTTTTTTGAAAGTAGAAGAAAACATTAATTTTTGGTAAGGGTAATGTAAACTTTGATAAGATTTATTATATAAATGATCATATTAATTTTTTGTTAATGATTTCATATTCTTAATTTATAGAAAACTAGGAAATATCATTAAAAGATACTATCTAAAAATGTATACCCCTATTGTTTATCTCGGTGAGGGTATACATCATTGGAAGAATAAACAATGGTGGAAAAACTACAAAAACTAAGAGCTGAGTATTCATGCTTTGGAGTGGTGGAACCTCCATCCCCTCCATCTAGACATGAAAAATGGAAGAGAGATCAGATGGTAAAAAATGGGCAATATCTTTCAAAAGATTCAAGAATTGTAGCTAAGAGAGTTGTATTATATATATTTTATATATTTAAGTTAACTATTTAATCATATAATTTCAATCATTACAGAAATGTTCAATTAATTAAAACAGGATTCTCTTGAGGAGCAGAGCTCACATGGGGTAATTACAGCTGTTGGGAGGCAAGATATTTTATCTGTAACATTGAGAAATCCCAAACATCTTGGTCATGTACGAGGATATCTGGTAGGCCTATTTTAAAGAGAAGTGTTGCAACATTCTTCAACTTCTTATGTTGAGGGTATTAATAAAAGAAATAGAATCCCAGGAGGCTGATGTTCATAATATTAATGAGACAATGGAGGAAGAGATTAGAGCATCTATATAGTCTATGTTTGTAAATAGGAAAAGGCAATTTTATACAGTAGCTCACACTCCTCCACCTCCCCTTGCAGACCCCATTATTTATCCTCCACCTCTGCCAGAAGGTCCCACTCGCCCACCTTAGCCTGAAGACCCCATTTTTTATCCTATTCTTTCACCGCATCTTTCTACTTATTGCGAGTTATATGTTGATGATCCTAAACATCATATAGTTTCACCTGCATTGGTATATTATTTAGGAGATACAATTCATCCTCAACAATTAGAGGTATAGAATCATAGGGTCACTGTTCAAGATATTATAGTTAGATCAGCTCTAGTAACATTACCTAAAAAAGAGGTGACGATAGTTGGACACAATATCGACCATTTTTAATTTGCCCGTCTATACCTCTTCGACTCATTTCTATAGAGGTATGTAAGTTATATCTCCTATTTTAGTTTTTTTATTAAAGTTGTTTTATTATTTGAAAAATAATATATTTTTCTATTTATTTTTACAGGAATACTGTAAAGGTAAAGAAATAATGTTTAGACAATAACAAATACAAATGGCTGTGACATCAGATACAGATTTTAGTAGTCTTAACAGATTCTCAAGATATTCAAATTTGTTGGCAGATCATTATGTATTTCCAATTGAACCTCAGGTTTGTGGACATGCAATAACTGTGGGGATTGTGAAAACTGTTATCATGGATCTTATTACTGGAGATAAGTTGGGCATCAATGTGGTGCAAATTGTTTCCATGTAAGTCATAACACCTTTTCTCGGAGTTATTTTTATTAAAAATGTATACTTATGTCTGTTTTGTATTATGTGTCTTTATATCATTTGTGATAATAATGAGTAGACATATGTATATGGATTCATGGACCTGCATTTGATTTCCGCAGAAGCATGTGTATTGGATGAGGAACAAAAAAATATTTATATTGCTAAAATACTTGAACAGAATATAATCACACAAAGTTGGATGATGCCTTTATGTGAGAGGTATGAAACACATCTCTCTTGAAGAGTTCATTATCTTTTAACATAAAAAATCATTAACATTAAATATTCTTTTATCGGTGACAATTGGATGTTAGGGGTTTTTCTCACAAGGGAGAAAACACTTTATTGGATATACTATGTCCATTGTGATGTCCGGGAAAGTTTTAAGAAAATGATAGACAAGTAATATTAAATTTCTCTATTGTTTTATATATTATAATTATTTTTAAATTTATCCCATTCGTATTAATTTATAATAGGGGATGGGTCTACTTTCAAAAAAACAAAGAAAAGGAGTGCGAAGATCAAATATGTAAATGTAAAGGTAAATATCCATTTATAATTTTTACTTTTTGATTTATTACATAAAAATAATATATTGAATTTACACTCTTTCAAACATAATTTTCATGAAAAACAATGTGTCATCGAATGTGGATATTATATGTTAAGATTTATGAATGAAATAATAACAACTAGAACAGTTGTGAACTTTGAGCTTGGAAGATTTATTTTTTAAACTTTTCCATAATATTTCATTTGATTTATTCATTATACACATTAACTAATATTCTTTTAATTTGTAACTATTTCATGACCCTCAACCCTATATTGCTCAAGATTTCAAACACTTACAAGTGGAATGGTCAAATTCTTTTATAGGTTTGATTGAATTTTAGTTTTTTGTAGTGTGAAATGTAATTTTGAATATTGTAAAGGTAATTGTGTATTAAAAAGTCGTTTTGGTTGGATTTAGTTTTTTTAGATGACATTGAAAGTTTTAAATGTTATATATGTGAATGTTTAATTTTTCTCTACTTCTGGTTTTGGACTACTTATGATGGTTTTTCTGGTATGGATTTTTGTCTGGGGGTGGGGTTCCAATGGTGTGGGGATGTCTAGTGGGGTGGGGTGTATGTACGGGTGTGGGAGGGATGTCTGGTGGGGTGGGGGGGTGGAGGTGTTCGGGCTGTCCATGAGAGTGGGTGGGCAGTCCAGCGGGAGCATTTCCAAGAGGGTGGGAGGGTTGTCCCGAGGAGTGGGGGCTTTCCAAGGGGTGTCCATGGGTGTGGGGGTGTCTTGTGGGGTGAGGGGGGTTTCCAGTGGTGTGGGAGGGACGTCTAGTGGGGTGGGGGCTGTCCAGGGTGTCCATGGAGATGGAGGGAGGGTAGTCCAGGGGGTGGAAGAGGAGGTGCCGCCATCCCTCGGGGGGATGAACACCACTATAAGGTACTCATTACTCCCACATGAGAATCTTGAGCAATCAAAATGTATCACCAATGCTTTATTCCCCTGTAAAACATCATTCATTCTATACCATTGATGATAGTATAACTAGGGGGAACTCCGTCATCTGTGATAGTGTTTTCCCCTTATTATACTGGAATCAATGTGATAGAATAAATGATGTCTACCGAGGAAGAAAGCATTGGTGAAACATTTGGAGAGCTCAAGATTTGTATGTGGGAGTGTTGAGTACCTTCCAGCGGCGTTCAGCCCCACGAGGGATGGCAACGCCTCCTCTCCCAACACCAATCGTCCAAGGGTTGTCCAGGGGTGGGGCAGTCTAGGGGTGTGGGGGAGTTTCCAAGGGTGTGGTGGGAGCTGTCCAGGGGGTGGGGGGTTTTGGTCTGTTTTTGGTCTGTCTTTTGTATGGGGGTGTCTATTGAGGTTGGAGGGTGTACAGGGGTGTGGTGGGGGATATCCAGTGTAGTGGGAAGGTGTCTAGGAGGGTGGGGGATGTACATGTGAGTGAGAGGATGTCTAGGGGGTTTCACAGGGTGTGGGGATGGTCTACTGAGGTGTGGTGGGGGTCTAAGGCTGTCAGAGGGTGGTCCAGTAGGGTGGGGGTGTCCAGGAGGGTTGGGGTGGTGAGGGGTTCTAGGGGTGTGGGAGTGCTATCTGGGGGTGTGGGAGTGGTGTCAAGGGCGGGGGGTGGGGTGCTTTCCATGGTTGTGGGTACTGTCCCGTCGGGGGGTGCATTCCAGGGGTGTGGGGGTTGTCCAGGAGGGTGGGGGTTGTCCAGGGGTGTGGGGGGATATCCAGGGGTGGGGGGGGGGGGTAGTCCAGGTGTGTGGGATGGGGGGGGGGGTGTCCATGGGTGTGTGTTTGTGTGGGGGGGGGGGGGGGTGTACAGTGGGGTGGGAGGGGGGGGCTGTCCAGTGTGGTGGGAGGGGGTGGGAATCTGGTCAGTTTTGGTCTATTTTAGTAACTTTTTTTGTCTGTTTCAGGGGTGTGGGAGGGCTTTCCAAAGGTCTGTGAGTGTTTTATAGGGGGTGGGACAGTATATAAGAAGTTGGGGGTGTGGGGGTGGGGTGGGGGTGTTAACCAGGGGTTTTGGGATTGTCTAGGGGGGTAGTCCAGGGGTGTGGGGGTGTTCAAGAGGGTTGGGGGGGTTATGAAGGGGTGTGGGGGTTGTCCAGGGGTGTTGGGGGGGGGGGGGTTCTGGTTTTTTTTAGTATGTTTTTGGTCTGTTTCATGGGTGTGGGAAATATTTCCTGGGGTGTGGGTATTCATAAGGGAGGTGGGTTGTCCAGGGGTGTTGGGGACTGTCCATAGGGTGGTGGGATAGTCCAGGGGTGTGTGTGTGTGTGGGTGGGGGGGGGGGTCCAGGAGGTGGGGAGATTGTCCAGGGGTGTGGGGAGATGTCCTGTGGGTGGGGGCATTCCAGGGGTGTGGGGGGTGTCCAGTGGTGTGGTTGGGGATGTTCAGAGGGGTGGGGGGTTATGGTCTGTTTTGGCTATTTTTGGTAACCTTTTGGTCTGTTTCTGGTATTTTGGATGGGCATATCAATGGTTCGGTTTTATTTTTATAAAATGCATTGGGATTAGTTTTAGCATCAGTTATTTGGAAACCGATGTAAAAAATTCATGGAAAATGGTTTTTACGTAGGTTATTTGATAACCAACGTAATAAATTGAAAAGTATAGTTTTATTTCAGTTATTTTATTACCATCGTCGAAGATATGTTTTAATGTTGGTTATTATATAACTGACGTTGGAAACCACATGGCAGATAGGTTTATCACGTCGATTATAAAAATAACTGACATGATAAATGCTTCAAAGGAGTGCTTTATGATGTTAGTTATTATATAACCAATGTGAAAGGGTATATAAAATGTCAGTAATTAGATATCCGACATAATATACCATGACTACAAAGCATTTTCCACATCAGGTTTTTATCAAACAACGTGAAAAATACTTCAGATTTGTGTTTTTTACATCGTTTGTAAAATAATCGACGTAAAAAACTATGTTTATAACATCTCATGTAATAACGTTGGCCAAAATCCGATGTTAAAAATAAAAAATAACATCTGTAAAAAACCTATTCTGCACTACTGTATACAACCTTTTACCAATCCCTATATAGTTTTGAAAATGTATGAAATTTCTCAAACTATTCTATTGAAACTAGAACAAGTTGGATCATAAAAAGTGAATATATTTGTTTATAAATGTAATAATAACATTGTTAATATTGAAAAATATTTATCATAACATGTCTAAACCATGTTTAGGGATGTTTTAAGAAATATAAAAATTAATATTTATGAAGTGATGATATGTTGGAAAGAGTTTTAGAGAATAATTTAGAATAAAGTTCTCAAGAATCTTCTAAATATGAAAATTTATAATGTTCTTATGATACTTCCAATTTATTCTCTCAATCAGAAAATGATATTAATATAGTTGATTTAGGAAAATTAAATAGTTATGAAAACGAATAAAAAAATCAATAATATCATATATGTATCTTATACATGGGTTAATTTGATAATAAAGATATTTATGTTGTAGCAAAAGATGATTTTAAAGAGAGAGATAAAGTAGTTGCTGGTACTTATTGATATTAGGATTGCAATGTGTCATCAGACCCAAACCATTATATAGCTATTGGTTCTACCTAATGGGTTGAAATAAAGAATTTATATTTTAATTAATCATTGAAAAATAAAGATAATTCAATTCTATATCTAACATGTATTATATTTAATTTCAATCACAATCCATAATGGTTGAATATTTTTTAAAATTCATATGCATTTGAACAATTTTCTAAGACCATAATTCCATATGAATCTTATTTCATGCCCACTAAATGTGATTTTGTGGCTGAAATTAAAAGGAAATAAATTTTTTTTATATGGATAAATCAAATATAATGTGAATTGATAATTCAAATTGAGAAAATTGAAGGAGTTAAAAAGTCATATTTCATTTCGTGAAAACATTTTCAATATTTGAATTCTGTTATTTATGATAAATAATTTATTGTTTTTGTTTCGAATAATTCTTCTTAGTACCATGATGAAGAAATATGTAAAACGATATAGGATAGTTTTTCTCTAAAAAAATCTCTTAAAAATAAAAGAAAAAAAATAGTAAAATAAGGTTTATTTAAGAAGTGGTTCTCAGTCAAATGGAAGAGAATCAGAAGATTAGTGTCTTTGAAGAAGATTTATAATTTAGAATCATCGACAATAGAGTTATATAAAAATCATGTTGGTTTTAAAATGTTTAATGTTTTTGTATGTATGTTTCAAAAGTGGGAATGATTTTTTCATTGAATTTTTGAGTTATATAAATCAATATATTGGTTGAATATTTTATTTAAATATACCATTCGACAAATTTTTTAGTTTTAATGGTTTTAAAATCATATATTTATGAATGTTATTTCTATATTCATTGAGTAATGTTTATTTAATCTACATTTTTCAAATAATGTTTTTTCTATCATTTTAGGTAAAATTTATACATCACTTATACTTTTTAAAAATCACAAAGGTGGAGAATTTATTGGCAATAATTTACTTTTTATGTTTCTATATTATCAGTGGTCTAAAAAATATAATATAAACTTTCCTAAAAAATAGATATACCAAAATAGGGGATGTTTGTTTTAAAATGAAGAAAGGAACGAAGTTCTGAAATCAATAAAGTAAAATGGATTGTATGTTTTTTAATATTATTTGTTTTTATCTATAATTGTTGTGATTTTTTTATAAATAGGGATATTTTTGTGTCAAATGTACAAATTTATACATTTTATGTCATTAGTTTTAAAAATAAACCCACACTAAATTAAACATTTTATTTTACTAGTTTACTATATCACATGATTTTATATTGTTTTGTGGAAAAAATATAGTTCTATTACACATAGAAAAAATGATAATTGGGTGAATATGAAAGTTATATATGGATGGAACTAAAAATATTGCTACATTAAACTAAAATGTCTGGTCTATTGGACTAACTTAGTATGGTCTATCAGATTGACAAATTCTAGCCCATCAAACTGACTAAGTCTTTCCTATTGTACATGATGAGATTTGTTCAACAAAATGATGATGTATGGGCCATCAGACTAATATAGTATTGATCAATTTAAAATATAGAATTTATTCCATTGTAAGAAAAATAATTATAACGTAATGATCAAAAATATTTTTATTAGATGAAAGTTTTTTCTAGCTTTGTGATAATGCAATCAAATGGACATTAGGTTTGGTTGGACATAACATACTGGGATATCAAGCTAGATCTCATTCAATACCATTTAAAAAAACATTAAGAATCAAAAAATATGTTCACTGCATATGTTCCAAGAAATAGAGGAGAATTTGAGGAACTGTGTGCTAAGGATTTTATGAATAAACCCATCCTAATCTTAGATTGTGGAAACTCCCTATTACATATGATTTTGAAGTCATCTGTGAAATTTATTTCTAAATAATATAAGTTGGGACTTTAAATTAAATAGAATATTTTCCTTTTTTATTCATTAGGTTTTATATTGGTTTAGATTAAGGGTTTTTATGATAAAAAGGAATCATAATCACTTATTTATGATTGATGACTTTCTGTGCTAGGAAGATAGAGCTTATTCTGATCATTAGGATCGAGTGCTTTCTTGGTTAAGAAAGAAAGGCATTACAGAAGGGAAAAACTCTGGATACCTAATTTGATGGACATATAATTCATAATATTTTTTGTTTAAATCCATGATTTCAATCTTATATTAATTTATCGATGTTTCCTTTATAGTTTTTAAAAATATATTTTTAATTTTTTTCATAAATTTTTTATCTTCCACTATGAATTTTTTAAAAAATACATGTTTTAATAAATGTTATTAATATATGTTGTTTTAATAAATATGTTTGTCTAATATATCATCTCTGAAGATCCAATGGTATATATGTTCAATAATTCAAAAATAAGAATTTTTCGGATTTAGTTATCCTAAATTAAATGACTACAGTTCCACCCATGTATATCCATTGTTATAATATTTTATACTACACATATTCCAAAATTATTATCCATATGTATATTTGGGCATGATCCACATCCACTTCTAATATCTAGACCGGGATGTAATTGCATTGATACCACTCACCCTATATTTCCCCAAAATTCTAGTATGATTTCTAATACTTAATCTTATACTTAAAAATGTCCATGGAATTATCCCGAGGGTTACAAAAATGTTTCCCCATACTAGATTACAAAAGAAAAATAAACATTTCTATTATACTAAATATATAAACCAAAGTCTTTTTCATATAATATTACATGTTTTTTAAAAATATATATCAAATAATTATAATAAATTATCATAAAGGCCTAGTTTCATTAGACGACAACATAAAATTAGACTTATAACATATAATCCTTAATTCACTCTCCATAATTATCTACAAAAATATACATGATCTCCAAAGAAATTATTTTATAACCATGGGAATACTTGAATGAATGGGTTGAGATACATAGCCAAATATGAAAATAATAATGATAATGAAATATAACATATGACTCAATGGTATAACATTATATCATAAAAGAGAAGGTACATTAGTAATCTAGTAAAATACTAACCTATATAACATGAGAAAATATGATCACAGAAACATGGGAAAGTAGAATATACATATAAAAAGTTATAAACATAATTCAATTCTATCTTCCAAGACAACATCACATGTTGGAAATCATCCCATAATGGACAAGCATCACTATATCATCCAATACCTGACTTCTCATGAGAGTAAAATATTACAAATTGCATTTGATGGATATATAATTCCAGGCCCACCTATAAACTTTATATCATATACATTGAAATTAATTCCATAAAATGATATCAATTATAGGGCTTAAACATTACTTTCCCATGGAAAGAAATGGGTTTCATAATCAAGACTTATAACAAAATCAAATGAAATATATTAAAGAAATAATTTATTAAATGGCCCAATTGACTATATTAACCCATCAAAGGGAGAGATAATAAGAAAGGTACACATGTGAGTGACATATATAAACAATTTATTATAATTTTTTATCATATAGAGATTGATATTGAGTAAGAGAGATAAAGTGAATAACCCGAAGGAAAGGGTGGTTTACTGAGACCCCTTACCATCATCTTGATTCATCGCATGAATTATTTATATCCTTGAAAAATACAGTTAAAATTATTATATAAATTATTCTGAACCTTTTTAATCTTATAATACATTTTTTTTCATTACCATGTCATATAAAATTACATAATCATTTAGGTTTAGGTTGGATGTTTTGATAATGTTCGACTCATATGTCGAAAATAAATATGGTATATTGACTATGCTCAAATGGGTTTATAAGTAAAAATATCTAAAATAGTAACCAGAAAATAAATATAATTTTTATACATAATTTATAATTTTAACAACAACCTTGAAATATCTGCATGTAAAATAATCTATGATACAATAATAGAGATGGTAGGATGTATGTACGCATTAGAAATGTTTCTAATTTTATATGATTATAATGGAAATAAGGTAATTGTTATTTTATTAATAAGGAATTATAATTATATCAAAAAAATGGTTTTTTATTTTAAATCACTTATATATACTATCCATATGGTGAGGTAAAATAAATTAGAAAAATAAATCACACCGCTTCGTGAGGCGGTAGTCTTCCGTAAACCTGAATGACGTTATCATTGATTCAATAAATGAAAATGTAATAAAATATATGATATATCACATTTAAAAAAAAATATATTATTAATATAATATATAAATATAAAAACAATCCATTTTAGCTTCAATGTAAATGCAAGGTAAAAAACAATCACATTACATTGCGAGGTGGTAGTCAATCATACTCAAAATTACACTACCGTATTCAATATGGAGTTAAATGTAATAAGGTAAATATGATATTATAATTACATATATATAATTATATCATAAATTACATATATAGACATTTTATCTATCATTATATCCTTCCATGATAGATGTTATTGGAAAATAATTTCATCAGTGTGATATGAGATATTACATCGTACACATGATCAACAGTTTTAATTTCCAATTTGAGGGAGGAAGTTATGGTATTAGAAAATTTATCTAAAAATAAAAATAATAGTATATATAATATATTTTTGTAATTATATAATCATGGATTAAAAATATTAAAAGAAGGTGGAGGAAGAAATAAAATAATATGCTCCGCTAAGGATATTACCTCTTTTTCAAAAAAAACATTTTTATGATTTCACTAAAACCCCGAATAAGTTTTATTTATGAAAAAACGGATTATATCTTGAATTTAAGGAATAATTTATTTATATTGGGTACTTACTGAAATAAATTGGATTGGAGAGTCTTTTAATAATTAGGGGATAGAACACGAATGAAATTTTGAAAACAAATAATTCCACCCATGTTTTTCTCATGAAAAATGTATCCAAAATGATAAATTTCCAAAATTAAAATATATAAGTAGTAAATATAGACAAATATAGTAGTTAAATAGTTTTTTGGTCCTTTTGAACACTTAACTTTTTAGTTTAACCCATGGTAAACCCGTTTTTAAATTAACCACTATATATTTTAATTGTTTTCATTGAGAGTAATGGTAAAATATAAAATTTTTACTAAATATATAATATAAAATATTTAGAATACAAATATTGAATCCATTTTTCCAAATTAAACTACAATAATTGGAATATTTTTATCTAAAATAAAACCCGTACCTGTGTAAAAATAGTTTTCCAAAATAAAAACATTCTAATTTCATAAATGTTTATTCTTAATAATTCAATATGAAATTGATTAAAATTACATAAATAAGTTAAATTAAACAATATTATAGCTATATCTACTTTAAAACCACATGAATATAAATTTTTTCTATTAAATTTTTCTAACAAAAATGCATTTAAAAAAAATTATTTATCAATATTCATCGAAAAATGAATAATTTTTTATAAATTCCAATAAATTAATATCAATGTAACATTAATTCGATGATTTAAAAATAAATTTTCATTATATGAAATAGTATTTCTAAATGTATTAAAAATTAGTTTTATGTTTCTTGTATAGAGCGTAACTTATCCACCTTGAAAAAAATATTCTTTTTTAGAAAAAATTATTTTCCTTTAAAATATTTATTAGTTTATATCTAATCTGTTAATAACCAATTAATTTATTTCATATATGTTTAAGACATATATATTTCATTATATAGTTTTTACTATTCATACCTACCAATATAATAGCTATGTTACAATTTACATGTTTAAATAATTATAGTTTAATAGATTATCATGTTTCATTTAAACCCTATGTTGTGTGCCTCATAAGATATCAGAAAAGCTGAATTTATTTAAAAATGAATATATCATAATGTATAAGGGTGTTAAAATATGAGTGCTTTTTAACTGTGACTTTTCATGTTACTTTTTATATGTGAACTGAGAGGTGATTCCCTTGAGAAATGACCAAGATAAATGACTTATTTGTTGAGAGGGATGTATAGTAACACTAAATTGTTTATAATATATATCAGGGTTACTCAATAGTGTGGTTATTATAGGCTTGTTGATTACATTGAGATATGATGAAAGGGTATATGATCAAGATATGATATTTGTGAACATGACATCCCATCAGGTATAGGGTTTAGGCATATGAGGTATATTGGGATTTCATGATGTGAAAAACTTGAGGTGTTGTTTCTATCAAAATAGGGATTAAAGGGTAGGATTAGTATGACTCCTTACCATTGTTACTTTGGTTATAGTTTTCAATGAGACAGTCTATCATGATTTATATGGCTAGATAAAGGATGAATAGATCCTGGGTCGATGTATTTTAATTTTCTAATGAATTGAATGCCGATGAGTTTTCACGTTATATATTATCGAAAAAGTGATATGATGCTATTTTGAAGAGGGGAATAAAGGGTAATTCTATTAGTTGGGACTAAAATGCATCAGGTTTGTAGTATTTGTTATAGGCATGTGGTGATAGAAAAAACAGGAATGATTCACTTAGGTATGTGTTGGATGTTTCTATGGTGTTACACAAGTTGTGAGTAGATAGTTATTTATATAAGTTACTCTTAAAATGTACCCATAAGCCCGTGATTTTGAAATTAATTTGGGAAAATGTTATTTCATATAGATTTATGAATTGAGATATGTCTATTAGAGGTGAGAGGTGATATAGTTGATGGATAAAGGTATCGTGATATAGATTAACCCTTGTGCTCTATGAAATTTATTGTTAGGGTGGTGGGATGATGGAACGTATCGAGGTCACACATATAGATTTGTGAAAAGTTATCCATTGTTTTAAGAATGACCATTATTAAATTAATGGTGTTAACCTAATTATGAAAGGATATTCTGTGGATGATGAGAATGAAATCTCTTTATTTTTGGAACATGTTTCAATTATTGTTTTTTGTTATCTCACAGTTACGAGAGGGAAAACAATATCTAGTCATTAAATATGGTAATGTATATGGAATGGTACATGGATTAATTACCTAGTGTTGGTGGGGTCATGGATTATTGAGACCATTCATTATAAACTAACGGTAACCTTTGGATTTTAGTGAGAAGATGAATCTGATTTTTATTTTGTTCCTCAACAGATATAAGAAATATTATTCAGATAATGTGATATATGGAGTCTATGTGTTGGAATTAATTTCATATTTTTTTTTTAATTTTATCTTGTGGTGAGTTAGATTGGAGAATAATCAATTCATGTGATGGAATTATAATGGATTTTTTAGCTAGATGTGGATTTTACTGTGGAATTAAAGTAAGTTTCAATAAAATCATTTGTGTGGGTACTATGATGATAAGAAGACCCTATTGATATTTAAGGAATTTGAATCAACAGATAAGGTAGTTATTCAATGGGTGTAGTTGAGAGTTTTTGGAAATAGTTCATTAATGTCATATCTACCAATGTTTTTAGGTCAATTTTTTTGATGACACAATAATGGCTCTAGAGTGTGTAGAAGAAAAAATGAGAGTATGTTAGGAGATTCTAATACTAGGTAGAGTTATAGAAATAAATCATCCCATATGTGTTTATACTTATGGTGGGGACTTCCATTATACTGATGATAAATCAGTGGACAACCCCTTGATGTCCTAGGATAATGTAGTGCAAGTTGCACCATCAAAGTGTATTAGAAAGGATTACTATATGGGGGATAAGTCTCGATGATTTTTATATGTTGCGTTTGGAGTTTCATAGTTATAATTAACATAAAATTATATTGTTAAACACGATGATTTTTGAATGAATTAATGACCTACACAACTCATGAATTATATTCTGATGGCCGTTGAGAATTCATTGGGATGTGATGTTTTTTTGTGGGGATAATGTAAACCATTGTGGCAGTATATGTTTTTATTTTGATAAGAAATTATAGATAGAATTTTTCTTATATGATGATAATATAAATATTATCTATGTATTCTATTGATCTATGAATGAAGTGTTTCCCCAAGGGCTGGAAATTAGACAGATTCTAAGATGGTATAATTTTATAGAATATTATAATATTTATTAAATAAAAAATAACTATACTAATGTATTTTAATTATAGTATCACTTAAATTGAGTCTTGAATTGAAATTCAAATATCTTTTTTGAGTCCTTAACATGTTGGTTTTCAAAGGTGTGGTATAAAAAAGGTATAGATTTTTGGAATTGTGTTCAATCTTAAAAATTTTTTATTTAAATTATACTAAATAAATTAAATATATTTCTCACCCTATTCAATCCCTCATTTTTAAAAAAATAAAAAGTGGATTCCTTTGGAATACGTGTTGAGTCGTGATTGGAAAAGAGGGGATGAGAAGGGAATATTTTTCTGGGAGATATATTGAAACCAGATCTGGATGTGTTTTAGTTGGAATAGATATTTGATATTGATATATTAGAGATTCACTCAGAGGTGGGATGTGTTTTTATTTATGATTTTTCCTCACTATTCATGATTTCAATTTTTATTAAATATTCGGAACTAATTAGGGTCTTATAAGGACTCTTGAGAGGATGTATGGGGATAATTTGGTATTAACATCAATGGATTTCAGCTGCAGTTAGTTTTTTTCATGAATTATGGAAATTTCGTTTTGCAAGTTTGATGTGTTCTACAAATATGAGGATAATAGGAAGAAATTGAATTTATTGTTCAATTATAAGGTTCTCTTATGAGTGGAACCCATTTTTTGTGGTTGTAACTTCTGTTAAATATTTTTAGTGTCCTATATAATGGTAACCTTGATTCACATTTATATAGGAGGTCATGTGTAAGGCCAGAAATTTGTTATAACTATACAGGGAAGGAAAGGCAAGGGTATTAGTCATTTACCCCTATAAAGGGAGATTTATGTAAGGGTAAGGAAAAATTAAAATTACTTTCAGTGACAACACAAGGGTAACAATTTCTAGCCTTAGACATGGACACCACCCAGTATATAAGTGTAGATTTGTTTTTTAATTTCTTTTAAAAGGTGTTTGATTAGCTTTTTAAAATGATTTTTTTGTGGTTTAAAATGATTATTATGTAAAATAAATTAATATTTATTCATTAGAATTTATTTTAATAATTAATTAAAAAATAAATGTGTAATTTATATAATAATTTGTTAAAATAATATATGAGGATTTAGGTACATGAGTTGGTTGATGATGGTTGTCCTTTCTTGGAAGTCCTTCTATGGGGGTTTTCAAGCTTCTCTTATTAAGGGATTATAACTAAATGGTAAATGTAGTTTATTCCTTGAAGACCCCCCTAGAATGTTACCTATTTTATTTAGGTTTTTCATGTGAAATGTTGTATCTCTACAATGGTTAATATTACTTATTAAATTAAATGAAATTTTGAAAAAAAATACTTTTATCAAATAAAAATGATTATGAATAGGATGAACAATGTGTAGTGGTCCCTGATAGACCCTCATGTAATATATTGATGCCTCATCATCGATGTATGTTATCTTGATTATGATTCTATGCCTTCCGACTCTTGAATTCTTCGTGGTTGGATTTAAATTAACATAGTTCTAATAAATAACTGAGATATGTGACAGTATACCCCTTGAGTATTGACATATGATTGGATGAGAATGAATGAACCTTAAAAGTCATAGTTGACACATGAGATTCTTTAGGGTCATTGGGATTCTTTATATGATATTAGGGATTATTTATTTTCAGTTTTGTAATTAGAAACTAATTAAGAATTCCTAGGTGAGATTTTATGGTATAGTTTTGTGGGAATACCAACCTGGAATGGCTCGGGGTGTGAGAAGGTCTTTATTCCCAGTTCCAAGGGTAATTGCAATATGGATTATACTCTGAGGGAATATTTGTCATAATATTATTATGATAAAAACATGGGTTGTTACTCCAATTGAGGTATTGATATTTCCCCATGATATGGGAATGTGATAAAGTAACACATAAGGCATTTACATGAATGATGGGACCCATGGGATCTCAGAAGGACCCATTGATATATAAATGGAATTTATAGATGTAACACACCATGATTTTATAAATAGTTTTATTATAGATTTAATGGATCACTAAGTTTCTAAAAACACCACTTTTTTATAATCTATCAAATTAAACATATGTTTTCACTTCAATGAAGTGAATTTCAAAAATATGACATACATGGTTGTGATGAGTAAGTTATCTAGAGTACGATAAGAAAAACATTATTTTTGGTGAATAGTATCATATCCTTTTGAATAGTAACATACTCTTATGAATTGTTATATATACTAATGAATAATATCCTTACCTATGAATATATATAAATAATATTCATGTTGGAGTGCGATGTATCTAGGTTTTGGAATTAGAAAATAAATGATTTAAAACCTTTTTTAGAATAATTTATGATTATAATTAAATATTAAATTAATCATATTTAGAAAATTATTTTTGAAAATTGAACATAATTTTTGGATTCTACATATCAAAAAATGGTTGGGTTGAATTTTAGTGATTTTATTGAAAAACATGAATTTTTTATGAATAGTGAAGTGCAATAATTTACAAAATAAGCTATATACACTAATTATTTAGTCATGTATGATGTCGTACTAATGTAAGTCCAATTGATTCGGATTCACATGATAAATTTACTATTCATGGTCATGGAAGACTAGTTATTCCATGTCATGTGGAGAAATAATAATTTAATTAGTATAAAATTGAGAAATCCCCTCTCCCCTCCACTATAAAACCCCCCATCACTCTATCTTCTTCTCACTCCTCTCAAGCCTTGTTACTTCTCCAAATTCAGTCCAAATATCCACCCAACCACTTATATCACGTCGAGAATGCATTGGTCTCATATGAAGACAAAAACCTTTCCCTTAAAGAGGATCTCAAAGAAGTTTGATTCAAGAGGTTAATTCCACTTTTAAATTCTTTGTCTTTCTTTTCATGTTGATTTGATTTATTTTTCTATTATTACCTATACTTATCCAAAAGTCATGATGACTCTAGAAAATTACATGTCCTATAATTTTGTCATGATAGTGGAATAATTTATCATCATCTCTTCTATTTACCTTCTTTTAATATAGTAGCAAGAACAACATCTAAGATGTGTCACATTACCACATTCAAGGACGAGTCACATTCGATTTCTATTATCACTATCAATTTTGGAAATTAAACCATTCATGTTATGGTTGAACTGGATTATTATATATTTAATATAATCTATGTGAGTTTCCATAATCCCTTTGTACAAATGGTGTTATGTTATAATTAAAAATTAGTTTGATGTATTCAAAACCCACAAATTAACTGAAACAGTTATCATTAAAGTTATATTTAATAATTCATCCTCCTAACATGTTGCCAAATTATATAAAAGACCATAAAAACCTATATATGATCATAAATAACATGCAAACTCAATTCTATAAATTTACATCCATTCCACATGAACTTCATTAGTTATGAACATGTTAACCGATTATGAAAATAAAGAAAACAAACACCGCGGAACAATGAAATTCAATATATTAAATTATCAAGAAGGGACTAAATGTACTAAACAGAATTATGATAAAATAAAAACATGTCTAATATGTTATTAAATAAGTTTTTTATAATTCAAAATTTATATACCTGAACCATATGTTCAAAATCATTACACATTCAGACATAAGGTAAGGGTCTCTTCATCTCACTACAATTTTGTGAGATATTCCATATTCACTACTATTACATGTTTATGGAGTATGTATACTATCTATTAAGGTTTCTTATCATTAATCTAGTTATTTTAATGGTATTAAATATATCATTTTAATATTATTAATTTTGGGGCATTGGAATCGATTGATTACAATGTGGTAATGGTTTTCTCCCCCAAACCTCCATTTTTATTCTGTTTACCTTTTTATGTAATTACCTCATTGAAAATCTTATGTATTTTTATTTACTCCACATAAATTCTTTGTGAGTGTTCTATATATGTTCAAAAACCATAATACTTCCTTAATTTATGGATAGTTACAGGTTTTAAAATTAACTTTCAAAATGCTTTCCGAAATACAAACCCGATTCAAGGGATATTTTCATATTCTTACTCATTTTCATGTGTACACAAGAAATTTTATTAAGCCACAATTAGTTTTATAAAAAAATATATCATTAAAAAATAATCTTGAATCATTTCTATATTTATGATAACAAATATACTTTTACAATTTAAAATTTACTTTAATACATTGATTAAATTTCCCTAAATTGTTTTATTTATAAATAATCTTAAGAACACTTTTTACATGATTTCACTTCAGTGGGACATAATTTATTCCTAAAAAATAATTTCAATTTCCTAGTATTTAATTTTATAGGATATTAATTTTTAAAATATGATTTCATATAAAATATATATGATTTTCCAAATAGACTCTTCTTTCAAAAGTGAATAGTATTTTTCTCATCTCTCATTAACTTTAATGAGATATATGCCTTGTTCACAACCTATTTCTTTCTTTAGGTGTATGTAATACCATATGGTATATCATATCAAGAGTATAATTATTCTCATGATACTCTATGGGAATATTATTTGAAATTTGCAAGGTGATATGGGTCACTTTGGAATGATTTATGATTATTTACTGAAGAATTTGTCAATGGTCTCATTTAGAAATCTATTTTTCTATGTCATCATCCATTGTTAAATATTTTACATCATTGATGTTTATCTATTATGATATCATCGAACATGTTTTATTGAATGGTTTAAGATTATTTTGACAACTTGTGAATTAATAAATTAATTATTCATCTTGGAATGTGACACATTTAATAAGTGACAATTTAATTATTCAAAGTGGTATGAGACACTTTGAATAAAAGACACAATTTAATTATTCAATGTGGTATGGAAAACATTGAATAAATAAATTACAATACATATGAGGATTGAATTGGACTTATAATGTGATGGGTGGGGCCTTTTATAGCCCCTCGACGAATCGGTAGGTCTCATGAGACAAATAGATGTTGAATTGGATAAGGCTTTTCCCAATGTGATATAAGGATTTTGGAAAAGGCCTTATTAATTTTTAGACGTCTTGGATGAGGACTTGAAAACATGTTTCATAATGTCCACCATATTTACATAACTCATTATAAAAATATAATTTATAGTTAATTTGGTTTTTTGACTAGTAGAATACCCATGATTATGTTTTATTATAAAATTACTTAATAAGCTCTTTACTGACAAAATGTGTTCATGTTTTCGTTAAAGTCATATGTTTTTATGTATTAAACATGCATAATGATTATGTTATTGTTTCTTCTGCTGTATTGCATACACTTATTTATCATTTGAGCTCACACTTTCATTTTTTTCCTTCAATAGGTAAAGAAGCAGAGACCATTTATTGAGTTTTCAATGATGTATTTTATTAGATTTTGTTATGTATCATATTTTGTTTCAATTAAAAATGTATGATGGGTTCCATGTATGTATCAATTTTCTTTTGGACTACTACACTGATAGGTCTTTCAGGACGCTTCTTCCATGTTTATATACCAATTTAATCAAATAAGGCACCGGATCTAGGAAACTAGGGTTGGTTCCTTTCAATAGATATTTAGTGTAGTGGGTCCAATATAGATGATTGTGTGAGTCACCATAGAACTTATAATAATAATGTTATCCCAGATAGGTTTCTTGATTATTTGAGGTCATGCACTTGAGCAGTTCTCCATGGTTATGTGATATGGGTTGGGAAAGTGACCAAACCACATGGTTTTTAATTTTTAATTTTATTAATATTTAATAAGGTGGTTGTATATCACTATGTATATGATGAACGATTCCATGTATCATAACGCTCAGATTTTATGTTTCTTGATGAATGTGAGATTCCATGGATTATCCCCTAACATTCAATAATTCTTTGTGACTAGTGGATACTAGGCATTACCTTTCTATGATATATTAATTGTAAAATAATATGGAGAGATTCCTAGTGATCCATTGGACATATTGGGATTCCAAGAGTAAATTTATGAGAGGCGTAGTGATTCCTAGGATATGGTAGGATTTATGCTAATAATGTTTATCAATCGTTGTAGTGACTAGGATCTATATGTGATTTATAGTACTATGATAAGCCAAATAATCATAGTATATGTTAATTGATCCTTAATATGTTATAGGTTTCCTAGGACACCATGTATATAGTTCATATACATTATTTGAATGTATTTAAAGGGTAATTTTTATGGTTTAATTTTTATACATGGTTGACGAATATAAGTTGGATCTCGGAGTTGGACATGTATTGCCCCCAAAGTGTTGTGTTATGATCAAATACACCTTAATAATTTTTTAAGTAATTATTATTGATATTGGGTGTCACATTAAAACCTAAGGATTAAAATTGATTATTTATTTAAATTTCCGTAGTTTATTTGTTTTTCTATACATATATCACAAGCACTTACACTTTATTATTTGTTATGTATATGATTGCGTCACTAGTTCCCAACTATGTTGTACACACACCCTGATTGGGAGGCCATTTAATAGGGGTACACTAGTATAGTTCACTAATAATTTGTTCTTGTTGGGTTGATTCCCATAGTTGTAAGATCAATTGAGATGGATTGGAATGGATTAGAGACTATGTTTTATTTATGACTCAAGGATTTTAAGGAAACCCTATGTGAATTATTTTCATTATTATGGTCTAAGTGGGTAATTAGTCATTTTTTCCTTGTATTACTATGAGTTTCTCTGAAAAATTTCTCATATACGTTTATTTATTAAAAAATTTATTCTCATTGATCATACCTTAATACATTATTTTTATTTTTGTCGTTATTTTATTTATTTGACTTATATTTCTACATTGATTTGGATGTATAGTCTCTCCACACAAAAATCATTAACCCTGGATTCGAAATAGCTTCCTCTAGTGTCTAGAGAAGTGTACTTGTAGTTATATGTTAAAAATTGGTCCGGGTACTACTGAGTAGTCTAGGGTGGATATATGTTTCATGGAGGATAGATATTTTAGATAATTTTAATTTTTAAAATTTATATAAGAGGTTAAACAATCCATAAGATAATATTTTTTGTTACGTGTATGGAATATTAACTATAGTATTTAATCAAAATTATTTCTCGAAAATGAAGGTTGGTGTTCCGTAGATGATATAATGGACTCTCTAAATAAATAATTTTGAATTATTTAAGTTTTATTCATAGAATATTTTGTTTTAAATATAAATGCAATTATATATTATTGGAATGAAATGAATAAAAATACAACGGTGAGTGATAATGGCATACTAAACCTATCAAATATGAAATTTCGATGTAGTGGAATTGAATTTATATTGTAGTGATAGAAATGAAATGTGTTGTCTTGGATTGATGTTTTGTGAATAATTCATGTGGTTAAAAATTTTTGAATATGTTTGATGTTTAATTGAGTTATAGGTTGTTGAAGAATTGAAGAAGAAATTTTTTTCTAAGAATAATATTATGGATGTATATGATAAGCCATAAAATATTTATGAATATATTATTTTGAAGGCGATTACTATCTAACATTAAATCTATAATTTACTATTATAAATGATGAAGATTTGGTTCATAAAAATTTTTATGTAGAAATATGGATATAAGATGAAGTATTAATAATACATATTGAGTTTGATATTTCTAGTAATGGAGTAAAATAAATCATAAATATGATATAAAAAAGTTTCATTATAAGAGACAAAATTTAAAATATGAATAATTCCATGAATTGAACGAGGATTAAAAAACAAAAATATTATTTCATTATTATAAAATATATAATTGGTTCTATAATATAATTAGAAATAGTAAATTGATGATTGTGAAGTTTTGTTTTTAAATGACACAAAAAAATGTATGAAATAGAGAAATAATGAGATTGATCCTAAAGGTTCGTGTAGTGGAAATATGTAGTTTTTGATTTTGGATAATCTAGATTCATAATTATCCAAAAAGAGAGTCTTAAATTATAACTGGTATAATAAAAAATAACTTGTAAATGAGGTTGTTAAAAATTAAAAGTGGAAAAAATGTATTTAATCAAGGCGATGATGATGACCATAAAAGAAAGTTGATATAAAATATTTCATGAGGATTGTGTTGAGGAAAAAATTATTAACTGAAGTAGAATTGGATGTTGAAGAAGGATGAATGTTATTTATTTAACCAATAAAGTGATTATAGAATATACATTACTATGTCTCAATGAAAAGAAGTGTAAGAAGATGATATTGAACGATATATTGATGATCAAGATTCTGTTGTCCCAAGTGTGAATGTTGTGTTGGATCTATTAAATAATAGGTCTATAAGCTTAATAAAATCCATAATATATGTTCATTTATTGAATTTCTATTCCATATAATCTCATTTATTTAAGAAAATAAACTTGAAGAAACAAATTAATTATTTATTTTGTTGATGATATAAAATAAAAAATTAATAATACATACATCGTAAAGAAAATATCACGAGTCATAAGTTTTTATATGACATGGAATTTAAGGAAGTGATAATGGATATTGAAAAATAGTTAAAATAAAATTATTCATAGTTATTATATATTTCTTGGACGAATTATAAGGGAATATAATAAATTGAGTAAGTAGGAAATTCAATGTGAGGATTTTTTCGTGACCACTCTACAAGATTCCCGAGATGTTCTAACACTCCACTTTGGGGGTAAATAGTTCAGATTGCATTTACAGAGAGATAATGATTATTATAGATGTTGATAATGTAGAGAAACATACATTCATTTGCATATAATATAATTTATATCCAAGAAAAGAGGATTATGAATTAATAGTTTTGTAAAATTATTAGATTCCAATGAGGAAGTGATAGCAAAACCATTATGTTTCAGTGGATCAGTTAGTTTAAATAAAGGGAGTGATTATTAAAATTTAGATTTTTTTATCAAAGGGTTCATCAGTGGATAACATTTAAAATCAAGACTAATTATTATGAATAATACAGTCACAAGTAGACTGTATTGGAAATTTAGTTGATGATAAAGTTTAAAATGTATAGGAAATTAATTGGAGGTACATTGTAATTATTTATATGATCATTCAAATATTGATAGAAAAAAATCGACATATATTATTTTTGAATTATTTTCAATCACTTCCATTCAAATACATACTATTGTAGAAAATGATCATACAATTAATGCCATGAAATAGAGAAGAAAATAGGAGGATCATATTCATTATAGATGGATTAGGACTACTATTAATTAAAGTTATTATAGTACAAAAAACCAATCAACTGTTAACTAAATACATGAGAATATATTTTAAAAATAATGATAGTACATTCTCAATAATAGGGGGAAAGGTGATACATTCTCTACCTTGGACATATAGATGATATCTTTAGAGTACATGTAAGAGTAGAGTAATTAATAACACCTTCTAATATATTATAATAAATTCTATACCACATTGATAAAATCTATCTCTAAAAATTGTCCTTGAAGCCACCATAATGTGGTTTTAAGCATCAAGGGATAACATTATAATTTTTTATTAATTTTGATATATTTAAATAATGAATGGCCTGGCATGTTTATATTATTATTGATTAAAAGTACCTCTATTATTCATATTAAGTGTATATGTTTGATTTCAGAAATGAAAAATAATTATGTAAAAACAAAACACATAATGATTCCCCACTACATAGTGTAACCACAACAGATTTATAGAATCATAAATACATATATTAATAATTCATATATAACTGCAAAATTATTTTATTCATGTATATTTTGTGAAAATGGGTCACATAGTAGTTCAATCCCATATATTATACTCACATATACCTTATATTGATAGATAAGAACATCACATGTAACTTGTCATAGTATAACCATACACATATTTATTATTCCAAAATAAATGAACCATATTTAAAAAATTTCATACATGAGGTCATATTCTATCAATAGTTAGGCTTAAACATATAACAAGATCAACAACAAACATAATTAACACATGATTAACTAATATATTATGATTATATAAGAATGATTTCAAATTATAATTGTTATCATGCTATGAATATTTCCATCATTAGGTATGTGGGTTCAATATGAAATATTCATCGCTATCATACAAAATATATAGCATGTGAAACTCAATGTTTTATAAATTTCATTTCATACATTCTATTAAACGAAATTTTCACCTCATAATAATATTATATATCTCTATGTGAAATCCTATCGATATGTACCATAACATTAAATCAAAACCTATAATACTTTATAATGAACATCTGTTTGGGATATGTCATTGTAATACATTCAGGTGTTAATTATCATTTCATTTCTAGAAATATATATAACCAATATTAATGAATTATAATTTTTTGGATACATATTCTATAACATGATAGATATTGTTTTCTCAATATCCATTATGAAAATTAATGAAAAATTCATAAGAACCCATTTAATCATATACCAATTGGTAGATCACCTAAGATATAGTGTCCTCGAACATGTAGTCCTAGATCATGTGCGAAAAGGTAACATTGAAATATTTAGTTTTGATATTGATAAAAGTGAAAAAAAATTCCCATCAAAATAGAAAACATAAAACAAAAATACTAAATCACTTCCATACCAAATAAATTTCTAGGATATGTTTATTATAGAATTTGGAAAAAATAATACATAGAAACATATATATATATATAACATGTTACTAAAAATAAAAATCATATCTAACCAAGATATTCACATATTTTAACCTTATTAGTTATAAAATTATTAAAATAGTTCTTACAAACCAAGGGAAAATGAATCATAATATGCATGAGATCAAAATCTCAGTATGTTCATACATTTTCATTAACAATTGAATGTCATCCATGAGCATAATATGATCATAAAGAAATGATTATATATAAAAAATTTATAATAGCACAGATGAATCCATACCTTTCAATTGTATGATCATAAAACATGATACATGGAATACTGAATTAACAATAGATAAGATTTGATTATGTTGTCAATAATGAGAAAATATTAAAAAATCTTTAAAAAGGAACTATTAGAAGCGGTGAAAGTATAACTAAAATATCTAGGTAACTTATAGAATCATTATCATATCACTCTTATAGTCACTCAAATATAAATTATAAACTACCATATAAATTCTCATATTCTCATAGGAGAATTCCATAACCATTTAACAGCATCCCAATACCAAATGTATTAGAAATCTATATTGGCCCTACTCCTCATCCATAGAATTTCTTGTCTCGCCCATCGTCATTGACAATTTCCATGAACTATAACATAATCAGAACACATGAAATATTATATTTTCTAATATAACAATAAAAATTAATCAATTATAACTTGATTTATCCATTTAAAAGAAATTGATTCCCTGAAAATATCATTGATGTAATTATAATCCATCTTCAGAAAGAATAATGATGGTATGATTACAATATATCCCTATGAGATTTTATATATTATCAATTTTTTTCATTGATGAATAGAAATACCATTAAAATATAATTAAAAACAATCATGAGGAAAATTAAATTTTCATTTTAAAAATATATTTTTAAAACTAAAAAATAAAAAAAATATTATAGAAATAATTTTCATTGAAAATAAAAATGTTCAATTTTATAGGAATACTCAATGAGAGTAATTATCATTTTGGTGATAAAATTAATACATATTGTAAATGTTCAAATTAAACATTCTTTTCATACATTTATAAAGAGAGTCAAAATAGACCCATGTGAAAAATAGTATTTAATTTTCCAAAAGATTATGTAAAATAACATTACTAAACTATTTAAGTTTAGAAAATAACATTCTTGAATACATTATAGAATAAAAGGACCTAGAAGAGAAAGAATAATGATCTAAAAAAGGATACATGATCAATATTAGTAACTAAGAACATCATTGATGTTTAACTAACCAATAAGGGATCAAATTAGAATTAAAAATGTAAAATACATTAATAACCATATTTTATGAATATAGAATTGGTTTAATAATATAATATCACATTATTTTGCCAATGGAAAATTGAACATAAAAAGTCTTAAAACGAAAGAATATTATAACATAATTCATTTACAGATTTAGTAACATTCGAATAAAAAATAATTAAAATAAAGTGTATTATATAGATCAATAAATCCCATGAATTTCAATAAAGTAATCTATAAAAATTAATTATTGAGGTAGTAATTACACCATTTAATAACATCATAGTTCATGATATGAATCATATATAGAAAAAATGAGTTTCGAAAAAAACCATAACTTAGATCACAGATTTTAGAGTGATAATTATTTCATGGAATTATTCTTTTCAAATATTTATATCAACATAAAGAAAGTGTAAATATATAATTAAAACATTATGAAATATATTTTAAAATAAACATGGAATAGAAAAGTCAATAATGAAGAAGTTTAACCCAATGACTGAAAACTTGATAAAGGAACTCCTTAGCACATGGTTACATTCTAGTCCAACCCTTTTAAATCATGTGATTGGATTAAGAAATAAAATACACTGAATTATGAATGAATATTAATATAAAATTTAAATGGGTTGTTATATATATAATTATAATTAAATTTGGTGTACAATAATAAAATATTACATAATAAAGAAAAATTTAAATTAAATCCCCTACATTGTATCCACACATGACATGTAAGACCATAAAGACCGTCATAATAGAAATAGATAAAAAAAATTTATTAATGCCAATTTTCTAGTTTAATCCCTTATAATTTAACAATTTATTTCATTTATTTTAATAATATATTTAATTAAATAAATATTTATGTCGATACCATTTGTTTTGAGGATGTTTGGTTTATAATTTCCGATTGAATTTGGTATGTTGACTGTGGTAAAGAATTAAATAGTTACGTCCTCTCCAAAATAATAATCATAACATAATTTTTAATCTTATTAATTAATTATACCATTGAAACTCTTCATGAATGGTGGTTATGTACATATTATACTTAAACCCATTTTTCATTACACCTTAATCCCTAAAAGTTGGTATTATACCAAATAAAATTCTACTAGACCCTAGTATGGTTGTTATAAAATAATTTGATATGGTATTTTATAGAAAAAAGGCCTCTATGTTTTTATAGGTTATAATAGTGGGTGTCTATTAATAATTTGGGGAGTGGACAAACTTGTAATTTTTTAAAATATTAAATTATATTAATTCCTTACTCAATCCTAATAAATAAAAAATGGACCATTTATGAATATAATATGAAACAAGGTTAACAATGTCTATAAAATAGTTTTAGATAATTTTTTATGATATTTTATCACATTTGAATTTAATTTAACCACTAGTAAATCTGTTTTATCCATAACCATGGTAAAATATTTTTATTATTATTACTATACACTATGAAGAAAAATAATCTTAACTTATTTTATATTATTACCCATGAATATTCAAAATATTAATTCCATTTTATCAAAATAAATTCCAAGAAGTGGAAAATTATAATTTAAAAATAACCCTAAAAATGTAATGAAAAATAGATTTTTATGAATAAATTTTTTTAAACAATAATTTTTTTCTTAATTTAATGTAATGTTTGATTCAAATTAAATTTATATAATTTTTTTATTACAAAATATATAATTTATCTATAAAACTAGTACAAAATTGAATTTTATTTTGTAAATAATTGGAAAGAAAAGATAGTTTTCAATAAGAATCAGTATTATTCAATTTACATTGAAAAATAAAAATATTTGGAAAATTCAAAACAATTCATTGTAAGATGATTTTGACATGATTAATTAAAAAATTAAGTTCATATTTTTAATTTTTAATTAAATGTATTTGAAAAATATTTTATATAACCATATAATGTATGAAAACCCAATTCATTTCCATATAATGTATTTTCTATTTGAAAAAAATTTAAATAATATATATATAATAAATATAATTATAAAAATAAATTCATAAATATAATAATAAATGAATAATATTTTTCTTAAAATTACCCATGTTGTTATATTCTTCAATCTATTTTAAAATTCCATCCCCATAACTTTTAATTATACCCTATAGAAAATGCTTAAACCATTTTCAAGATCAGTTCCATGGAATAGAAGATAAAAAGTGTATATATAAAAGTAAAACCATATTAAAATTTAAATATAATTTATTGGAAAACCCACATTGTAAAAATGGATAATAAAACATCATTTTTAGAATAAAAAATGAGAATATTAAATCTATCTTGAATAGCAGATTACAAGGTTTCCAAACATGAGAACATTATTGGGATGTGGAATTATTGATATGGAGGAAAATAATATCTCAATATCGATGGAGGGTGATAATGAAAATTTATCAAAAGAATGGGAATAGTCAGGGGGATGTAAATTTCCACAAAACTAAAAACCAATGAGGTGTGGAAAAAACCATCAATTCCTCATAAATGAAAGTAATTGGATAACATTTTTGTTTCATGATCTTTTTCATACAGTTAGTAAATTTAATTTCTATCTAAAATGAGAACATATAGAAAAATACTTACATGAAAATTAAGATTTCATCCATTATAAAATCCATAAAAATATCATTTTTTTCTTCAAATGATGAGAATTCAAGATGAATTTTTCATGTGTAAATCAGTAAATCAAACATCTAAAAAATCACATAATCCCTAACAACATAATAACATAATCCTCATATATTTAAATATACCGAAACTAATGTGGTTGGAATAAAGTATGATAATATTCAAAATTTATTATCATTTGTATAAAGAAATCACAAATTATTCTCCAAAAAATGTCAGTAGCACCAAAAGGTCCATATAAATTATTCCTTGATTAATTATTTATATATTCAAATAAACATCAATAAAACCAACATTAAAATGAATAACGTCAAAATATATCTCCTAAATTCTTACATACATCACTTAGAAAATAATAGTAATATTCTAAAGTAATATATCTTGTTAATGATAAAGGTAAAAAATACCTCACCTAAATAAAACCTCTCCCATGATATAATTAATCACATTAAAATACCATAACATAAAACATTAAATGTGGTGTCGATTCCTTTGAACATACGATAATATATAAACATATAAACCCATTAAAATATTGATAATTCTTATGTTAATGTCACATGAAAACATTATAATCTACAAGGTTATATAAACCCTCCTTTCATACCAATTGTAATAGCCCTGAATTTGCATTCCCAAATTCAGTGCTAAAATATAATTTTTACATTTTTGGATTTGAAACTGATAAATGTAACCCAATTTTAATCATTCAAAAATTATAACATAAAACATAGATATTAAATCAGTTATATAACTAAAGAATTTTTTTAGAGTTTTAGAGAATTAGGAAATACTCGTACTTAGAAATATGGATAAATAAAATACTGGTTCATAAAAATCTACATTATCTCCAACAACTTTATTAATATACACTAACCCTCATAGGCATAACATAGGTTAAACAATTATATAAAAACTGGGGAAATGAAACATAGAAATAGTGATCTCAAATTCCCACTAAGGATAAAAATAATGACTAATAATCGAATTTAAACAGAATGTATAAGATGAAAATAAGGGTATGTCAACATTAAAAATATTGATCATATAACCATAATGGAATTTATACCCATCAAAACTCAGACCATAAAAAATGGTACATGTAATATATATTTGACATCTGAAAATATAAAAATATTTGAATAACCATGAAAAATGTTTAAGCAGTAATTATGAATATGATAATATATAGCATGATGCATGCATAAGTAAAATGTCTTGGTAACTTGGAATATCATTTTTATATCACTTATACAATCACTCTTATAAATGAAATAACATATCAGTTAAATTCTATTAATTCATTAGGATATACATTTTATCTTCTGAATTTGTCATATTACCCAAGGGATTGTGGTGTGATATTAGGATTATATAATATAATTTTATCGAATGAATAGGGTATGTTCCTCAAGAATGTTTTTGGAGATATTTAAGTTCTATTTATATTAATCAATGTCAATAATAAATTATTTTAATTTTTATCCCCTATGGATATATTGTAATCATACCATCTTAATTATTTACATGGATATATTATTATTGTTTAAATGATATTTTCCTGGAGACTATTTATTTCCCCTGTTAAATCCAATTGTGAAATAATAATGATTATTGTTATATTAAAAAATTAAATAGTTAATGTGTTATGAACTATTTATAGTTCAAGGACATTGTTACTAATGATGGGTGAGGCTTTTATAAATCATATAAAAGTTTTTATATATTTGAAAATACATATATTTGAAAATATAGGAGGAAATTGAAATTAAAACTGTAATGGGTGAGGCTTTTATGAAAATACATATATTTGAAAATATCCATTGAAAATTAAAATGTAATATTCAATGAAAATAATATCTATGAAACCCGAATAACCCATTAATGTTTTATACATTGAAATTAATAACTCTTATCAATGTTTTCTTAAATATTCAAATGTTACACATGCAGAAAATAAAGAGAAATTAAAATGTAATAACTTTTAAAAGTCGTTAAATACGTTATACAAAATTTTTAATTTTTTTATGTTAAAAAATGATCATTCTTGAAATCATTTTTTAACTCTTGGCCATGGAAGAGAATGATTCCCAATCAAAAAGAAGATATAAGATCAGTATGACATACAAATAACATTCTTGAGGTTCATTTAAAAAATATGGGAGGAAATTGAAATTAAAACTGTAAAATTTACTAATAAACATTTTATAATAAATTACATATGGTTCAATAAAATTATAACATATTATTTCCATAGAAAACCATAAACATAAACAATCTTGAAGACAATAGAAATTGTAACCTAAATCCTATTCCGATATGGTAATAATAAAATCAAAATTCATTGAAAGGAAATTAAAATCCCATTAATTTCATGAGTATATATGTCAACATACATTCATGGTCAATTAATGACACCATTATCTAGATTCATGGAATTCAACATGAATCATTTCTCTGGAAATGTGATAGAGAAAATGAAACCACTTGCAGCGATCATAACTTTTGATGTGATAATTAATCAAGTGAGTGATTATTTTAAAATTATTATGTAATATAAAATTTATTCAAAAAAATAATAAAATAATTTATATGAATATTAATATATATTTATGGAATATAAATGCTACTGATTTAGAATTATAACCCCACTAATTGAAATTTAATGAAGAAAACACATACTACGTGGTAACATTAATGTCAAATCCCTTTGAATGAATTAATAAAAAATATAACATAAAATACCATGAATAATAAATTATTAATTATATAATAACAAAATAGAGATTATATAAACCATATAATAGAAATTGGATACATAAAATTTAAATATACCTCTGGAAGGGAAATTAAGAAGAATTCTTTTTCCTTGTATCTATAATTTCAAAGCATATCCTTTAACACTTTTTTAATAAATTTATATATATATTTTTGATTATTAAAAATATTTTAGAGGAATAATATATTATCATTGAACAATTTATTTTAGTTATGTTATTACCATAATTAAATTTTTAATCTATTATGACCATATCCTATGTTTTGAGGACTTTTATTTCATAATTGAAAAACAGCATCATTAAAGTGATTGTGGTAAAAAAGGGTAATTGATAAATCATATATATAATAATAATAACTAAATATTAACTACTTATATACATTAATTATACTTTTATAATAATCCAATTAATATTTTTGTGGAAAATTAATTACATTAGAATCATGGAAATGCTATGTCGTACATACACATGAGTATCATTTCCATTTTCAATGAATTTGAGGGAAATATGGTAATTATTGTTATTTTTTCATTATCTAATTATTATTATGTAATAAAAATCATAAAAACTCTTTTAATATAATTATATAAATCGTCCCTGTGTTTTAGTGTTGAAATATGAATGACATATACTCGTAGAGGTGATAATCCACAAACACAGACAAATATTTTTTTAAAAAAAAGGATAAAAATGTGAGAAAATAGATGATATATTTTCATTATATAATTATAATTATTTTATTAATATCAAATATATAAACCATAAATCATTTATTATACCCATCAAAGAGTTTTGGTGATTGAAAATTAATAAAATTCATTTGTGAGGAGGTTGTTCAACACACACATGAATATGGTTTCATTTACCATTTATGGAAGAAGAGATGGATTTAAGTTATTCAACTTAAATAATACAGTATAATTATATTTATTATACTGATTTTTTTATTTTATCAAGGTTGAATAATTATTTCGGGATGTATAGGAAGAAATAAATCTAAAACATTCAGTTAAAAAATTTATATAATCTTCATAACACCTAATTTTTTTTACACATTAATCCATATGAGGTTGGTATTTTTCGAAAAAGAACACTAGTAATTTTATAATATATGAAGATAAATTGTTGTATTACTCATGAAATATGTCTCCAAAATGGACCATTTAAAAATAAAATATGATAGAGGGTATAAAATTTCGTTAAAATATGATTTATTTATGTTTTAAGACATTTTTTTTCTTATCACTTTTGTTTGACCCCTGATAAAATTTCTTATCCTTATTAGTTGTACATGATTACTAGTATTTATATTATTAATTATAACCAAAAATCATGTTAACCTGAAAATTATTTTTTTTAATAAGGCCACTTTAAGGAAGGAAGTGGGAAACCAAAAGTACAGCAGACCCAAATAGCAACAAACAAAAGTAGGAATCACCTCATCCAAGCAAAAACAACGCCGCTCACTCCAAGGGAGAGCCACTCAGCGACCCCATGCAAGCATGGTCCCTCCCGATGGCAAGCCATCCCTCCAATCAGCCACCTCCCAAGTGACCTGCCAAGGAAGGAGCAACATGTTCTAACCCATCCGAGCCGATCTGTTCCTCTGACCTTCCACAGACAACAAGAACAGCAACTTGACAACGCATTAGGAAGAGAGAATATAAACGGATTCATTGAAAACAAGTCGGAATCCACCAGAGGCCGTGTCCCTAAACAATTTCCAGGATAAGTCACAGACCTGCAACAGGGGGTCCCCCCTTATCAAGGCCTCAAAGGCAGTGGTCAATCTATTCCAAACCTGCATGTACTCCACAAGACTGATCAACCCCTTGTTAAATCCTCCAACTAGGATCGAATCCTGCTTATCAACCCAAACATACTGCTCTTCATTCAGCTCCGCTTCAAGGTTCCGGCCCATCATTTTGGCTGCATCCTCTTCCGAGGCGTTAAGATATAACACCTGATCTGACACCACATCCTCCGAGCTTAACACCAAGTCCGAGGAGATTTCCTGCTGTCCAGGAGAGCTAAGAATAAATTATTTTTATTCCAAATATTGATTCCAATTTATTAAATTCAACTCATTGATGTGGCCTACAATATGTGATGGATAATAATTTTTCAGAAAAATTACTTTTTATGTATTAAAGTGTTTTCCCATCAAAATAAATTATAATGTTGATTAAATAATATTTAAATCAACTATTTAATTCAAATTAAATAATAAAATTTTAAATTTGACCCATAATAGAATTTTACTCTCTTAATACTAGAATACAAAAATATAATTTTCAATAAATATGAGAATTTTTTCCTATTCATTGAAATATCAATATTTTTTGGAAAATTATAAATATTTCACCTTCAGATAATTTTGAAGTTATAAATTATAAAAAGAAATCCCATTTTATAAAATTAAAATTATAAAATTCGGAAATAAATCTGCTAAATATGTCCATATAATCCATGAAACCCAAATTTGGATTGATATATAGCCTTTTCCTTTGAACTGAAATATTAATTTATATTATTATAATTAATATAAGCCAAAAAAAGCTAATTTATGAAAAATTATAATATATGAAAATGATTTATGTTCACATTACATAATTCATTACAAAGGACACTTTATATTAACTATATCTTTAGGGTTTTGTTAACCTCAATACATATCTAGGTAATCCCTTCCACATATTTATATAAATATCTAATATTTCATCTAATAAATCTCTTTTACACAGAAAAATATTTTATTAAGGTAAGTATGAATAATTTTTGACACTTAGTAATCATATTCCTAATGGTCATCTCCTTGAACATGGAATTTTATCTCCTGTTCATTAAAACAACCTAATTTATTATATTAATAACTTATGTTTTAGACTGAGAAATGTATCTAAGTTCATCGTCTTCATTCTGGGTAATTTTCCCTAAACACATTTTCATTCTGATAAATTTTTTTACAAAATATAACAACATAAATTTTTCTTTACTAAAATATACATAACCACTTATGTATATATAGTGAGATTCAATATAAATTGAAATTGTTTAATAATTTATTTCATATATTTTTTACTTCTATAAATTCTTATATACTTCCATCATTACATAAAAAAAATATTTTCTTAAAAATATAAAACTATAATTAATATAATCCTTTTTGTTTGAAAAAAAAATATTTCCATTAATATAAATTTCCTGTAAATAATTATTTAAACTATATCATATATTCTATCTGTTTGCATCACATTTATTAAAAGAATACAGTTTACACTAAAAAATTCCCTTGATTAGTGGTCGGATAACATTCATTATATTTAAAAAAATATTGGATAATGTGTTTATATTATATAAAACATTTTTATAAGTATCTTTTTTTGATCATGTAAAAGAATCGGATAAATCATAACCCGTTGGTATTAAAAATAATAAAACATTTTTCTGAAATAAATCATTAATAATAACATAAAATTACCTTATTATATAATATTTTTGATGACAAATATACACATTTTTTATAACGATTAATTATTCCTGATATATTACTTTTCGTTAAACTATATTATATATAAACCATTTACATTATTACATTAATATTAACTACAAGGTTGTTGAATTCTTACTTTAATTTGGAAATCTTGTATATTCACATAATTTTTAATATATACATATTATATCATGTATCATTGAAATCATTGGAATTGAATTATATAAATACATAATGTGGACTCTCCATTGATTTTCTTAGTCCCTAACTACTATTAATAATAATTCCATCATATGGAAACATTATACCTCATTAAAAATAAACACACTTTATGATTGTACATGTTATTAATACTATTTGATTATGTGATTGTTTATTCTAGAATATTTTTTATACATTTTATTATCATGTTACACAACACAAGATTCTATATATCCTAATAAATTCCCATCAATCCTAAATTTTTTTATTATATTGGTAAATTTGTATTACAATACTTCATAACATTTTTATATATATAATAATGATTATGGAATTAATACAATATCCACAAAAGTCCTTCAAGAAAATTTACATTCTCACCAATTCATTATGAAAATCAATAATATTGTTTATATGATTGGTGAATAAAGACCCTTATTTCATTTTGAATCTAATTTTTTAAAACGTCAAGAAAATATTTAAATTATTATAATAAGAATATAGATGAATATATTGAAAAAGATGAACTTATATTTCCGTTGAAAATAATTTCTCTAGAGCACAAAATGTTCCTATAGCTTAATGATGATTGTTATCATCTTGTACAAGCCTAATTAATTTATAATAGTTTATTTATCTTTTATTAAGGATATTTATCAACATAATGTTCAATAATGATAATTAAATTAATCTATTAGAGAATATTTTATATTATGAGTGTCAATATTTTAATTCATTTAATAATGAATTTTGTTAAAAGTGTTCCCATTAAATTGATGATACCGTTTATGATTAATCATAACTCTTAGTGGGAGATTTTTTTCTATTTAGTAATGACACTTTTTTATTATTATCACAACCTATCTATTTAGGTGACTAATCATGAAAATTATTTCATAAATTAATCTAATATTGATTATTAGAAAACCACTTTCCCAACCTGTAATATAAATAATGTTAACTATATTCCATTTATATCTAATATCCAAGGGTTTACTAGAATGTTATAATCCAAATATAAGATAAAAAAGAAGGAAACTCACACATAAGGCCACCTTGTAACATGATACACTAAGGAAATATTTTCTATGGGCTCTTAAAATTATGATAATACTATCTAGAATAATGATAAAGGTGTTTATAAGTCTATTATTTGGAATTAATCTAAAATAATTATGTGTTAAAATATTTTAAACTACACAATACTATCACATGTACCCCATTTAAAAAAATTCTTCATAAAAAATTTATTTTTACTCCGTATTCATTCTACCAAATTAATATGTTAAAATGATACTAAATGTAACTCATTACACAAATCATTATAAGACTCCTCTCATGGTATATGTAAACTTAATCAACTATCATACCTATAATGTTACTCCTTAAATACATGTATGCAAATTTAATGAAATATTTTTTTTTGATTTTTTACACTAATGTATACAAAACATCATATTATGTGTTTTACAATAGGGAACTGTTTACAAAATAAAATAAATAAATTTAAAATTTATATATTTAAATGTGTGATTAAAATTTCTTGAACAATTAATAAATAATTTATAAATGATTTATAATTTATTTGTGTATAAAATTTAACAAATCACTTTTAATCTATATGATATTTTTATACTGTGATTCACAAGGATTTGTTAGTAATTACATCTTATTTATAATATGATATATTTCATAAAAACATTTATTAAAAAACAAAAAATCCATATTTTAACTTATCATTTTACACAATATAAATTATATCAATTTTTATTTTTTTTTCCAATCATTAATCGCATCATAATCATCTAAGAAACTCCATTTATAATGAGATAAATTTGTTTATCAATTAAAGGCTTAATAGATAACATTTTATTTCAATGTATTTGAATAATTCACAAATAAACTTAAAGAATTTTATATTTTTCCATATTTCAGTTGTATAAATAATATAAATTATAAATCCATAAATTTAAATTAAACATAGATTAGATACAATAAAATATTATAGGTTTGTTTTAAATCCCTTTGTATTGACTATATTATGGGTGGGTTAAAGATGGAAAATCTATTATAAATAGTTTTCAATTGGATATTTATTATTAAATATTTCACAAAAATTAAAAATTTATTATACACATTTCCGATAGAATAAATTTTGAAATTCTTTATGTATTAAATTATTATCCAATAATGTACTTTTATATAAATTATAAAAAATTTATAAAATATATAATTGAATTCATTATTTTTAATTTGAATAAAATTTATAAATATTCCACGTTGAACAATATATATGATATCATAAATGCTTATATGGTAATTTATCAAATGATTTTTATACTATACTATTAGATAGATAATCCCAAATTAACTATCATATTTAATGATCCCAATATAGCATGAAATTATTTTCTTATCAAGGATTATGAGAGGGTCTTGTTTACAAAGTTATAGAATGTTATGTTTTATGTAGTAAATTAGTACTATCATACAATATGATAATACGCATTTTTTCTATGATATATCTAAAAAATAAAGATTTACACTATGTAAATTACTATAATATCTCATGTCATAGGGCACAAATATAACACGGCTTACAATATCTCATATCATAATTGAATACACAATGGAAATAAATAACGCTTTTATGATATCATATATTGTATGTTTAAATAATAACAAAAACATAAAATGTGTTTTTTATGAAAGGACCCATAATGTTAAAATAATCTTCATCTAAAACAATATATTGGGAACCTAGAGGTGTTAAAGCATTGATACATTAGACATGTTTCTATGGATTTAATAACATTTATTAAATAATATGTAATACATTAAAAACCAATAACATATGTCATCATAGAAAATCTATCACATTTTCAAATTTATTTTGAGGTTTTCCTTAGTATATTTTTTGTCTTATGTGGATTCCATTGATTTAACAAAAGATATTGGAGAAAAATGTAGTTTTCAAACCCAACAGAAGGTGGTGCATGTTTGGTGCATTGTTAGGGGAGACCATGTTCCAGCCTAGAGTAGATGACATTCCATAGATTGTGGAACATTCCTGGCCATATGGCATGACGTATGGCCATGCTCACTATTAAGGAAAATAGTCCATCTATTTTCCTCACGGGAAGAGGAGACATCACAGTTTTTGAATAGTTTTGCAAACTGTGTGGACTAACTAGGTGGGACTTTACAAGTCATTAAAATTTAGAATTTATGTGTTTTCATTTCCTAATATAACCCAAATTCCACACATTACTTTCCCTAGTCAATATTTCTAGGCCTAGGTTCCTCTGCATCTCCTCCTTTCTCACTTGGGATTTCAAATTTGGTGTGGGTTTTCTAGGGATATTCATGAAATAATCATGTAATTCCTTCCATTATTGATTTTTCCCCACTCATGGGTTCTTCATTACTCTTTATTTGGTTCTCTCTTATAAACTGAGTTAATTTCTATAATATGGGGTGAAATGTTGTTCCCTATGTTTAATCTTTGGGTTTACTATTTAATCATTCCTTTATAGTGTCCCCATGAGGTATGGTTGTGGGTTTCCACCATATTTTGGAAGTTTCCATGATTAAGGTAATTTACCCCATGATTTATCATTATTGGATGATTTTTTATTCTTGATATGATTTTTGAAGGTGTTATGCGGTTCATTTTTGTGGTAAAAATCAGTTTTCAAATGGTTATGATGTGCATATGGATCGAAAGATTATTTAGAAAATAAAATTGGTTGGGTTTCATTGGTTCTTTCTTATTTGGTTTTCTTAATCCATGACATAAATTAAATTAGTGGGGTGATGAGTGTTTCTAAATGGGGTTTTCATGTGTATTGATTTTGGATGAGAATTTTCATACATAAAATCGCATTTTCATTGTGTGATTCTGTGGTTAAATATATATGTATTTGAAATAAGTATTTATTTTATGTAAAATAAGATAATTTAGCATGATAATAATACATATGTGATAGGACTGGGACTAGTATGCTAGTTGGATCATTTGGGTTGAGGTAGAGTTTCGTCTAGTTTAATTGACTCAAAAATACTAAGTAAATATTTTATGACTGGAGACCACTATAATTTTTGATAGATTCCTCTATAGTGTCTTTTACATGAGGATTCTATGGGTTACAGCTTCTATACCATGATTTTCTCAAATATGAGGTTCCTAAGGTCTCAGTATTGATAGATCCTTTGAGGAGAACCCATGTTGTTCTTGTGATGTGGTACTTACCGTTAGTATATAGTATACCTTGATTATATTTTAATTTCAATGAAATATTATTTTGATTTTTTTCAATAAATTTTTTTTTTAAAATTTTTCTAATCTATTTTTCTTAAAAGCATGTATGTCAGTTTGACTTATAATTTTATGTCAACAAATCAATGTATTTGTCTGGTATTCTAATGGTCTTTTTCTCACACCACACATAAACTATTAGGTATATGTAGATCTTATTATGTTTGACCCAAGTAAACGTGAAATGTATTGAGATGGTGATGTAGGATCCCATATCTAGTTTTTCATCTTAATTTAGGTTTAGGGGGTGTTGGCATGACGGTGTTCGACCAATTGTTCCATAAAGGTTTGTTTTGTAGTTGGTTCCCCTCACCATTTTGGTATTTTGGGTTTTAGTTAACATTGTAAAATGATTAACTAGAAAATTTAATCACCCTTTTTGTTATTAATATTGATAATTTTGTGATATTATATTCTATGATGATGCATATAGTCATTTATCATGGGTGAAATCATTCCAAAAAGTGTATTTTTCACAACCATGCACTAGTTTTCAACCCATGAGAATGGAAAACACCCTTCAGGGTATGTCATGGGCTTGGTAAAGGGTCAGGTCAGATGTAACCCAAAGTTGGTTCATGGAAAAATTGTATCAGAGTAGGTTTTCTAAATTTAATAGGTTCATGATGCTGGTGAGAGTTTGGATTGGGAATATCTATGAAATCTGGGGAATGATGTTTTGGTTGCGAGTGGGGTTTCTAGGAAACGCACCTTGTTATGATACTGAGTCAACATTGGATGTAAGGGATTTCGTTAATCATATACTCTAGGCATGACTTATAGAATGCACATTGTATGTGGAAATTTGGTGGGGGTTATGTGGTTCTTCTTTTTGTTATTATGTGTATGGTTTTTGTAATTGAGGAAGTGTTTGGGATTTTTTGTGGTACCTAATTTTTTTGAATGCTGAATTGATGGATTTTTGTGTGATTTTTTTTGAGAATATTATTCCCAATATACATTACGTGAATCTTAAAGAAGATGATAAAGGTATTTTTACCTCATTAGTTGATTATGGACTATTAGAAGTAGTGGTTTGGGTTTTCTATGCTATGTTTAGGGAACAAGGTCTATTCTAGATCATGTTGGAGATGAAAAACTAGGTCCCATAAAGGAAAAGACATAGATGTTCCTAAAGAACAAGACTCCATCATTCCGGAGTAGCATGGATCCCTAATAATTAAAGGAGTTTATTGATAAAATATATATTATTTTTGGGTTCCTTGATACTCTTAAAGTTATTTGGTTAATGTGGGATTTTTTCATGATGGAAGGTCCCAGTCTAGGGTAGTGGGACTTAATGCTTCTGGATGAGATGCATTATAAGATGCGTTGGAATGATATCAAGGAAATTTCTATTAATAATTATTTCACTTAGACCTTCAACTTCACCAAGACCCAAGTGTTCATAGATCTATTCAAATGGGATCAGACTTTGATAGAGTGTGCCAACCATTTTTCTGAGTTATTCTGATTTGAAGCCTAGCTAGTTTTTAATAACCTAATGATGGATCAACGGTTAAAGAAGGGGTGTCACCCAATTATTTGATCGATGGTCTTATTTTCCTTGTTAAAGATATATTCAAAGGTTGATGATCATGCTTTTATGGTAGAGATCAACCATAGTGGAATGTCTAGTTTTCTTGGTTCGTTTCAAAAATGGGATATGGTAGTTGGGGTTCCTCTAAGAAGAATATAAATCACGATGATTAGATATTGAAGGATGTATTTAGTTTCAACAATATTTTTTAACTAACTTCTTCCACAGTTCATTATTCTAGATTAGTCATATTCCATCAGTTTATGAATCCAAGGAATATGTTGTCAATTTTTCCACCCCAACAAGACTGCACAATAGATGAGTAAATATGGTTTATATTCATTGGATTTACAGATCTTTCTGTCTATATGATGGTGGACAGGTTTTATGGCATGTAGGGGGATGTCTTCCCCATCAAAGCCATCTAGGGTGGTGAGTTCTCTATTTTCTGGTCGCGGATTTATATAATGATCATATTATAGTAAGATTAGTCTTGAGGAAGAACCAATGTTATGTGTACATTCATAGTATTAGATAGAGAGGAGACACATTCATTCTCTAGATCAGACTCCAATAGAATCTGATATAGGATCAATGACAATTTGGGGTAAATTTGGAGTTGTTGTTTTATTTGATACATTTCGCTATGTTTAATTTATTTCTACCATCCTTGGGGATTTGTTTATGTTTCCAACTAAGCATATCATGTACCCAATAGATCACATGACATTGTTTAGTATGAAACGAGAGCAAGGATTCTTGTGTCTATAATTATTACTCGCCATGATAGGGGTCTAGAAAGAATTGGATTTCCTAGTTTTTGGATTGGAAATCCTTGATTTGATCCTTGATATGTATTGGATGGTGATTTTTCATTCTCTCATTGATTATTAGCTCAGTTGAGTGAGTTTTATGTAACATAATGAAAATACTAATGTTTTCATGGTGAACAGGATCCTTTGTCGGGACAGCCAGGACCACCACATCTTATGTTGGGCTATCTAGTTTTTTATATCTTTTCTCTCATGTTGTAGGATTATTATGGTGACCCTGAGGGTTGATGAACTCATTTGGTGGATGCGTTCTTAATGGTGTTCCCATATGACTTTTCAGGGTGCCATCTGGAGCGATACATAATGTTCACCATTGATTTAGCATAAGAGACAGAATTGATATAGGTTCCGACATTATGTATGGACACTAATGAGTTTAGGGAAATAAATATATATGAAAAAAATTTGGATTCCAAAGGATACATTCACCTAATCATCTATACTTGGGTTTCCATATTCTGTATTTCAATAAAGTCCATTAGTTCATTCTAATTGTGTCTTTATTACTAGATGTTGAATTAGGTGATGATGAGTAAAAAATACAATTTCCCCATATTTATGAACTATTATATTAGCTTAAGGGGGGAAATGTGGTCCTCTATTAATGAATTTAATTCAGGGTACTACAAGTTCCATGTTTGAGTGGAAGTTGTTCCAAAAATAGCTTTTTGAATTACATTTTCACACATTGAGTATATGTTCATTCTTTTCTATAAGAAAAAATCTCTCCCATTATTTATGGAACTTATGAAATTTTTGTTCTTCCATTATCTTTAACCCTTTCTTAGAATATGTTTCGACTACATCCTGGTGTAATATTGAACCGATGAGGATCATGAGATACATTTGATTGTTGTTATGGGAACTCTTAGAGATCACCAATGTTATGCTAATATTTCTAATTTAACCTTCTGAATTAGGGATGTGATTTTTCCTGGGAACGTGATCGCAGAGTGTGGTGTTTCAGTGGACCTCGAGAAGATCAATGTCGTGATTTCATGGGGACAACCAATTTTTTTTCAATATGACTCATTTTCGGAGCATGTTAGGGTATTATAAGTAGCTTTTTTGGATTTCCCTTGGACTCCAAATCCAATAAAATTCCCTAAAAATAAATGGGTAAAATTTTAATGGAGTGTTGATTTTCATGAATACTTTGAGATGTTTAAGAGATGGTTAGATACAACTCCTATTTTGTGTGTCTAGAAATGATATGCCATCATCAAATGGATTTTCAGACATAGTGGGGAAATCATATCTTGTAATACATGATATGAGAATGTGTATTCGATTTTGAAGGCTCATGATATGTCCATTTATGGTTGGTTGATTTTTCCTTAAACAATAGTTAACAATCATTGTTTTAAATGACTCCTTTTGATGTGAATTTTGGTTGACCATATTGGACTACTTTTTGTTGGAAGAAAATGGGTGAAAACTCACTGTTTTGATGAGCCCTGTTCAAAATACATTTGATAAAGATTGTTTTATTATACCTATGTTATAGACAGCAAAGAGGAACAACAAGTCTTTTGTATACTAGAGGTGCTAATCTTTGGAATTTTCTATAGGCGATCTGGTGTTTTTGAAGGTTGCCCTTTGTTTGGGTCATTGTCATTTGTTTATGAATGTGATGCTAGTTCCAAGGTATGAAAATCCATTTTATGTCACTAAAAGAGTTGATAAGGAGTAATACAAGTTATATTTTCTATCTCAGCTGACCACAATTTATAATGTTCTCCATGTCTCTTAGTGAATATGGATTTGTCTCATATTCTGAATTGGAAAGAGTTATATTTGGAAACCATATTTCTATGTTAGAGTGGATAGTATTGGGTGTGGATTACTTTGATAAAGTGTTTTTATGTAATTATATCACATTAGTCTGAGTTATTTTTCCACATGGTAATTATGATCATGAGACATGGGAGTAGATTTCTTCGGTTGAGGTGGAATATCCATTTTTTTTCTCTGATTAGACATTGGGATGACTATATGATGGAGTAATGTTTTCATGGAGAGGGAATTATAACATCATTTATTTTATATTGATTTATTATATAGTTTATTTTTGTTATTATCTTGGATCCATATAATTCTTGAGATTTTTTTGTGAGAAATAGAGTTTTTAGACTCCCCAAAATGTGGTTCATAGTTGGTGCATGGTTAGGGAAATCATAAAAAATCCCATATGAGACCATTAACTCTAGACACTAGAACTGGCCAGACTGCATGGCCTCCCTCATAGGTATGTGAAATCCCAAATAGAACTATGCTACTAGTGTCCCCTTGGATAGAGGAGACCCCCTATGTTTTGTAGAGTTTGGATTACTGTGAGAGAAAACAATGTGTCCTATATAGTTTATTAAAAAAAAATAATTTTGGGTATTTACCACACATTATTTAACTGAATTTCCACCGATTGCTTCCCCAATTGGGGATTTCCATCCATAAGCACCTCTCCCCTCCACCTTTCTCCGTAGGACCTCAAAATTTTGGGGTTTGGTTGTGAAAATTCTAGAAATCATCATATAAACCCATCTATTCTTTAATTTATCATATTACTTAGGTTCCTCATTCATATTTATTATTTTACCTCTTTCCCTGTTGGGTAGTTTCTCTAATATGGGTTAAACCGTGGTTCCTACGATTTATTGTTGGAGTTGATGGTTTTATCATTCCTTTATAAGGCTCTATGAGGTTTATTTGTGGGATTCCACCAAATTTTCGTTGTTTCTATGCTTGAGGTAGGTGATTAAATGATTTAACGATATTTGATGACAAAAGTATGATTGATTTTCTTCCTGAATGTGTTAAATATTTTTGTGGGTGTGGTGTGAAATGTGTTTTGAATCTGTTTGGAGGTACAAATGGATTGACATATGATTTCTAAAATAAAATTGGTTCTGTTTCTTGGGTTCATTCTTGTTGGGTTATCAAAATTTATGTCATAAATTATTTAAGTGATGTGATGCGAGTTCCTTAATGGATTTATTGAGCACATTGATTTGGGAAGAGGTTTTTATAAAGATTCATAGGGATTTCCATGTGTTGTTTTATGTATGGATTTTTGTGTATGTGAATGGAGTATAAATGTGATGTGATATGAATTAATTTAGCATAATGGGAATCCTAGGTAACTATGTGGACAATAATAGACTAGTACTCTAGTTAGTGAAGTAGGGATAAGGCTCAGTTCTTTCTAGAAGGACTGACATGAAAAAACTAACAAATCATATGATGATTGGAGACCACTATAATTTTTAATTGATTCATATTCAAATGAACATGGAAGTGGTAACATTGGGTTATGCCTTATTGTACAATGTTTTTACCGAGATATGTGGTTCCAAGGGTCGCACTAGTGTTAGTGCCTTTAGGGATTAACCATGGAGATGTTGTGGTCTGTTGCTTATTGTCATCATATGATGCACCTTACTTTAATTTTATTTTTAATGGAAGATTATTTTGAAAATGTATTCATTAAAATGTTTTATTAAAAATGGTTATAATCTATTTTTATTGAAAACATGCATGTTAATTTGTCTTATAATGTTATGGAATGAAATAATTATATTTGGGTGATATCCCATTGGTATTGGGATTCATGTTTTACTTACAGTCTTCTGATGAATAAAATATAATTCACTATGGAAAAAATCATGGGATGAAAAATTATACCGTCAACAAGGTATTAGAATTTTGCAGAATAATTATTTAAACTAATGGGGTGGAACATTATTAAAGGAATAATTGATGAATTTATTAAGTATTTGGAGAGAAAAACATTGTTGCTAAATTTTTTCACTATCACAGTTTTTAGTTAATTCGGTTTTGTAGAAAATAAGTGAAGAAAGGATATGGAAAACAAATTTCATGCATGTTAAAGTATGCTAACTTAGGAATTGGTCAAATATTTTTTCATATTGTGAAGTTTTTAATTATTTTTCCTAGAAGTAAGTGTTTTGTATACGTGGATGGCTATACTGCAAAATATTCAATATCATCCTGACTATAAGTAGTTTGGTGTGTGTGATTATGAGTGTGCATCATATATCAATGACTATTATGGATTTTGAATGATTTATGAGGATTAATGAGGGCTAAATGTGGAATGTAAGGATCTTTTTAATGATCATCATTATCCGAGGATGGTGGTTCAAAAGAGGAACTAAAATCAAGAGACACTAGAGATGGGTTCAATTTGATTTTTTTATATTAATCAAATTTCTATCAACAATATTTAAAATTAATGATATTTTTGACACAAAGGTGGTTCCAAAGTGTTTTTGAAGCTATAAGAAATATGATAACGTTTTTAATATTTATAACAAAGGTAACTATGACAACCTAGTACCTAGTATCGTTAATCCATGAATTATGTAAAAATATGTTTGTTATATAATTTTCGACAGATTATAGTGGGTTCTTAATGTCAGGGTACTTGGTACCTAGTAGAGTCTTATAAAGGGGGGTTCTTTCATATGGGCCAATGTAAACCTATTAAGCGTATTTTATACCATGTAGAACCAATTATCCTTCTCAAAATATTGAGAAACTCATTGACTCAAAATTAGATTCATCCCATTTTTAATGAAGGGGGAGTTTCAGGGATGACCAATCTTATATCTCTTCCCCTAATATCTTTATATCTTACTCCCCCTGGATATGAATAGTTTCAATCTAAATTACCCATAGATTATGGGTATGATTCTCCCCTTATTTTTAAATTTAACCCACCCACATATATTCATTTTAATTATTTGGAATAAAATTAGGGACTCGATGTGAGATTATATTGGGGAACGATTGAATCTCATAGAATTAATATGGATTTTGATAGAGGATACAAGATGTTGCTTGGGAAGGAATAACACACATGGTTGATAGATGTTTGGATATATGTAACCCACTAACTTGGAAATGTTTTGATTTTTTTCCAAATTGGGAATTATATTGGTTAATTAATTAGTGATGAAATTTATATATGTATAGATAACGAGTTTCGGGTTTTGTATAGATATATATTCCTCCCATTGAATAACATTCCAACCATGTTATATCAACCAACGAGTTTTCCATGACAAAGACTCATTAAATTCTTTAATTTTTAAATATTAAATTAATTATAAATGTGTTATTACTATAACGTGATATTACAATAAAGAGTTAAGTTATTTTTGATAGAAAATATGATCAATGATGGGTTATTTGAGGATGGAGAGACTATTGCTGCAAATAACAATGATTATAAAGAAATATTTCTCCATAGATAAATATCAAGTTTGACAGATTACCCTACCCAAATAATAATCAATAATATACTATGAATTTATTAATTAAAATAGATACTTACCACTATAATTTAGTCATTGAATAAGTTTTTAAATACTTGAAACCATAATATAATACAATGGAAACAATTAATACTATTTCAACTAGTGAATCTAATCAGATAATAAAATATCATTGTACATAAATTTTTTTTTTCAAAAACTTTATTTTTTCAATAACACTATATTTTTGGTATATTTAATAGATACACAATAATTTTGAATGAATAATTAATATACCTAAATGCTGATTTCCTATAAAAAATATTTGTTTTTTCACCAAACAAAATAATATTATCTACAAAATAATTTTAAGAATTAGAGTATATAAATTTGAATAAATTATATTACTTTTTTTACTATGAATAATGATATTATATACAGATAAATTTTTTTAATTTTCTCATGTAATTGAATTCTTAGGAGAATAGTAAATAATATAGTTTTTCCAAAATTCATGAGTTTTAAAACATTATAAGAAAAATATAATTGTGTGTAAATAACATTAAATTTTTTAATTTTATTCTATGTGTTAGAGTATAAATTTAATAAATTATTAATTTTTAATTTATAAAACCAGTTATTATATTTTTAGAAATGTAAATTATATTTTTTATTAAAAAAAATTTTAGAATTTTTTATTTATTAAATAACATTTTGGAATATTTTTATTTTTTATTGATTTGAAAATAAAATAAAATAAATATATGTATATTAAATCCAATTTAAATAATTATTATAACATTCCTTTAAAATTATATCCCCTAAATAAATATTAATAATAAAAATACACATTTTCTCTAAAAATATATTTTAATGAGTTACATCTAATAATATTAAAATTGAATTTTCTTTCATATATATATTTTATCTCAAAAAATGATTTTATATTTGGAATCATTATGATTTAAATTATTTAAATGTGAAATTATATTAACAGGAATAAAATTAAACTACTTAGGTAAAAATTAATTAACATGTTAAAACAAAAAATGTAAAGGGGAAAGTTATAAGAATAAAGAACTCAATGAAATGTCTCGAAAATGTGTTAAAATGAATTAATGTGGGATTAAAGACCATAGGATAACCCAACTTAATTACAATGCATTTATGGTATTCCAATTCTTATTTAACATGTTATCCCATAGTATTATGTTATCATAATTTGAAAAAATGTCATTCACAACACTTAAAAAAGAGACTCTTGGAGCCTCTTAAAGGCCACTCAAATAAATGGGTTTCCACATGATATTATATCTTATTTACATCCATTATAATATAGTATGCTTTTCAGATCGTTTTTTCACAAGATGTTATCCTAAGTCCTCTATTTTATAGCAGTCATAAAAGTGAAAGCCTATGTTCTAAACATGAGTTCATTGTTCTTTAACATCATTTTGGTATCATTATTATATTCCAAAATTTAATTTTATAATTTATATATAATTAACTATATATTGTTTATATGAGAAATTTTACTATTCTAATGGAAACCCCACAATCAATATTAAACCATTCAATTAATAATGTCTTAATGGTTATGTGTTCATTGTGCTAAAAACTCCTTCGAGGAAGTGATGAAATCTATTTTTTAATCCACCGAATATACTCCCTAAATATTATAGAGAAATTGAATAATAAATTACAAATTTATAATAATTTTTTTTATTAGATAAATTATAATACACCTTATTTTCCACTCATTCTTCAAGAATATAAAATGTTAAATATGTGCTGTGTGGACTACCACCTTCATGACATAACATATCTCATTTTTCATAATTTTTCTATCATGTATCTCAAAATATCTTAAAATATGATTAAAACAAATAAATTAAAAAAATAATATCATTATTATTCTTTAATATTGATATTTTTTCAATAAAAAACATCTATAACCATAACCATCCGTTAATTATAGTATGTTTATTTTTGGGGTGGCTCAACCACCCATATGATCTATGTTATAAGATAATATGATCAATGAATATGAGAACATATTTACTAATAGAATGTGTTAATAATAAGTATATAATGATTAGATTTTGTCTATTTAGTGTAATATTAATATAGATATTTTTATTTAATATACCAATGTCTGTCATTATAAATCAACGAAACAAGAGACTCTATGATTTCACCTTTAAGGATCACATACAAAACACCCATTAAATGAAATTTTAACTTTACAAATAAATATGGAGTATAATGTCTAGAAACATAAATTCTTTTGGTTAGATACTTTTTTTAGAATGTTAATGAACAACCCCACTATTATTAAACCGTGTCAATACAATCAAGAATATTCACAAATGATTTTGAAAATCGATAACAAATAAATAGTATATATTTAGATAATAATGATAAAATAATATTATAAAAGTATGTTTTTATAAATAAGGTCATAAAATAGGTAATAAAAATTCATATGATCAGTATACATGATGTTATATAAAAACCATGGAAATCAAGTGTAAATGTAAGGGATTTGGTAACTCAAACTTCATCCCTTTGGCTATATGATTTTTTATGAATTACATTACCATGTGTTAACAACATTAAATGATAGTCCATGATAATTGAATAAATCTATCATGTATTTAAGAACATATTTTTTAATTCAAATACGCTTTTGTAAAAAAAATTAAAGGGAATTTGTTAAAAGTGATTCATAACTATGAATTTATCATTGCACATTACTTTTTTCAACAAATAATGTTTTATATTTTTTTGTTTCATTTTTATTACTATATTTTAATGTATCTTTCTAAAATAGAGTAATGTTTCATTAAAACCTTCCATTTTTCATTCATTAAGTGATTATTATTGGGATATATATTTCTCACGGAGAATAAACTTAATTCATGGTGTTATTTTAAACAATTTTGAAAAGTTATGAAACCCATTTCTTATTTCTATAAATTATTTTTTGAATTGTAGTATATTTTTTTCATTTTGATATTTTATGGAACCAATTTATATTTCCATCAGTTATTTTTTAAATTTGAATGATTTTAATCTAAAAGTGTTATGAAAAACGTTTTGTTTAAAAGGGTTCTCTAGGATTTGACATGAATATTAGTTTCTTGTGGAAGTTATATGTATAAATGATAGCAGGTGACATATTATACAGTATTTAAATTAATTTGTTAAATGTTTATTTATCACGAGAAAAGAATTCAATAGTAAAAAACTTTTTCTCATTATTGTGTGTACTAGGTGTGTAATTACCCCAACCCCAATAGCCCATATAATTTGTCTTCTTTTTTACATTGGCCTCATATATACAGAATCAAATCCCAATGGACCAAATAGTGTTGTATTATAAGTAAACCAAATACACACATGGAACTAATTTAACATTTCTAACAGAAAATAAAATATAATAAATATAAAAGATTGAAATAAATCATTAAAAACTCATTCAATGATTTCTTCTTCATATAAAGTGTAATGGAAGAATATACGGGTGAGCTTAAATATTCCGTATTGTTTACTTACAATAATATTTTTCAGGATTTATAAAATAAAAAAAAAATGTCATGATATATAATTTAATATAATTATATTTAATCAAGAACATTATGATCATAATAATATAGTTCATAAATAGTATGGAATGATAAATTACTTAACAAACATTACATTTAAAAAACATTACTGCATGAATTGATAATGTATTCTTAATATGGAATGGTAAATAACTAAATACATCATCTATTTAATCTATAATCTGATCATGAAACAACTCCAAATATAACATCATTTCAAAAACATGAAAGGTATAAATAGTAACTAAATTATAAATGAAGTAAATAATTTATTATGCCAGTAAATTATATTAGGCATGATTATTTGACTATTCTCAATACCATTCACAATACATTTAAAAATTACAGGTAAAAACTAGTTTAATTTAAAGAATATATATTTCACATGACGCCTATATATGTATCAAATGTATATATTATATTGGGGCCCAACTATTAGTAAATTTCTAAATAATTTATCATATTTTGTATAAACTATTTAATTTATTAATCAATATTCAATATAAAAAAACTTTATTGAGAAAATGATACAAATTTATTAATATTACCCTAGTTAATAAAATATAATTAAAATTAAACACCATATGAAAAAGTGTTCTATGGTATTGAAGAAAATCAAATACATCAAAAAAATATGTATATTTAATAAAAATTTAATTTATAATGAATAATCAATACAATAAAATGATAGTTCCATGAAAATGATGACATTCACAATACAGAGTGAGATTGTACAATAACTTTTACCATTTGGTAATTTTATTTTAAATCATTATTAGAGGAAATTACTCAAATTAAAAACATAAAATACCATTATGTATTTATGAATTATTATATTAAATGTGAAATGTGGTAGAATATACACCATATAAAAGTGAATTTGTTCATAATAAAAATTAAGTCTCAATAGAATGTAAATTTAGATGAAATCACTCACCTCATGTTTTCCATTACTTGCATATTATTTAAACTCATGTATAATGGTTTTAATAGTGTTATGAATTTATATAAAATCCATAATCATAATTATAATATCATATATTATTCTACTATAACATTTTACTAGCTGTTTCTTTATAAAAAAAACATTATTTTCTTTATTTAATGTGTTAATCACCTTATTTTCTAATTCATTTTGTGTTATGACTGTTTCAATTATTTTGAATATAATATAGTTCTATCAAATACAGAATGATAATAATGACATAGTTATCATATTTATAAATAAATTATCCATTTATAACCTACCATTAAATCGTGTTTTGATAAATGATGTACATTGAGATCATGAAGAGGGCATGCCGTACCTACGCCAGACTAATGTTTAAATTCTTAAATGATAATTATGTAAGAGAAGTAATATTTATCATCACATGTGACAATAATATATTAAATTATATACTATTTATTTCAATAAAATTATATATATAATCCATGTGGTTTGGCGATGAAAAGTGAGTCACATAGCTTTTTGAAGGTGGAAGTCCACATCTAAAGAAACGATGTAATCATTTTTTCAATGTAAGAATGAAAATTATTTTTTTCATAATAGTAAAAAAGTAACGAATTTAAGGATTATTTCAGTTATATAACATATATTAATTAAAATTTTCCTTATCACCTTCTATGTTACACATTAGTGAAAGATGAATCACATCAATTTGTGAGGGGGTAGTCCCCTGAAAATATGAGTGATATTATCATATCCCCTAAGGAATAGAAAAGAAAAAATGTATATGCAATATAATTAATTAAAAGTTATAATCATGTTATATATATAATATTGAAATTTATTTCAATCATCATACCCAACCATGAGATATATTAATGGAAAAATAAAATTCATCAGACTGTGAGGCGGTAGTCCACCAAACCCATGATTGATGATTTCAAAACCCATTTAATGAATGTGGGGGTGGTTTCATGTCTTAATATTTACATAATAACATATATGTATAATTAAAAACCTTTTTTATTATATTATGATGTCATAAAAATAATTAAATTAGGTGGATGTAGAAATAAATAAAAATGCTCTTTGAATACTGTTCCCTTTTCATTATGTATCTTCATTAGGTTTTCACCAAATCCTTCCTAGGATGTATTAATAAACAAAATAAGGATTCTAGGATGAGAGGAGGGATGTTAGGAAGTTATTTGGGAAGTTATTTTCTGAAAAAGGATTCTACGGTGTGAATAATGGAGGATAGGTGGTGGCCTTTTATAAGTGAGGTGTGTGGAACACATGTACTGTTTTGAAATTATTCAATCATACCCACATCATTTTCAATAAAAAAGACTCTAGAATGGTCTTTTATTAAAACTATTGTATTTAACGGAGAAATATTTCAATAAAATTATTGTTTTAAAGGTTACATGGTCCTTTTCTACTCTTATCTTATTAGTTTAACCCCTCAAAAAATCACTTTTTACCTTAATAATAAAAAATGATATTTTCTATTTTCACTATTCATTTGGGTAAAAAACTTATGTTTAAAATATTTTAAATTTTTAAATATAATTATCAAAAATATTTAATCCTTTTTTAATTCAATTGATAGAATTCGATAATTATAATTTAAAATTAATAATGTTGATGAGACACGAAAGTGGGTTTTTAAAGAGAAAATGCCTAGAAATTTACAATGTTTTTATATCGAAATTTATGATGAAAATGATTTAAATTATATAAATATTATTAGGTAATATAAAATAGATGTAATTGAAATATTAAAAAAATTTAAAATTTTATTTAAAATTAGAAACTATTTAAATGAAAATCCAATTTTCAATTAATATTCATAATTTTTCACTATTTTTCAAAAAATGAAAATTTTCATAAAATTAAAAGTATTCACTCTATGTTAATATAGATATTATGATTTATAAAATTATTTTCATTTTATCAAATAAAATTCATAATTTTGTTAAAAAATTAATTTTAAATTATTTTAACAATGTGAGAATATACAATATTTTAGAAAAGTATATTTTATCATAAAACATTTATTTTTCATTAAAATAATTCTTATTTTATTTTTAATAAATAGATAACAATAAATTTTTCAATTTATTTAATACCATTTATATCAACATATTCAAAAATATATGAAATATTTAACATATTTAATTATAAAAATTTAATAATATTTCATATTTTATATAAACTCTGTATTGCATATAATGCAAAAGAAACACAAGGTTGCGTGTAATTAAAGCTATTGAAGAGATTTAATTTATATTAAAAATTAAAAATAACATAATGTCTTTGGGTGTTATATTATATTATAATCTTGGTGTCTCGTTTCAAACATTCTATCAAATATGATGTTCGTATTTTAAGATCTTGGGTTGTTACATTATCCCCAACATAAATAAATCACGTTATCATAAATTAAAATTGACATCAGAAATCAAGTGTTCATCAATTGAAAATACCATTCTTGAAATCCTACATTCTATGAAGGGACAATAAAACATCCTCTAAACAAGATATAAAGTCATGTATAAAGGTCATATATTAACACATACTAGGTTTATAAATAGGATAACAAATTAGGGATGTGAAAACATGAACATATAATACAAAACTATCACCAAAATATGTATAAGGATTGATAGAAAACATTCATAGGAGGAAGTTAAAGACAAAAAATCCATAAAATAGAGGTGAAAAATATATATATAATATCATTAAAATAATGATAACAGGACAAAATTTATTTTCAATACCCTTTTAAAATAGTTGAGGAAATATTTATCTCTATAAGAATATAATGACTTATAAAAAAATAGATATATTTTTATTTCATAGGAACAATTCCATCCTTCTGTTTTTCATTGATATATTTCAAATTCATCGCTTACTCCAAGAAATTAATATCCAAATAATAATTTTTTATTTTTTGATGCACACAAATTAAATATTTCTTAATCATAATATCCATAATAGAATAAAAATACATTACATCAATATATGGTAATCATTATGGTAAAATTATTTAGAATAGGATATCCAATATGAATAAATATTCATATGATTATGTAATATATTACCTTATAAAACCACGTCAAATGATCTATATAATCAATTTCATAAATGGTTAATATATAAACATTCCAAAATGTTATCATCCATAATATTAAAAAGGAGGTCACTGAATTTCCAAAATTATCATATCAGTAATCACACAAAATATATAAAGAATATTATAATCATTAAATACTAAATTAGTGAATAACTTCTAGATTTTTTTTCTTAAAACATGGTAAAAACATGAATTACTGTATGATCTTACTCAAAACTTGCATGATTCCACATTCCTTAATTAACACTCATATTGTTGGATATGTTCCTTAAATACAATGATGTTGTAAACTCTATCAATGAGAGCATAAGTGTAACATCCCAAGTAAGTAATGAAAAATAGATTTTCTTATCTATGTCTATTTATGAATTAAATAGCGTTTTAAAATCTTAAAATGAGAATAAATTCAATCTTAAGCATAGAATTCTCTAATATTTTTAAAATATTGTTTTACCACCTTTTGATGGAAAACAATTTTTAAATCAACATTTTGACAATTTAATAAGCTCTATTTGTCAAAATAGACTTATTATTTAGGATTGGGACATTGAATTTTACTTTGGATAAATTTTTGGTATTTTTCAGACAATGTTCATTTTTTAATGAATAGTAAAAATACTGCATTTTACTTCAAAACTAATTTTTCATCTAATTTAATAATATGGATAGATTATATTTTTAATTTGTTTTCATGTGTAAATAGAGTATATTTTTACAATTTAATACAATGGTGGTCATTTGGATTAATTTCACTTTGAAATTGGACATAAACAATTGTCAAACTTTTGATAGAAATTGTTTAAAAAAATCGGCTATTTGTTTTGACAACGGAAATTATTTTTAAATTAATTTATTAAATTTATGTGTTTGGAATTTGGTAAAATAGATTACATATTTGGAATCCAAATGTCCAAAATATGTAATTAAGACTCTTGTTTTTGGACATTATGAATAGTAATGATGGTAATTATCTTTAATTATCATGATTAATTAGTAATCGGGTAGTTAAGGATAATAAAATTAAATCATAATAATACAAAATGTCCCTAAAATTTGTCCTAATGCTACTGGTTCTATCATTTCCGACCATGGGATACCTTGTTCCAATCTTAGGGACCCCATGAAATCACTTTTGGATTATAGTGACACTATCATTTTATTTTTAAAGAAAAGAGAATATCACCAATGTTTCTATCACCCAAGTAAAAAAAATTTTATTTTGTCTAAATAAATGATATCTTGGGCTATAAATAATAATTTTAAAGATAAAAATATTTCCTACAGCAGAGATTTTTTTTAAATTTTTATAAATTAAATTAATTAAATTTTTTATGACACCCTTATGATGCATCGATTACCCCATTAATGAACGATTTAAATAAAATGAAATGATAATGTATAATCTAAGACTTAAACTGGTAAAAAACCAATTGGATGATTATATTCATAACCCTTATCACCTTATAATTTAATTATATCAATGTGGGTCTTTTAAAATCCTAAACTCATTTTAATATAAAGTAACATTTCTTGACTTTCCAAGAGTGCCCCTCCTCACTCTTATTAAAGGCCCCCACCTCTATCTCCTTACCCACACCTCTCAAGCCATTGGCTTGGGAAAGATCTAAAATTTTTATCTCTCCACCCCCCTCTCCTCTTTCTAGAAGATTCACCTTAGGAAGAAATATCTTCAAGAATCACTTTTGGTTCAATCCAAAGGTACTTACCCGATTTAAAGGTAAAGTCTTCTGTAATGTTCTTATGTTTTATTTTGATTCTCCAACCACCTAAATACATTTTATTCCTTCCATTTATAACAACACTAGTATATTCAATATACTAGGATGTTTTTCAGAGAAGTATTTGATTTACACCTACACACACATCTATCTAATGGTTGAAGAACAACTGTTTCTGTGGTTGGCGAATTTCTGACTCACGAAACGATGATTGTTCAATATTATTCTAACACCTTTCATGGTGGCCATTAAGATTTCAATATATTTATATATGATATATATTATGTTTATGTTTTCCTTATTCTTCCGTATTTTTCATTTATTGAAGAACATTATGGTTTCCATTATGGGTAAACGTGATATCTTCATTTTAGGAAGTGCGGACTACCGCACCATCAAAGTTATTTGATTCGTTAATTCCATATATGGGACGTATAAATGATGTATTTATGATGTTATATATGATATTATACTGGAATTATAATATACCTCTATATCATTATGATTTCATTCCATTAAATGTGAAATAGAAATGAAAGTAGCGTTCATGCGTAAGTACAGCTTACTGTCTCAATGAACGGTGCATTTCATTTCTTACCTCTAAATGTTTTATAATATCATAAATTCATGTATGTACTGTTTATATATGATATATATGATATCTACTTCATGAATATAATTCTGGATATAATGGATATTTTACCACATGAACAACTTGTCATTATAAGGAGTTTATTTTTGACTCAAGTACCAATGATCGACAAAACGACCATTATTAACATAAATAATTACATAGTGTTAATAAAACGGTAATAAGTGATATTAAAGGAATAATTAACTTGAAAAATGTTCTTAATCAAGTATAAATTAACTCATGTTTATTATTCAGGAGATTATAAAACGATCGAGTGAAGTCGAACATGAGGTAAGGGACTTCGTCTCAATCTCCTTTCATTGTGGCAAATTTTGTTTTATACAGAACCTCCTTTTATACAGTGTATAGATTCCTTTCACTGTTACATTTATTCAAAATGAATCATTTTTATAAGAAGTTTTTTACTAAATGACAAAAGGGAGTGTTTTTGTCGTATGAATGCAGCGACAACGACTTCTCCACCTCTGTGACCAATATTTGAGTTTCGGCTTCCTCTATGAGCCATAAATTTTTTTAAATGTAAAATAAATAACATGTTTTACATTTCTTTTATTTTTCTATTGAAAATGGGTTTTATAATGTTTTTATTATATCATTGCGTTGTATTGATATCATGTTATTGAAATTTAGAAATGTTATGTTTACTTTGTGCATTTTTTATGTGATATAATTATGTTATGGTTCTTTGGAAATGTTTATGAAGACAGGTGGTTTCGTGATAAACTATGGGTGGGTGATCCCGATATAGCTCTCCAATACATTGTGAAATGCGAAGGTGTTAAATCCTAAGGTTTCTCCAATGAGATTAAGGGAATATACAATGATGGGTATTCAAAATTAAACCATGAGGGTTACTCTCAATGTATGAATGTTATGAATGCCTCAAGTTACATTTATGTTTTATGGTTTCTATGAGTTATTAATTATTTCATGAGTTATATTACGATGCTTATGTTTTATGTGTAATGTATGATTTAATTTATTTTTATGTAAACATAGACTAATGTTTTCATTCCGTATTTTTATATACCTTACTGAGCTTTTTATGATCATCAGAGGTTTTTGAAATGTTTTTCACAGGTCATGGGAAAGGTACATGATGTGATGATAGTGTCATGGATGTGTCATGAAAGAATCCTTTTTTGTTTTATATATGTTTCCTTTAATGGGAAAAGTGAATATTTTCTTTAATGTAACCACCTTGTTTAATTGTGGAATGTAATGCATGATTTATGATCTAATTCTCTAAAACTCTAAACTAGAAAATATCCTCAACGTGTATTCTTGAAATAACTCAAGATTAATAATGTTTATGGTTGGGGCCTTATAGTTGGTATCAGAGGTTTGTTTAGATAACATTAGGAGTTAGAATTCTATTTAATGATTATATTAATTTTTTTGGTCAAATTGAAAGGATATAGAATTTGATGATTACCATGTTGCTTCATCTAAGACAAGTTTGTTCAGAATGGTTTTCCTCAGAGGAAATAGGGAAGCAGTGTAAGGAAGGAATACAGAAGGAAATGACCTTCCGATTCAGCATCGTGTGATGGTCAAAATTGGAATTAAATAGTTTGTTTCAGTAATAGAACAATTGACTCACGTGATAAATGGTGGTGGTATCCATGCACGAGATCAACCATATCAACCATAGAGGAACAAGTCAGTGGTGGAACATTTTATGAGGCAACATCCCCCGTCATTTAGAGGATCATCTGATCCTGTGCTAGCTGAAGGGTTGATTAATGCACTGGAAAATATTTTTGATGTCATGGGGTGTTCAGAAAATCAAAAGGTTAGTCTTACTGTTTACCGTTTGGAGGGTCAAGCAGATCAGTGGTGGTCGATGGATAAAAATATCAGGGACGCTGATGAGATTGATGCTCTTGGCTGGGATAAATTCAAAGGTATGTTTCTTGAGAAATATTTTCCTTAGGTTGTTTGACTTTGGATGGAAAAACAATTCTTGGAATTGAGGTAAGAGGAAGAATCAGTGGATATTTATGAAGAAAGGTTCACTCGATTGGCAAGGTATGCTCAAAATTTTATCCGAGACCTTGATAGTAAAATCAATCATTTTTACTCAAGGATAAAGGAAAAATGTCTAAGGGCATTAGCTTATCGCAAGTTTAAGGGTTATTAAAAGCTTGTTCGATAAGCTGTGAAGGTGGAAATGGAGTTTTCTGATGATCAAGTGTTCTATAACAACCAACGGAAGAAGAGACCGAGGTGGCATGAGAAAGGGAAGAATTATTCAAAAAGGTCTGATGGTAAGAAAACAATGTTTCCAGTTTTTGATAAATGTGGTAAAAGGAATGTTGGGGAATTTATTAGGAATTCATGAATGTGCTACTATTGTGGTAATATGGGACATAAGCCTCGTGATTTCACTGAAAAAGATCAGAGTGATGGTATGACAAAATTTGATTTACAGTTAATCAAATGTTTCAAGTGCAATGAGATGGGTCATTATGCAAACAAGTGTCCTAAAAAGATCTTGAGTGATGGGAAGCAATCAGACAAAATCAAAAAGGAGTCGTGAAAACCTTTGCAACCACTTCAGCAGATGTTGGTCCAGCAAATGAAGTGGTATCAGGTACTTTATTTGTTTTCTCAGATTATGCCAATGTGTTGTTTGATTCGAGGTCTACACATTCATTCATCTCTGAAAACATTTCTAGTAAATTTGTAATTCCATCTCAAGAAATGACTCATGAACTTGTGGTAAAAACACCTGGGGAAAATGTTGAGACAAAAAGGATTTATAAGAATCTTCGTATCATTAACTATGGAAAAAACCTACTTGCAAACTTTATTGTTTTACCTCTAGTTGAGTTTGATGTTATCCTATGTATGGACTGTTTCTCTGTTTACCATGATAAGATTGATTGTAGAGATAAAGAAGTTTCTTTTTAGAAAGACTTTCAGTTTGTGTACAATAATGAACCCTTACTGTTGATAACATATCAAGAGGCTGAGAAACATGTAAAATATGAAAATGAATGTTACCTTGGACATATTTTTGAAAACAAAGTAACCGTTTTGATTAAAGATGTTCTAGTGGTAACTGAGTATTCTAATGTTTTTCTTGATGAGTTTCCAGGAATAATACAAGATCAGGAAGATGAATTTACTGTTGACTTTGTTCCTGATGCTAATCCAATTTCAAAACCCCCTTATCGAATGGCTCAAATTGAACATTTAGAGTTGAAGGAGCAATTGCAAGATTTATTTGAGAAAGGTTTCATTCGACCTAGCACATCACCATGGGGTTCTCTAGTCTTATTTGTTATAAATAAATATGGTTCAATGAGACTTTACATTTATTATAGAGCCTTGAATATCATCACTGTTAAGAACAAATATACTTTTCCTCGTATCGATTATTTGTTTGATCACATCCATGGAGCTCAGTTTTTTTCGATGATTAACTTGAGGTCGGGGTACCATCAGTTCAATGTAAAAGAAGCTTACATTCTGAAGACTGTGTTTCATACGAGATATGGCCATTATGAATTTGTAGTTATTCCTTTTGGGGTTAACCAATGCACCTTCTATATTCATGGACCTTATTAATATAATATTCCATGAGTTCTTGGATAATTTTGTGGTTTTTTTAATTAATGATATTTTGGTGTTTTCTAAACGTAAAGAAGAGCATGAATGTCATTTAAGGGTTATCATGAAAACCATAAAAGAAAAGAAACTATATGGGAACTTCATAATGTGTGAGTTTTGGTTACAACAAATTTATTTCCTTGGTAACATTGTTTCAAACAATGGCATAACTGTTGATCTTGTTAAAACAAAGGTGGTTGAAGAATGGCCAGTACCCACAAATGTAACGAAGATTCATATTTTTCATGGTTTGGCAGGAAATTACAGAAGGTTTGTTAGAAATTTTTCCTGATTATCTAGTCCAATGACTAAGCTAACTCGGAAGGGTGTTTAGTTTATCTGGACAAAACAATCTGATGATTGTTTTTAGGAGATGAAACGAAGATTGGTGAATACTCCAGTTTTGGCACTACACATGATTTGGAATTAGCCGCTATTTTTTCGCTTTAAAAATTTTGAGGCATCATTTATATGGTGTAAAGTGTGAAATATATACTGATCATAGAATTTTAAAGTATATATTCACTCAGAAATAATTGAACATGAGACAGAGGATATGGCTATAATTAATCAAGGATTATGATTGTACAATTCATTACCATCCGAGAAAAGCAAATAAAGTGGATGATGCTTTGAGTTGAAAAAGTAATGCTTCATTAACAATGATACCTTTGGAACATGATCCTTTGGTAAAGTATTTGATGAAATTTGGCATAGAAGTTTTTGGTGTAGGATGTTCTTCTGTTTTGTTTCATTTATAAGTGAAATCTTCTCTATCAAACATAATTAAGAAAGCACAGAAGCGAGACAGTGAGTTGCAGAAAAAGGCGGAGCTGGTTCAGAAGGGTATGTTGCCTGAATTCAACATTGATAATGATTGTGTTTTGAGGTTTGGGAAGAGATTGTGGGTGGTGTCTAAATCATAGTTTAAGAGATAGTAATTATGTGAAGCTCATAGTTTTCTGTTTTGAGTTCATCCATGCAATACTAGGATGTATAGAGATCTTCAGGAGTATTACTGGTGGGATGGAATGAAAAGAGATATTGCTGATTTTACTGTGAAGTGTTTGACTTGTCAACAGGTTAATAAAGAGTGGCAGTTACCGAAGGGGATAATTCAACCTTTACTAGTGCCAGAGTGGAAATGTGAGAATATATCCATTGACTTCGTTGTGGGATTGCCGAAGACACCTCGATGTAATAATGCAATCTTGGTTATTGTTGATCGTTTGACTAAATCTGCTCATTTCCATGCAATACGAGATAAAGTTTCCCTAGATCAACTTTCTCATTTGTATCATAAAGAGATAGTCAGGTTACATGGAGTTCCCCTCTCCATTATATCTGATCGTGATCCCAGGTCCACATATAACTTATGGAAAGGCCTTCAAAACTCATTGGGTGCTGAATTAAATTTTAGTACAGCTTTTCATCATCAATCAGATGGGCAGTCAGAACAAACAATTCCGACTTTAGAGGATATGCTACGTGCATGTTAGATGGATTATTAGGGATGTTGGGACCAACATCTTTCTTTGGTTGAGTTTTCTTATAATAATAGTTTTCATTATAGTATAAAGATGGCACCATTTGAGTCATTATATGGGAAGCAGTGTTGAAATCTAGCTTTTTGGGATGAAGTTGTTAAAAGGAAGTTGATCAGACTAGAATTGGTAGAAGAGTTGGTAGAAAAAGTTCAGCTGATACGAAAAACACATGAGAACAGCTCAGAGCAGGCAGAAAAGTTATGCAGACAACAAGAGAAAGGATCTCTCTTTTGAGGTAGGTGATCATGTCTTCCTCAAAGTTTCACCATGGAAAAGTGTGATTCAATTTGGTAAGAAAGGAAAGCTATGTCCAAGGTTCATTGGACCATATGAAATAATGGACAGAGTTGGATCAGTTGCATACCGACTGGCTTTACCTCTGAGTTTATCTCAGGTACATAATGTTTTTCATGTTTCAATGTTAAGGAAGTACATGCGAGATCCATCTCATTTTTTTGAGTCCAGAGGTAGTTCAGCTGGAAGAGAACCTATGTTATGAGGAACAACCTGCTTAGATTCATGACTATAGGGAGAAAGTGTTACGGAAGAAGGTGATTCATCAAGTAAAGGTTTTATGGAAAAACCCACACGATTGAATAGGCAACAAGGGAATCTAAAATGCAATGAGGGATAAAACCCCCACTTATTTGATAAGTAAATAAATTGTGCGGACACAATTTTCTAAATGGGGAAGGATGTTACATTCCAAGTAAGTAATGAATAATATATTTTCTTATATATGTCTATTTATGAATTAGATAGTGTTTTAAAGGCTTAAAATGAGAATAAATCCAATCTTAAGCAAAAAATTGTCTAATATTTTTAAAAGATTATTTTACCACTTTTTAATGGAAACCATTTTTAAATTAACCATTTGATAATTTTATAAGCACTATTTGTCAAAATAAACTTATTATTTAGGAACGAGACATTGAAATTGACTTTGGATAATTTTTTGGTATTTTTCTGACAATGTTCATTTTTTAATGAATTGTGAAAAATACTCCATTTTACTTCAAAACTACTTTTTCATCTAATTTAATTTTATGGATATATTATATTTTTAATTGTTTTTAAAGAGTATATATAATATACTTTTACCATTTAATACAATGGTGTTCATTGGGATTTATTTCACATTGAAATTGGACATAAAAAATTGTCAAACGTTTGATATAAATTTTTTCAAAAAAACCCGCTATTTGTTTTGACCATGTCAATTATTTTTAAATTAGTTATTGAAATTTCTATGTTTGGAAATTGGAAAAATGGATTCCATATTTGTAATCAGAAGGTCCAAATTATATAATTAAGACTCTTTTTTTTGGACATTATGAATCGTAACGACGATAATTATCTTTTATTATCAGGATTAATTAGAAATCTGGTAGTTAAGGATAATAAAATGATATCATAATATTAACAAATGACCCCAAAATGCATCCTAATTTAACTGGATGTGTCATGGAAGACCATGGGATACCTTGTGCCAAACTTAGGGACCCCATGGAATCACTTTTAGGTGATAGTGACACTTTATCATTTTATTTTTTAAGAAAGGAGAATATCCCCAAAGTATGTATCACCAAAGTAAAACAATTTTAATTATGTATAAATAATTCATCTCTTGTACTATAAATATTAATTGAAAAGATAAAAATATTTCCTACATCATAGTATTTTTTTATAATTTTTAGACAATAAATAAATTAAATATTTTATGACACCATGATGATCCAGCGATTACATCATTAATGAACGATTTAAATAAAATGAAAAGATAATGTAAAATCTAAGAAATACATTTTTCAAAAAACTATTTGATGAGTATATTTATAACCATTATCACCTTATCCTAGAAATATATCAATGTGGTACCTTTAAAATCCGAAACTCATTTTAATATAAAGTATCATTTCCTGACTTTCCGAGTGTGCCCCTCCTCCCTCTTTTAAAAGGCCCCCACCTCTACCTACATACCCACACCTCTCAAGCCATTGGATCGTCCAAGATATGCTCATTTTATCTCTACACCTCACTCTCATCTTCCTAGAAGCCTCACCTTAGGAATAAATCTCATCAAAGAACCATTTTGGTTCAAACCAAAGGGAGTTACCCAATTTAAAGGTAATGTATTCTCTAATGTTCTTATGTTATATTTTTCTTCTCCAACCCCGTAAAATATTTTTATTCCTACCTTTTATAACAACACCAGTACATTAAATATACTTGAAAGTTTTTATGAGAATGATTTTATTTACACTTACACACACCTCCGTCTAATGGTTTAAGAACATACAGTTTCTGTGGTTGGCGAATTTCGGCCTCACGAAATGATTGTTGTTCAATATTCTTCTAAAACCTTTCATGGTGGCCATTAAGATGTCACTATATTTATATATGATATATATTATGTTTATGTTTTCCTTATGCTTGTGTATTTTTCATCTGTGGCATACATTTATGGGTTGCATTATGGGTAAACAGGATATCTTCATTTTAAGAAGTGCGGACTACCGCCCCCTCAAAGTGATTTGATTCATTAATGCCATATGTGGGACATATAAAGGATGGAGTTATGATGTTATATATGATATAATACAGGAATTATAATATACCTCTAAATCATTATGATTTCATTTCATTGAATACTAAATAGAAATGAAAGTAGCGTTCATGCGTACAAACGACTTACCGTCTCCATGAATTGTGCATTTCATTTATTACCTCTAAATATTATGTAATATTATAACTGCATGTATATACTGGATATATATGATATATATGATATCTAAATCATGAATATAATTATGGATATAATGGATATTTTACCACGTGAACATGTTGTAATTATAAGGAGTTTATTTTTGACTCAAGTACCAATGATCGACAAAACGACCGTTATTAACTTAAATAATTACATAGTGTTCATAAAATGGTAATAAGTGATATAAATGGAATAATGAACTTGAAAAAGGTTCTTAATCAAGTATAAATTAATTCATGTTTATTATTCAAGAGATTAAAGAATGACTGAGTCAAATCGGACACGAGGTAAGGGACTTCGTCTCAATCTTCTTTCATTGAGGCATATTTTGTTTTATACAGAACCTCCTTTTATACGGTGTATAAACCCCTTTTAATTTTACATTTATTCAAAATGAATCTTTTTTATACAAATCATTTACTAAATGAAAAAAGGGAATTTATTTGTCATACGTATGCAGCGACAATGACTTCTCCGCTGCCGTGACCATTATTTGAGTTTTGTTTCCTCTACAAGACATAACTTTTTTAAATGAAAAATAAATACAAGGTTTTAAATTTATTTTATTTTTGTATTGAAAATGGTTTTTATCATGTTTTTATTATATCAGTGTGTTGTATTGATATCTTGTGATTGAAATGTGGAAATTTTATGTTTCCTTTATGCATTTTTTATGTGATATGATTATGTTATGGTTCTTGGGCATTTTTTTGACGATGGGTGGTTCTGTGATAATCTAAGGATGGGTGAGCCCGATATAGCCTTCCAATGCATTGGGTAACGCAAAGGGGTTTACCGCTATGGTTTCTCCAAATAGATTTAGGGAATATACTGTGATGGGTATTTCAAACATAACTATCAGGGTTACTCCCTACGTAAGAATGTTATGAATGCTTCAAGTTACCTTTATGTCTTATATTTTCTATGATTAATTCATGATTTGATGACGTATGTTAAAGTGATTATGTTTTATGAGTAAAGTATGATTTAATTGATTCTTATGTATACATGGACTTATGTTTTCATTCCATATTTTTATATACCTTAATGATATTTTTATGCTCACCCCAAGTTTTTGAAATGTTTTTCACAGGTCAAGAAAAAGGTATATGATGTGATGATAGTGTCAAGGAAGTGTCACGAAAGAATCCATGTTTTGTTTTAAATATGTTTCCTTTGATGGGAGAATAGAATATTTTCGTTAATGTAACCACCTTGTTTAAATGTGGAATGTAATGCATGATTTATGATCTAATTCTCTAAAACTCTAAACCTGAAAAGATCCTCAACATGTATTAATGTAATAACTAAATATTAAGTAATGTTTAAGGCTGGGGCCTCATAATAAAAGTCATTATCAACGAATCATTATTCCCCCTTATAGTATTCGGTATTACTGAATTTAATTTATCCATTTAAATAAACTCTTTATCCAAACATTGTTATCCAATGATAAGTAATATATTAGGGGTTATATTTACCTCAAACATATGTTTTTATGAAGTTCATCTTGTCATTGAATCTATTTCTTTGGTCATTAGTAATTTTCAACATGCCCTTTCAAAATTGGGACTAAAAATTACTACTATACAATCTGTATAAATTTTCAAATTATTATAACTAAGATATCAATGAAAAAAATACACAAATTAAATAATTTATAATTGCCTGAAAAATAACATTATTCATTATTGTTCATTTATGTAAATAGAATAAGATCGAACATGATCCATTAGTTACTTTTTATGTATATTCCATTGATTATTGATAAATTCAATTAAGTTGTTCCCTATCCCCATACATTTGAAGAACTGATCCTTGGAAATTTATTTATTTCAATACAAATAATGAACATAGTTTCCTTTATCTCCACACTTATAGAAAACTCCCATTTCTATCAATAAGTTACCAACTTTTTTTCCATAATTATCACATGTGAAAATTCCTTATATTCCATCATTCCTTAATAAATGTTTCCATTAGAAACACCATATTATTTAAATTCCCATCCTATTTTAAAGACATGGATAATTATTTATCGATATTAATAGCACAAGAAAATATTTTATCATATGAATAAAAAATTTCAGAGATAAGTGTCTCTTTGAAACTTGGTTTAGTGCCTTCAATGAAATGGTCTGTCATTCACTCCATGATGCATATGTAATCTATAAGATATCTAGGTGTTATTTTGAATGAAGATAAAAAATGTACAACACATTATTCTTCAATTTACTTTATATTAATTAATATTATCATCATATTATATTTTTCCCATGTTGGAAATATTTTTCAAGGAATGTCTCATTAAAATATTTACATTCTTGGAGTTTTATTTTCTCTTATTCCCAATTACTCAAGATCAAGGAACACCATTGATTAGTATCACATATTATAAAATAAAAATAATGTGTAACATTTTTTTTCACTACATCTCAATCCTGTTAATATATTCAACAGAGACTTAATTCATCACTCAACAACTATTAGATTAATTGTCCCATAAAATGAAGAAGGCTTTTGTTTCACCAAGCAACCCAAAAAATGAGAATCCCAATATGGAAAAGGTTTCTATATCATGTAATTGTTATATGAAATAACCTAATTATGTTTCCCTAATATATACATAATTTTCTTAGTTTTAATATTGTATGTATCATCTTATTTAATACGAAAATATCTACATTGTCTATGAGTTTTGATATCTATCATCCTTTTAAGGTCAATTTATTAAAAAAATATAATATATTAACTAATTAAATTTTACATTTTTAATCTTATTTTGTTATACCAAATTTGGTGTCAAATTTAGTATAAATTAATGTTTATGCATTATTAATATCAGAATCAATAAAATTGTTTTTTGTGAATAAATTTATTTTTAAATCCTTCATAATGTTTTGAAATGAAAATTAGAATTATACTATTCATATCCCCTAGGAGGGTAAAACTAGGTGTGTAGAACATTCTATTGCCTTGCACTAGGTGAAGATCCGGTCTAGCCCAATACAACCATTTTAATGTCATTAACCCGATGAACCATTCTTACAAAGCTATATCTGTTTATAGTATCCAAACATGGATGTATTGCTTGGAAGACCCACATAATATATTGTTCAACCAAAAATTAGGATGTTTTCAATACTTATAATAAATTTCAATGTTGGCACTAATTTCTTTCACATAGATGAATATTTATTATGGAAAAATTCTTTTAGGAGAATAATAAACGATAAGAGAATAAATTCATTGGTACAAACATCCCACAAATGCAACCCAACGCATTTCCCCTAGAACACTGTTGGCCCACAAGGTACCTCCACAATATCATGTGTGATATAATTTTTCATAATCATTTGTGACATTTGATTTTGATCTATTAACTTCTCCCAAGGCCCCATGTTAGCCAATAAATAAGACTATGGGGCTGTTTAAATTCATGATGAAAAATCCTAATGAAATATAAAATCTATACTCTCCCTAGTCCTTTAATTATTCCCTCACAGACCGTTCTGGTAGCTCTATAAAAAAATAGAATTGGGAATAAAGGGGGTAATAGAGTTAAAGTCCCACCAAGGTTTGAAATACCTTAATCCTATTCAAGGATCCAATTATCTTTTTGTTTACATGAACTATCATGAAGTACCCTTCCCAAACAGGGTATTACATGAGATACTTGTAGCAAAACCCAATGAGACCCTCGGAGCACAAAACAATGCCACACCATGTTTTTTACCATGTTGTTTATTTCCAAGAAAACATTACCATCCATAGTTCTACCTTACCTAATCTATTCCAATATAAAAAATTCCACCCTACACGGGTATTCCTTGGATCACCCTACCTCTGTCCTACGTGAGACACCTCACAAACCATATCTTAATCCACCAATGGCATTTATCTTCTTTCTATAGATCTATTATTTGTGGGGGAAATTTAAACCTCCACTGATACCTTTGGAACTTCAAATATATGATATGTGTAACACCCATGTGTCCCCCATTTTGGTATTCATTACTTTAGGAAAAGGTGTCTTGCACTTTTTCTACCTGAAAGGTCGGTTCTTTTAGGTGCATGTGAATAGGAGCCCCTTCTGTCATAATGAAATCATGTTTAGGGGCAGTTTCATGGAGCTCATGGTCTCAGATATTATGGTTAGTACCATTACCTATCTTAGTTGTCTCTAATAGAAGGGAAATACACTTCTAGTAGAGGTTGTAAAGGATTTCACTTGAGTTTTCTTTTGAGGATTAAGGTTATATCCTCCTCTCCTCTCTGGAACCACGAATAGGGCATCCCTCCTGTAGTAATACCTTTTCCATTCTTACAATACATGTCCGGATTCATTATTCCTCCATCTCCTTGTATGGGTGATATATCTATATACATATTTATATGTGACTATCCTATGTACAACATAGGTTGGGAATGTGCAAGCCAAATCCCTTTCTTCTTCTCCTATAACTCCAACCTCTTCCACTAGTGGTAGTAGGATTATGTGGTTTCTTAGATCATCTACCCAATTTTGAGTCTCATACTATGAAAGAATCACGTGGTCATAGAGGATGGTAGTGATATAGAGATACAAACAACCCCAACCAAAAAATGTAACCCTCTTATACAATATAAGACTACAAAACTTGCCACATTATCATCATTTCATGTGTAATCACCAACACCAGCATCCTCATATATGTTGTATCAACCAAAACACAGCCACATTGGAATCATTTAATGTGTTAACCCTAACAAAACATAAGGGAACCCACTAAGTATTAGAACCCAACGTGTGAAAACACAAAAGAACTCGGTGGGATTTGATTCCCATTCCAATTGGATACGAAGGAAGCCTCCATTAGGTCCAAACCAAATCACCCAAAATCAACCATGTTCTCCCTTGTCCATATTCTTTGTAGGGTATTATTCAACCTAGGATCCCAAATCTCTTTGAGGTTTCTTAGGCCGCTTTGGAATAAGTTCAACACCATCCTTTTCAAGGAAACTTCTTTTTATAAATCCATGTCGTATGAAATTAAATTACATGGTTATGTCCTTATCACATGACCTTAAATGGTATGATGTGTCCCATTAATTTGAAATGAACTATGTAAGTTTTTAATCCATTCATAAGGATACATTATAAGCCCATATCATGTTTCCGATCCCAATATCAAAATAAATTCCTTCTCCTTAGATTATTATAAAATCCAATGTTAACCATTTCATGGCTTAAAACTAGCATCGTGACAATAAATGATAAAATAATATATAATCCATTCATAAAATAATAGCATTGTATGATGAACATTGTTACAAATAACTTTATCCATTAATGAATAACCTTTGGCACATATAGATGATTCCAACACCCACACATGTTAATGATCATTTTTGAAATCTAGTTTGGGATATGTTATAATTGTTAATAAATAATGGATCGCTGAATATATGTTAAATTTATTTGTGAGTCTCAGATTATGCCACAATTAAACCCAAAAATGTGTGATGAAACAAATATACCGTCCTCTAAACCTCGTTGAGTTATTATGTATCCCTAGACAAGATTCCCATTGATCACTTTCCTTGAGAAGGAAGTTCAACGAGTCATCTCAGATTTATGATCCGTTGGGAGTTTCAAATTCCATGAATAAAGCCCATTGAAAACCACTCAAAAGGGCTGAGTGTGCATGTTTTAGTTTAAAGGTTGTTCCACCAACACCACAAAATCCCATTCCTACCCCATTTGGTATTCTATGATGAAATCAGAAATAGATAACCCAACAGGAATCCTTAATCAAGATAATGGTTTCACATATAAGTCATCCCCCTTTATCACTCAAAATGGAGGTGGGAATGAAAAGAAAAACAAACATGAATTTTATCAGTAATTGTGATTCAATGTTGATGATGTTTTTTTGTTTGTTTTTGTACCCATTTTCATGAAATTACAATAGATATATGCCTTCAGTCAAAATGGAGTAAAACCAACTTTCACATATGTATGCCACAATTACTACTCAAGTTGGGACCTTATCCATGTAGAAGATTCCATAACCATCCAAATGCCTTTAATTATGGTTTGAAAAAATAATGATATGGGAGTACTTCTAGAATGGTATCATCTCAACCTTGGACGCTTCCTTCATAGCCCTCTAAAACACAAATCCTTACAATTCATCCACTTCACAATGACAGATGGTCCAAAAGAAGATGACATCGATTTCCTTCTTTAACAATTTACAAAGAATATCCCCATAAGGAAAAAAATTTATCCCCCCTTATCTTAGTGAGGTAGACTAAGAGTCCACTAATGGCCTCACCTAGAAGTCAAATGGTTCCTCCCAAAGATCTCATTATCGAAATCGTTGAGACCAAAGATAGGTAGTATTGATTTTTCAAAATGATGAGGGTGATACCATCAATTGTCCATCCTAGTTTATACCAGCCCAGGCACACATGATGGCCCACTAGTGGTTGAAACTGGTCAATAAGGATTGTGGCCACACTTATCACCCATAAAATAATCATTCAAAAATAATTTGTTCGAAAACAACATGAAAAAATATACACTTTCCCAAAATGATAAATCCATCCAGAAGAATAATTTGGCAGCATCTAGAGGATCCTTACAATTAAATATGGTGGCACACAATGATCATGAAAAATCAACTACCCAAAACCAGAAATACCTCCAATCAAATTCACTTTAAATATATAATTAGGCAAAAAAATCTTTCTTACATGAATCAATACTATATAAATAATTGATTCGTAGTTATCAATGAAACCCACCATCTATGTTTGGAGGGAATTTCCAAGTATGTGAACACACATTCCTTCATTCATCAGGGCTTCCATAATTTTCATGTTCAGTATTGTAGAATGATTTGACATAATATCCCTGAAAAGAACACATGGTTGACCAATACCTCTACCAACACCTGTGTATAAATAGTATCCATCGGTAGTAAATAGAGGACATGTGTAGGAAAAATACCTACTCCAACAAAAATGTGGTAATATAACCTTATTCCAGCTATAGAGTTCACTAATAAAATCATTAAAATGGTGAAAAGAAATGAAAAAATTCCAACCCACCTCATACAAACATTCCATGATTTCATAATGGGAAAATAGTGAATGATGGGATGATACACAACTCTCCCCCCACAAATGGGGTGACTCGTCTACAAGTCACCAGCGAGAAGGAAGACACCTATTCTACCATCCCTAAGGGTCATGGAGTAAAATCACCTTCTATATAAAAAAATAGTTTTGGTCTATACCCGTTTTGCAACTACAATTAAATATCTTATTCTAATGGCCACTACATGGTAAAAATAAACCCCAATAAAATTTCAAAAATCTTTTGAGAAAATTTGTTTATATATATGGGAGATATCCAAGAAATATTCTACATACAAAAACTAACTTCCAAATAATGTGGCACTAACTGCTCAGAATATGTCATCCAAAAACAAGCCTTGCCAGATGAGGATAGAAATTGAAGAGCTTTTCAACAACCCCACTCTATTTGTTGGTATAGTTTTTTGCTCCCTCATATGATTATTTTTTGTAGATCAAGATTCTACTCTACAGTTACCAAATAAATGAATATGTTGTATAAATTTTTAATGACCTCATTATATGCTACACCATATAGGATTGGTTAATATTGATTACATAATTGATCTAAAGAGACCATCTCTTGATGAGATTCATATCATCCCTCCATGTGGTCGGAAGACCAGATAGTGAGAGGGTATCCCCTTATTTTAATCAAAACTAATGGTTATCCCTAAGATATATATTGGAGGTATTTATCTTATAGTTCATCATCAAGATGAAATGGTAGTACAACCCATTATAGAATTTAATATGAATTTTCACTCCATATTAGCATTTCAATTCGACAAGTGTGTCCTCCCCTCAGAAATTTAGTGATGAAAATCCCCATTATCACATGGCATATTGGAATATGAGGTCAGTAATGTCTGATTCGTTATCATTGAAATGAAAAATCTTTACTTAATTAAAAAACAAACTATGGAACCAGTATCTCTCTAAAACACCCTTAGATTACCAATCTTCCAATGTAATAGTAGAATACCACACCAATCTCACTACATTATGAAAAGTCCATAGAGAAGCATCCACATTAGCCAGACCAAGCCATGGATCCTCTATCAAATGTTAAACAAGACACATTTATTATGAGAAATCAAGTGGATAGAGATGATGGTAAAATTATGTTTGGACAGTTTGAAACTCCATAGTTGAACACTATTCATGTGTTGTCAGAATATTTGGTGCACAAAATCTACCTCAATATATAGAAAAATCTTATTTTTTAGGATTGAATGTATTATCCTATGAAGAGTATCAAAATAATATCATGGTAATAGACTGTATATAATTCCAACATGAATAAGAAGATATTGTGGATGCATGACATCCTAGATTTGGGAAACAACAAGTATCCCTTCAAGAGTCATAACTCAAAATGATAACATAATTTTTTCAGATGACTTAGGATTCCCCATATAGTGTTTATATTAGGATATTAGGTGAAAAAGTGTGATTAATTTCACCATGCTCCGAAACCAGAAAATTCCTCCAATGATTGAGTCATGCAATGTGTTATCTTTTAGTTAGCTTCATCAAAAGAAATATTCACAACATATGATATTATATAAAATAGGTCCACAATTAATCTCACCACTGTCGAATTAGAAGAGAGAATACGACTAAAACACCATTACATCATGTATAAACAAATATAAAGAAGTATTCTAGCTCAAGGTAATTTAGTCTCCAGGTAGGGAAAATGTCTTAGATAGTAAAAATGTCTATGAAATAAGGGTATTAGATTGAAAAAAATTAAACTAGACTATGTCCAAACTAGGCTTTGTAAATTCATGATATAACCCATTGCAGTAAAATCCATGAAAATATAAGAGCAACCCCAGCCTGTTAGGTAGGTTGAATTTTTAGCAACATCTAGGAGATTAAACAATCATGCTCAAAGGGTTATAAAAATAGAGTATGAACAACCCATACCCATAGGCATGAGGAATTTTCATAATAAATACATAATCCAAAGTAGAATTTAGTACTCTACTGATTAGGGGGGAAACCAAAAAATCAATCCTCTCGGTTCCCCACTCTATGATCAGGATTCCTCATTAGGTTCACACGTGGCCAAATAGTCTAGATATTCCGTTCAGTTTACCTTCCACCAAAATCCTCCATGAGAATCAGAAAAGGTGATAATAATGCCTTGTGAAGGGAGATAAAAGGTAGCCTCTCAAAAATACTAATATTGATCTTGTATAATGTTATTCATCAATGAATTTAACTAACACCACACCTAATTGTCCTACTAAACATGAGACCAACATGGATGATATGGAAAAGGATATTTCGGTTCATAATGCAGTACACATTGAAATAATTGAAGGAGGTGTGTCTACCTGAAACCAGAGGATTACCCAAAATTTTAGAACTAACTAAAACACTATTCCATTATCTCCTCAAATAGAACAAAAAAAGAAAAGAGTAAAAGAATGTTTTTATAGTACTGAATACCCGGAATGTTTTTAACCCTCACACACTAAAATGGATTTCATAGAAAGAGGAGGAGGTGAAATAACTGACAATACTATTTTCAGAACTACTCAATGGACACACTCCTTTTGGATACTCTCTCCACATATATCTTCAACTTTTACTCCCATTCAGCATACCCCAACAATGAGGGTTTACCGTCATAACCAGAATAGATCCAAAATATCCTATCAATATGGATTACCAACAAAAATACACCTGGATCCCCGGTCTAAATATCAAAAAATTTCACCCTTGGCCAATCTACCAGAACAAAGTTGAAGTTCATTCTTACATGCATCTCCCTTCTGATTACCCATGAAAAATACAAAAAGGGACCCACCATTAGATCTACCTTATAATACCCCTATCGATGATCTTGATTTTCCAAACACACATCAAGAGCTTGCAAATAATATTGATTCACTAGTGAATTGATTGTAATCCATGGAAGATTGTTCTAGGTTGGTAAAACTAAAAATGATGCCTTCACCATAATGTGTATATATGAATCTTCCCACTCAAATCATTGGGATCACTAAATTACATATTTTTTATGGATTAAGGGATACAAAACTACACTCTATGATTTTTTTATCTCACTATTAACCCATTATGGTTACCCCTAAACCACAAGAGGCTATGGAATCCATCCTCTTTATTAAATAACTTTTAATTTTCATGGATATAATAAATGATCTTTTTAAAATGTAGTTTCTTAGAAAAAAGTTATATAATATATATAAGCTTAATAAATTCTTCTGAACCACTTGAAATTATTTCCAATAGGGTCATCCTATTTTAATTTACTATATATCATAACTTGGGGATATACATGAAAGGAATGGGTGAGAATAAGGCCCACAAAGAAAAAGCAAGTGAAACACTATACATGTGACCAATAGATATGTCAATAAGAACAAGAAGAATATCATAAAGGAACAGGAAAATAAAATGGGGTATATCATAATAAAAATAACATGAATCATATTCTTGAATTGTGGATGCAACATTTAATTGAGAAATTTATAAGAATATCACCATGTTTTTTCACTGAGATGTCATAAAAATAAAAATGGTTATTCACCATGGTGTTGTAAAACATATCATATATAGAGATTAAATTTTTTATCCAATGAATTTATGAGATATATATGAAAAAACAACCAATTTATTACATTTTATATCATCCACAAATATCACAATAAATAGATTCATAATAAACAAGTGAAATATTACTAGTTTCATATCAAAATCAAGATGTTTCTAAATTTCTTTAAAAACATTATCATTATGTCATTTTAAAAATATGTAAAGGGAATGTGGATTTTATGTACAATAATACCAGAACAAAATAAACAATTTTTACATATTGGTGAATACCCCTAAAAAATAAAGATTTTTGGGTATTGGAAAAAATAAAATAAAAGGTAATTTAATTAATATAAGGGATAAATTTTGAGAAGTAAATTGAGTAACATAATAGGTATATAACATGGTTTTACAAAAGGGTAAAAAATATTGGGGACATGGGTCTCCCATTAATAAAAAAAATGGAATTAATAGAATGCATAAAAAGTAAATAATTTAACGTTATCATAACATTTAGAAGACATCTACAAAAATAATTTCTTCAATCAAAATGAAAACAAGGATAATTCACTTACCCTAAATAATAAATCCCAAAACACGAGTATTTGGACCTTGGGTGCTTCATGAAACCCTATTAGGACTCCATGGGAGGATAAACTATCTGATATTCATGTAGCATTAATTGCGAGTGAATGTAAACTGATAAATGGGTGGGTTTTTATAACAAAAGTGGGGGATTTTACTATTAATTTCAAAATATAGGCTTTGGAAACCTAAGTTGTGGGAAATGAAAAACCATGGGATTTTCTATTGTATCTTCCTTTGGTTTTGGACACTTGTGTTGCTATTTTTTGTTATTTTAACTCACAAGAGTTGACCATAATTTTATACTACTTTTTTAGGCATGGAAAAGTAATGTTTTCACATTTTTTTTGAAATTAATGATTCCATTTTATAATTTGGAAAGAAAATTATACGTTTTTTAATTTATTAAAATCTAATTAAATACTTGATATTAATAAAATAACATGTTTTAATTCTTGGATTGTCGTTAATTAGTTATTAAATTATTATGAGATAATTATGATGTCCTTAAACAGACAGAAAAAATCAAACTACATATAATCTATTTATTAAAAAATAAATCACTTTAGAAAATTAACATCAATTCATCCTAAACTAATTTTTACATGATCATTCCTAAAATTATATTTATTTTATCAAAATAATTTTATGAATATGATAATATTAACAATGAAATTATAAAATCCTTACCTATTAGAAATAATAGTATATTGAAAATGAAAAGAAATGTTTTTTGACACCTAAATAAATTTTTTAATCATTTTTATTAAAATAAGATTGTTTTTATGATAAAATTTTATTAAAATAAGTATTTCTTATGATATCATTATTATTTTTTAATATTTATATCTTTTCTAGAAAGTAAAATTTCTTTTCAAAAAATAAATTTATCAAATTCAATCCAAATATAATTAAGATAAATATTGTTAAAAGAGAATTGATGGAAATAAATTTTATTTATACAATGGAATTAAACTTTATGTAACTAATGCCTTGACACATAACCCATTATAAATACTGGGTATCATCTAATGGTAATGTGTGCGATGCTGATATATGAATGTGTCATCTTGGATAACATCACCCATGTTGTAATTTCCAATAAATAGAACTTTTCCTTTAATGGATTTTATTAAATCATTACATTTTGAAGCTTGGATAAGAAATTTTTAGGAGAGAATCGCTATGATTCAAAATTCCACCCAATACTTGACAAATTGGATTTATATGGAACAAATCTACTACTTGAGTCCATCACTTATGTTTTCTTCATTAATTACCCTTTTTTATTTCTACATATAAACATTAATTACATTTTTCAAATTATTATTAATATTATAGTTTCCAATAGTCATATTGAATAATAGTTACATAACGATAAAATACTGATAGTCTCATTTTAATTTATACTCAAATTATTATTCAAGAGATATAGTTTTTTTAGTAAAAAATAATACAACAACCACATTTTAAGGAAAAAATATCTTCTAAAATACATTGGTCATTACATTATCCCCCTCTTAATAAATTTCATCCTTGAAATTTCAACTCTTTATCCAAGTTGAGAAAATGTGTCTCTAACATTATTTATGAACTCAAAGAAATAACTTTGTATTAAAATAAGATCCAAAACCGACTTTTGTTAGAAAGTCTAGGAAATTAGATGAATAATATGTTTATATGACCTTATTCAACAAATATCAGGACATTTTGTCATAGAAATTTAAAAAAAAAAACTAGGCCTTAGACTGTAGGTTTAGATTCATAATTTGGGATTTTTGAAAGACCACTAGGGAAACAAACGGGTATCTAGACGGAAAAAATGACCCATTCCTCTAAAATTGAGACTAAAGTGAAGAATATTATAAATTCTTACTTAATACAAGAATTTCAGTTCCTAAAATAGAAGGCCAACATCATCATTGAAATGAAGAAGAATTAGAAAATGATGATATACATTGAATTCATAGATATTTTCTAGGATTCTACAAAATATGATTTCCCTTCCAAAATCCTGAAAAAAAAATTGATGAAAAAACTATTTATCTGTCCCTCTCAATCATTTTTTCTATGTAGGGTGCATCCAAAAATCATTTGGCCCCAGATAAAGAGTTAGGCACCACATTCGAGGCCCCAAAGTGAGTATTTTTCTAAAGCGTAATTCTATTTTTCTTGAAAAATGATGGTTATATATTCCAATGTTCCATGAATCACATATTTATACATTTTTTAAGAATATTTGTTCAATACTACATTTATGATATAATGGTTATGTCTGGACAGTGTTCTGACCAGCTAGATGATCAAGAATTTATGATTGAAAAACTGCCCAAACATATCCTGAAGATGAACCCCATTAAATGTTATGTCAATGTAACCTCAAGAAATTTTCTCTTCTTTTTTTATTCTATATTGACATTGGAGCCCAACCTGAGAAGAAAATGTCAATCCATATCATCTCTCCTCCTTGAAACATCACAGAGTTGAGGGGACATCCTAGAAACTTTTCACACATCCAATTATTTATATCCAACCTTGTATAAATGATCTTTCCCATTCCCATGATCATTTAGAAGGGGGTCACATATTAGTGGACTAATGACTGTCATGAATCATTTTACAAACTCATGAAATATATTTTGAATCCACCTGTGATAATGATTCCATTGTGAAATATCCATTATTATAAATGTGGTGGACATGGAGTGATCACATGAATATTTCCATAAATATAAGAATGATATTGGAAACAAAAACAACCATTATTACCTCAGTAAACCCATTCTTGATACTGATACAAATTATTTAGCTATCGAGAATACTTTTCTAGCATTAATATTCACAACTCAAAAGTTTAGGCACTACCTATAACACCATGAGGTACATTTAGCCTCTCACAATGATCCCATCGAATAAATCATCAATAGTCTGACATTTTTAATACATTTATAATTGTGGTCGGTAATCCTAGAGTAGTTTGATATGTAGTGCATGCAAAATAGAATAGTGAGAGTCTATTCTATAGAAGATATTATTACAGAACACCCTTATGAAAAAGCAACATTGTTAAATACACAATATCCTAATGAAGGGAATTTTTTTATTAAATACAACCCCAAATGTGGGAAATGTATTTTGATATAGAAACCTAGATCCTAATGGGGAGGAAGATAGGGGACCCCAACCTCAACAATGTCAGGATAAGGAATAATTATCTCTCCATTAAAGGAAATTTTTTCTTATACCTTCCATTTTTCAGAAGGATGTTCTATCAATGAGGAATAATATCTATTCCACATTATATTCCTAAAACATTCTATCTAAATTCTATTGGACTAAATGAAGGTGACTCGTTATTTATAATTGGTATTCAAACTGATCAATAAAGATTATGCCACCAGAAAAGACGATTTAATCCCCAAGAATGACTACATTAGAGGGTTAATGGAAGAGTTTACCATTAAATCCTAGATTGAATCACATTCTATGATCACTGAATGCCTTGGATGATAGATTTGTAAATTAAGATTCAAGAATGGAAGATCAATACTAGGATTAATCAGTCATCAAGACCACACATCACAGATTGGTCCCACATTTTCCACTTTTTAGCACAAAATCGGGTGATGAAATCATTATTTTTTCCAAACCATAGGGCCATACCATATGGTGAATAATACCCCTCAAAAAATACCTCTATAATGGATTACTCATTTATGACATCGCCAAAATAACATTATATTAGGAAACCAACATCACTCAATATGAAAGGTTGAACCATCAGAATGTACTATATTAACAAGGATTTAATGGTATATTTATCATATATATTATTATAAAATAGACTACTTCTACAATGAATTAAGTGCACATGAGAGGTAGTGGTTCTCACTAGTAATGGTGTCATCGTTATAATCAAAACATGAGACTTTGTTATTATAATCCCACTATGACATAGGATTGATCAAACATTACCAAAAAGTGTCATTCCTTTCTTGTAGATTCCAACTTCGTCCATCATCCTCTAAAGTTTCTACTTACATCCCAATACTCTTGGCCATTCTCTATATGGGGAATGGACATCATATGGACTATATCCTTCCCCTATATCTATGTTGTTCATGTATATTATTACATTAGCTGATTTCTTCTCTAAATGGGTTAAGGAATTACCCTTCAAAGAAGTTAGGGATAAGAGAATCACCAGTTTCAGGAAGCTATCATCACTACCATATTTGGTGTCCCTCATAAAATATTTATGGAAATGAAATCAATTTCTATTACATTGACCTGTAACTGATGTAACAAGAGTACAATATCGTATCCAAAAACTATTCCTTCTATCACGCATCAACTAACGGATAGATAGAGGCCTCGAATAATACCTTAGAAAATATACATCACAATATGGTGGGTATGGAAAATAAATTCTTTTCCATATATGAATTTTAATGGTTTGTGGTCATACCGAACAACAACTCATACCAGTAAAAAGTAATCCCTATAATCACATGTATACGGGACCATAAAATTCCTTCTGATTGATGTCTAATTACAACTTCTTCTTGTTACAATACGGGACTAGATATACATAGATTATAAATCATAGAAATGGATAGATGATTTAAAGAGATTCGATGAGGGATGATTTCACACCATGCATCATTTTGAAATATGTCTAAAATAAATTACCGGAGGTTTTAACAAGAAGGTCAACATCCAATCATTCTACCAATGGTAACTAATATTATTCTTTAAGACTCTAATGATACAATGTCAGAAGCCTCCAAATCATTATCCATAGTGGGAAGGAACTTATTATATATTGAATTTTCACTCTAACTTAGCTTATTACTTGATATCAAAATATGGAGAGCACATTACAAACCCAACTAGTGAAATGCTTCTCAAAGTGAAAATTTTATGAAAAAATATCCACACATAAAATATTCACAATGATAAATTATGTATTTGGGATTTATTGTATTACCTTAAAAATAATGTAATATCATCTATATCACAACACAATAAACTATATAAAAGTAATGTTTTTAATACATGATATTAAAATACATATCAACATGTCCATATATGAATGGGTTTAAAAGGAACACTATATGGTCCTAGTCATATAACTGAAAACTAAAAGGAATCATAGTCCGAGATATAATACTTTAAAATACATAGCATAAAATTCGTGCCATATAATGAAATACTACGAAGTCCATGTCCCTATTGTATGATGTGAAAATGAACATCATTTTGATCCATGTTAGAGTGGATCACAACCCTTGATGTTGGTTACCATCACACCTTTATTGATGAATAAAAAGTGAATTTATTCTCAATAAAATGAGATTTATAGTGATTCCAAAACCTTATTTCACGTTCCCATACATCATTTTATAAAATAAAAATATCCCCTTTTCCTTACATTGAAACTAGTCTGATTTGGGGAACTATCATTCAGAACTAAGTGTGGTTTGATTCCTACCATCACAAGATATATTTCGATACCCATATTTCCATTCCCAGGAATATCCACATTAATATTTTTTAATGTTGAGTTATGTAATTCTATAACACATGGCACAAAACAAAATTGTTTATGCCCATGTTACATCACATAAAACCTCATATCATTTCAACTTGTTCTTGAGAGGGTCAAAATTCTTAGTGTTGGTTTCTTACCAAACCTTCATTCTAGAGTTATTTATTTCTTCATTATCATTTAATTTTAAACATAGTGGTTCCTAAATCATATATCATGGTCCAACCACCACATGACACAAGGCTCCTCTGTCCTCTCCTTGATTATTTTCAGTTCCTTGTCTCTCACACTGAGTATAAATTGTGTCATATTCGAATTTTTGGTAAGGGTATCCTAAAAAAAGGAATGTCAAATATGACATAGTTATCGAGGTCTATAATGAAAAATGTTAAAGGATACACAATTATTTTTTATCACATGATTTCAAAATTCATAGTTTCTATCCTATATATGACATAAACTACACAAAACTGTTAACCATGCTCGAGAGGGCCACTATCTTGGGTGTGGGTATCCCTTTAAAACTTCATTAAAGAACTGCAGGTGTCTTGATAATTATTTCAATGGGAATAATAGTGATTCCTATGATTTATGTCTTGGTCTTAGCCATGTGGTTATAGAGAAATTCTGCCTCTTAACTATATATAATTTATGATTCCACATAATCGGATACACTAAGGAAATAGAGATGTCCACTCTTACATATGAGTTAGATCCTGGAAAGAGATTCTTCGATTTGTATCCAATTTGGATCCAAAAACAACAATTATAACTGTATGTTGTCCTTCCACATGTTATACTCTTAATTTAGAGAAACATTAGATATTCATAATTTCTCCCTATCAACTGATGAAAAAATATCTGATACCTTATGAATCCTTCATTATAATATGTTGTAATACGCCCCAGTTTGATTTGTATATGTCACCCATTTTTTTGAGAATTTTATTTATAGTATTCAATTGTGGGATTATGTAGCAATACACCCAAGTTATATTTTCATAATGTCTCTCATAAATATGTGTTTTTAAACCATCGGTACATTCCCCCTTGGTATAATCCACTTCTATCACTACAAAACCTAACACCATCACACTTAAACCCACTACTTTAAAACAGTCTATGGGTTTCCCACATATTTTTATTCTGTGACACTTCTCCTTATCCAAAAACCCCCAAGGTAATGGTTTACTATTTATTTACCCTTTTATTAAGTACACCCAAACAAATTTTGATTAGTAAACCTCATACTAATCATTGATTCAATAAATATAGTGGTCTATGATGTATGAACCAAAACTAGAAGACACCATATCATCCTTATCATATGAAATTAAACATCATGTTTCATCCTTTCCATATAATGTAAAGATACATGATCTATGAATAACAACACGTGTCATGATTTTCAGTAAATTTTGATACATATTGATGCTCAAATCATACATTTCGGGTTTAATAATAAGTAAAAAAAATCATAAATAATTTTCTATGAGTTAGACTTGCATAAGGAAACATTTACCACCCTTCCTAGATGATTTGGTGTGCAATGATCTTCTTGTACTCATGTATTTTCTCTATATAAAACAAAATAAATGTCCAAGGGAATAAATAACTATAAACATTCATTGGTAATTGGTAATAAAATGTATGGTACACATGGACACCTCTGTCTTCCCTATGAGGTAACATTCTCTAGTTGGATTTGTGTAAATATCACACCAAATAGGCATATCAACAAGGGGATTATATTATTAGTCAACGCGTTACCACACCCCGGTTGGATTTTCAAAATGTCTCCCATGAAAAGGGATTTCCAACCAGCATCACAATCATCTTATAGACAAGCCTCTTCTATTATTAAAAACAGCAAACAATTATTTTTCCATGCATGCTTGTACAGTCTGAATTACATGATTTAGAAGCTCCCATATTATATATTACGACTCCCCCTCCATCATACATGATGTCAGTGGTAAAATCAAAATCCAATAATAGTGTTATGATCAAATAATAATATTCTATTGAAATCTAAATCAAATTTAAATTTTAAGAACAAATTTCCATGATGTAATAATTTAAACTACATCGTGTAACATCCTTGTCATGAGATATTAAACTATACAAAATCATCCTCACCATATGTCATTACACATCCTGGTCCATGTATTAGTCACATAAAATTGAACTACATGATGTATCGATTATTTGTAGTAAGTGACCTCCCCCCTAGAATCAGTAATTTAACAAAAATATACCCTCCTTTAGACATGGAAAAGTTCTATAAGAGTATAATCTCATACAAATCTAATAAAAATACATATATTCTATTAATCTTTTAACACCTTACCAAGAAAAAAACACAACCATGGTATTCAAAAATCATGATCATTAAAATAGTACAATTCATTTGCAGTATAATGTAATAATTCATAAGGATAATTTTTTTGACTATCCATTAATACACGCCGGTTATATTTTCTTATGATTACCACTGAATTTTAGGTCATGTGCATAGGAGGATTTGTTTGTCTGACTATGCAAGAACATTCCCCAGATGTATTTTCATAATGTCACCCACAAACAGGTGTTTTTATCCAGCAATACATTAATCATTTGGAGAAACTTCCTTCATATCCATAATCCGTGAATTTTTTTTCTAGAAACCACATTACAAACTCATTTTGTGGACATTCCTCACATATTTTTCTTGTATCAGGTTTTATATTTGGGAAATATAAAATAGTGACTTATAATTACCCATTGGTTATCTAAATAATCTAAAAAAATTATTCTACAAGAATTGTTTGGTTCATTATTGAATAATTTACTGTCAAAGTTGTTCAACCTAAAATACTAAGCATTTTAATCCTATTTTCATGAAATTAAACATTCCAATAAAGGTGACATAATACTCTCTAGGATGAAAACACATATAGGTCACACTGGTGAAATGACAAGTCTTAGCTTTCTAGACAAACACTCTACATATTTTAGTAAATAAATGATTAATGGAAAGGTAAAAGGCACAAAACTTATTAGAATGAAAACCAATAAATGTAATCCTAATTTAAATACAACTCCCACCAAAGAATTATTATTTAGAAAACATAGAGAAAAATTAAGACAATGACAAAAATTATATAATGGTTTTGGGGTAGTCCATAAAAACCTAGAAACAACCAAACTATACACATTATGTCCCTTGGTTTAGAAAAAATTATAGGCTCTCCCCATCCCTAAAATATTGGTTATGAATTATTGATAAAAAAAATTCTATTCAAACCATATTTGAAATTATGTTATAAAAAAAACTGGGATGAAGAAAAAGATTATTGGAGAAAAAATAGTTTTCATTTTTCATTTAATGAAAATTAATGGAGCATTCAAAAATTAGAATCTATCTATAATAGATTAAAAAATCATTAAACATATCTATTTATTTGATGTACAAAATCCCAAGCCCCATCGATAGTATATTAAATCTCAAAATGATGACAATCCTCGGTCTCCTTGGCCTAGTGGAGTTCCTCCTCTTAAGTGACAATGGCAATTGACCCCTCAGTTTAATCTCATTCATCCAAATAGTTAATGAGTTTGAGATAACCCTGGGAGACCTCAATCATTTACTTATGAAATGATATATGTATGAAATGATATATGTATGAAATTTTTATTTATCATTTAATTTTTCTTCTTCAACATATTGATAGAGCTTGCCACCACCTAAGATAATACTGCTCAGAGGTTATCTATGCCAATGAGAATCCTTTCATTTATAACGTTATATTGTAGCTCATGTTCTCGCTCCCATCAGAGAATGATTTTACCAGTGATAGTATGAATCATTTGGTATTTGAAACCATCATACCGCTACATTCCTAACAAGAATGGAAGTCTATTGGATCTTGAAGGTAGTTCATTAAAAGGAATCTTATAGATTGTCTTCCAGATGTCCCTCCAGGTTGTATAACATATAATATGAAGGGGTTTTTGTACAACTAAATCTAACGTGATGCCACTATTTAAGGTAGGAATGTATTTTTGGATTAGTAAACTCAATGAGGCACCCTTCCCTGCTCACTCTAAAACAATAATGGCCTATATTTTTGGTATGGGCTAAATAATCAAGAAATCTCCCCCCTCAGATGATTTTGTAGAAGTTTATAGCACTAGAAAGTAGATATGGATTATTTTTTGCACCAAAGTATAACAAATGGATAATGTAGGGTATGATTAAATAAATGTGTGGAAATTACATGGTTATAGTCCAATGAATTGCGTAATTCTTCATTTTCATTCACGAACTCCATAGTTTGAGACCAAACAACATAGTAAAGGTAAATATCATGGGTCTTCCCATAGCTCACTAAGAGAGGCTCATGAAGACTCCTCATTTAAATATCATATTGAGCTCATTCTCCTTCAATAATGGGATTGGTATTGATTTTTTCACCTTTTTTACATCACCACTGCCACATTCTCCATAGATAATGCTACACAATTAAAGCATCCATATTTGAAACATAAGGAATATATTTTTGTTGAATTAAAAAAAGACACACAAACATTCAGTATCCTATTAAATTTCCTAAACCATTCTAACGATATAGTATTATTTATAAGTTCCTTCATGTATTCAAATGTATTCTCTTGATTTCTCCTGGAAAAATTTAATTCCTCAAGCCTCGTGTTTGTATCACATATGGGTATTCCCGAAACATTTGACATGGGACTTAGCACAACACCCTGTTCTGGGGACCTAAGACCCTATATAGATTCCTCAAGGAAATATGTATGATTAGTACCTGATCCATTAGGTCATCTAGTGTATGAGATGGATCTGAGATATCATATGAATAAAAGTTATTATTCTATGTATGAAACCTTATTATGTACATTTTACATTACTAGAGTCCACATATCTTTATATAGTTATAGGTGAATCAATATGAACAGAAAATGTGATCTAAACTCTTACGTCTTCTCCCATTAAAGGTGTTGACTTTCCAGCTGAAGTATATGACTTTTATAGAACATATTATTTATCTCTAAAAGGGTTGTCTCAAAGACCCTTAAAAGGGGAATGATAAGGATAATATGAAACTAGAAACATTATTAAATTTTTTTCTAAATCAGAAATGATTGATTATATGAAAACATACCATCACTAGAAAGGATCTTTTCTACGGGCTTCATTCTCCAATGTGCTTTCTTTTTTGATGAAGGGAGGTTATAACTACACTCTTCAAATATTGGTATACGGGGTAGAGATATAGATTGTCCTACAATCCCATTCTATAGTTTATGTTTGAATGGAGATATTCCACCAGAGTCATGTAATAATTCATCTCTTCCATGTGGGGCTCTAGTTGTGCCATATTTCGGTGATAAAATATCATCTGATTTCCTATTCTCATACATCAAATCAAGATGAAATTGTCCTCAATAACAAAAAAAATTGTTCAAAATGAAAAAAAATGATGATTAAAAATAGGAAAAAAATGAAATATACATTACATAAATGGGATCAACATAGTCATCCCATTCTCGGAGTGACATGTGGACAATCATTCAGTAGAACCCTATTTCAGTATGTACTCTTCCCATATCATGGAAGTAATATAGTTTTTATTTTCATACAAAATAATATATAGTTCTCTAATATATATTCCCACCTCAGTGGGATCATCCTAAAATTGATAATTGGGAGGGGATCGACCATCAATAATTTCTCGAATCCTCATCAAATCATGAAGAAGTGACTACATTATCTAGACATTATAAGGCATGATCATCCAAAATTATAATTCCTAGGGTCACACATATTTTATGGATGTTACATCATATAAAGAAGATGACTAAATAACATTTTATTTCAAATGATTCACAAATAACATTTTTGTGGATGAAGGATAGGAGAATTAAACCCTGGTCTCCAATTGATGATGATGGCTGGACCACATAATCTCATCCCCATCTATCATAACCCTTTTCATTATGAGAAGAAGACTATACCTTGCATGGGGTCTATTGGTCAAAATTGATACCGTATCATCCACACCCAATAAAGGAGATAAAGAAACATCTAGAAGATACAGTGCACTTACTAATGGGGGAGAAGACATTATTTATTTCATTCCATATTCAGTAGTTTTTTGAAATATATATTGAGTGACATATATTGGTAATGCTACATTGGGTATGATGAACAATATACCTTATCATACATGGTGGTCAACCCAGTATATGAACCTAATAGAGGTAGGATTATTACCCTTTAATTACTATCTGTCATTGTAAGTATCAATATTTGTTAGGATATCATTTTGTTCCATTCTGATCAGAAACTCTTTGGATGAGATATAGTTATTTTTTACGCACACTTTAATTTTTTTGAAAATATATATAGATCATAATCCCCATATATAAACTGACAATCAATTTAGGTTTCTATAAGACCATCTCTAATGAAAATCATGTACAATTTCCATTCATAACTAGCTTTAACATCATATGTAAATTTAAAATAAGGTGGATCCACATATAGAATGAAATTAAACACTCTGTATGGATTCAACCTCCTCATGTTTTTTATAGGCTTATGGTCCAATGGATGAATAACAAAAACGACATGAAAAAAATGGCTAAAACTGGCTCTTGGGAAGCATAACTCCACTTAACACATCATATACATAACATGGTCTATAAACCGTCCCTAAAGTACCTATTACTGCATCCTAATTCTAAAATGTGCCTTCTATACTTGAATATTTTGATGGAATCAGGTAATCTTCTAATGAATAGGGGTTTCCAACCCATGGTTCTTTCTATTATCTATATTGGTTATATTAAAAAGTTCCCCAACCTCACGCCACCATTGGAGTTCCCACATGTAGCATGTAGACCCTTAGACACATGGATATGAATAATAAAATATATGTTTTTATGGGTATTATGGACATGGGTTTATACTGTCATCATGAATACTCTCCATTTTCCTCGGTTGGCCATAATTATCTAGGAAAACCCTGAATCTCCATCTTGGGACACCACATGGGACATTTTTAGGTGGGGCCTTTCCCCTATATATCCAAAAAAGTTTTCATCCGTTACTGAAGATGGATATCCCACTCAAGTGGAGATCTTTCATACTAATGTATTGAGATATCATCAAAAACTCATCAGCCATAATTAGAATGCTTCCAACATTATCCCACATTGCATTTAGTAGGATAAATAATTCTTCTATCTCTCAAAATATCATAATACTAGAGATATTGCTGACATCTCACAGGATGATATGGACTTCTCTATGCATCGGGTGGAAAGTGTTCATTTATGGGATCCATCAGGTTAGCAGCTCAGGAATGAAGTATACATTCTTGTATAATAATGTGTGGGATAACAAGATGGACTCATAGATTACCACTACCTTCATATCAATTTCAAAGTAATCATAGGTATGAAAAGCCCAGTATGTTCATATCCTCTCAGGTTGGAAGCCCCCCTCATTCAGAAGTCCCATACCTCACTCCAGTTATTTGAATGATCTATCCTGGAATCAAAAATGGAATATGAGTAATAGTTTGTCTTCGATTCAAGTGTGTGTGATGTTAAATCAGGTGAACACTCTTTTTGATTCATGAAACTGGTTGTGGATGCGGTTCTCAAATTGATGCAAGTGCATATGATTGATATTTTGGTAGTAGTGAAGTTCATGTATTCTTGAAACTATGAAAGGAAAATATAGAATTTATGATTTGACATGAATTATTTTCTCAGGTGTATGTGTCCATAGAGTCATGAATTATTACTCTCAATATACTTGTGGCGATACTTATTTTTATGTTCTTCCACTTCTAGATGAATAGTATCATGTACATCATAGTAGTCCAACTGAAAATTTGAACCTTTTTCTCAATATAGTTTCTAGATTTTTCATCCAAAACTATATTCTTTTGAGTGGTCATTGATAATATATGGAATCACCAAGACATTCATTTTAAAATATACTTTATTTTGGAATAATGAATCGAAAACATTGAAATTTAGAAATAACATGAACCCACATAGGGTACACGAAAAATGACCTTATGCTTTTCACCCCGCTATGTAACCTTATGTGGATTAATCCACACACATACATAACATTTATATTGGTACACATCTGGGTTCTTTAAAAGAAGCATTATCATAAATGATTATGAATAGTCCAATATAAAATACTAGCACCGAAAGACTATTGGTACCGAAGCTTGGGGATCATCCACTAAGATTATATGATCTATTTATAGGTGTAGGATACCGTATACATAGATTAAATGTGTCAGCCTTTATTATGGGTATCTAGAATGGATAATTTACAAGGATGACATGCATTGTGTACATGACTTTCTCACAAATTTACCTAAAGATGATACCCTCTTCTATCAATATAATCCAATCCTGATGTGGGTATTTTGTTAACACTACATTTTTCTCATGGATAAAAAGACAATAAGTAAAATTAACATATAGAGAATAAAGACAGGGAAATGATGAAATTCCAGGTGTTTCACATCCCACTAAGGAACCCCCATGCAGTTAACCCATTATAGTATTGGCGCATAGGGAATATTCATACAAGCTTGTGTGAAAGACCTGCATCATTACCAGTGTAAAAAACCTGAGTGAGACATCACCTTTTCCCACAGTCCCATATTTTTAAATAAATAAGACCATGGGGATCCTAATCATCAGGATTGATAATCCTAGAGAGTCCTTAAATCAATTCTCACCATAGTCCCTCTGAGACCTTTCATTTATCTCTCTAAAACACGTGATAAGGGAAAACAAATGGGGAAAATGGAATTAAATTCCCTCCATATTATGAAATATATAACATATTTTCCAGCAACCCCCTCACAAAGTTGAAAATAACTAGTGATAAGTCCCCTAACCCTACTCAATCCCCACATAAGTTTCTTCTAGGGACACATGAGGAGACCCTTGGCTCTTAGAGAAAAAACTCATCTAAGTGTTGTTTCTTAGGTAGTTTGTTCCCAAAAAAACTTTATCTATCATAGTTATAATTGCATGAATCATTTCTAGCATACCCAGGTCACCCCTACATGAGTAATCCTTGGCTCAAAATTCCTCTACCCTACATGATCCAACTCTCTATTTTAATTTGAAGCCCCCAATTGCAAGGTTATTTCTTCATTGGATCGCTTTTTTGAGAGGGAAAAAAATGAAACCTCTACAAGAACCACCATTCATTAAAAAAATTGTATGAATCACACTAGTATCTCTCCTATTTTTCTATAAATTTATATTAGTCAGAGTTTTCCCACAAATGTCATACCCAATGGATAGGTTCCTTGGGGTGCAAGTGAATTTTCATCCCTTTAGTCAAGTGGACCCAAAACCTGGGGGCTATATCAGGTGTGTCATGGTCTTAAATAGTTGGGTATGGACCATTTCTATATCTATTTGTGTCTAATAAGATTATCCACTAATATTTATAACCAATACTAGTTCATACAAACATTAGTAATCCGTTAGTCTTTATTGAAGGACCACTTTTCATTCATTCATTCCTTCTTCTCCATTCCCATTTTTTGTATCCACATGGGTAGTCATATTCGCCTAACCTAGGCACAATGATGAGAGTGAATTTGAACAAAAAAACCCCATTTAATCATTTACTACCTCGAATCCTCTTACACTAGATGGATAAGGCTTATATTTTTTCAATTATATTCATTATCTCCTTGTTTCTCACACCAAGGATGACTGATGTGGGCTTATAGGTTGTTGGTGATCATGACATATGCATCAAGCAAAACCCAACAAGGGAATCCTATTGTAAGGAATAGACCTTGAAAAGTGACATCATTGGAATCATTTCATATGTAATCCCCAACAAATAGAATCCTTATATATGTTATAATACTTGAATCCCATCCTCTTGAGAATCTTTTCATTTTTATTCCCTAATAATAAAATGGGCTTCCCATTTGGTATAATACCCAACTTTTTTACAACACTAACTTAAGGAATCATCCCATATTTTGTATCCCCATAACACAATCCTCTAAATGGTAGCTATTCCCCTATGAGACAAACCATTTGAGGGAATACATAAACATGTTTCGTCACAACTAAACTACGTGGTATTTGATCATCATTCTTATGGGATACATTGGAAGCCCCCATGTGGTTGAAACCCAATCACCCAAAATCAACCATATTCACTCTTTTCCTCATTCCACGTTGGGTCATATTAAACCTACGATCCCACATATTTTCAATCTATCATGGGCCATATAAGTATAATCCCCACATCATCCTTATCTAGGAACCTCTCCTCTGGAAGTCCTTACCACATTACGTTAAACTGAATGGTTCAGACCTTATCAGATGACATTAAAAGGTATTACATTTCCCATTATGTTGAAACAAACTATGTGTGTTATAATTACTTCCATTAAAATATATAGGAAAACCATATCATGGGTGTGATCATGAAAATAAAATAAATTCTGTCTCCCGGGATGATGATCATCTTGAAAGACCCACATTGTGTAACTACAAGCCAATATGATGAAAATAAATAACAGAAGAATATTTAATCTATTCATAAAAGTGTAAAATTGACAAATAAACAAGTATACATAAAAATAAATCCTTTTATAAATAACCCTAGACACATAAATATGATTATATTCTCAACACGTGCTAATAATAAATTATTAATTTAAGGAGATCCAATTATAAAATTTTGAAAAATATTGGAATCACATGTATGTGTTATATCTATATGAGATACTCAAATTAATTAACAATTAACCCCTTAATGTTGTTATGAGACTGACCTACCATCCTCTAATAAAATGTGAGTTCTTAAGTATCATTGTCCATGATTCCAATTGGGAACCTTCTAGTGGAAATATGATTCATGAGTTATCATAGATATAATGACCCTTGGGTTTTCTTGGTTCCATGAATAAAACCCATTGGAAACTGCCTAGAATGGATGTGGGTGTATGTGTATGATCAGAAGGATTTTCCTCAAACAAAAAAAATGATATTACAACCACACAAGGAATTTCAGGATTAATAATTTTATCAAAAGCTAATATTCCCTAATATATGTTTTATTCAATCTACATCCCAATGATTATACTAAAGTTACTCTTACACATACTATAATAACCCCAAACTAGTAGCCTGGAGAAAATGCTCGATTTGTTATATTTTTATATGATATATAGAGTACCATACCAAAGTATCGAATAAATTTTATGTCTTAGTAAACCAAATACATAAATGATCCCTATTCTACGTTGGGAATAAAAAATTAAGCATAATACATAACAACATAAAATGAACAAAATCCATGAAAACTCATTCCAATATCTCTTCTTCATATCTTGGGGAAGGAATTAAAATATGGGTGAGCTCCAATGATCATATGGGGTTACATTCAATGGAATCTATTGTGAATAAATAAAGAATAAACCACATGATATGATAAATAACTAAACTGACATTCCATTTAATCAATAACTTGACTATTATAAATAACAATGTGAAATAAATATAGAATAGTAAATAATAGAACAAAAATTCCATTTAATAACATTACCTCATGAATATATATGGTATAATCAATATGGAAATGTAAATAACTGAACACACATGCCATTTAATAAATAATATGAGAATGAAATTCATTAAGAGATAATATCATGGTGAAAATAACATGAATAATTTTAAAAATTGAATTTTAAATGAAGTAAATACGTAATTACTACATTCAAAATTCTCTTAACTCTTGATACCATTACTTTAATGATCATTCACAACCCATTTTAAAAAAATAGTTAGAAACCCATATAATTTTTTCACCTTCTTTTCCTCATGAGACACATTGATGAATTGAGCGGATATATTATACCGATCCACATAGATCATTGTATGTATAACGAAATCATTATATATGAAATAATAAATTTCATTAATGTATCAATATTCCTTATCATCAAGTATCCATACTGAGTAAATGATACAGATTTATCAATATTACACATGTTAATCAAATAACATTTGAGGGAAATACCATATTTAAAAATTTTATATAGTTTACGAAATAGTAAAATACAAAAATAAATAAAAACTCTTTTAATATTAATTTAATTTCCAATGAATAATTAAAAAAATATTGAGATTCTTCTAGATAATGTTAACAACCAAAAAAGAATGTGAGATTGTACAATAACTTTTACCACTTGAAAAATTTCTAGTGAAATCCCCTTGGAAGAAATGACTGCAAGTGAAACGTAAAATAAAATTAATCATGAATAAATCATGATACTAAATGTCAAAAAAATAAGAATATACACCATAAGAATGTGAAGTTTGGCACAATAGTATTCATTATGGAATGTAAATTGAGACGAAATCTGCTACCATAGTATTATATTTAGTTTAACGTGATATAACATATAATATTAAGGTTTTAGGAATGCTAGTAATTTTTACCATAGCCGTAATAATATTTATAATATTATATTTTATAATAATATAGCAGTTTACCACCCTTTAGTTAATAATATATCATTATTTTTTCAGGTTTTAATTTCCTTGTTTTCTCATTTGAGCTTTGTTATTAATGTTCTTATTCTTCGGTGTATTAAATAGTTCCATGAAATATTGAATAATAACTATAAAACAATTATAATTTATATATATATATTAAAATTTTAAAATACAATAATGAATGATTTTTTATAAAGGATATACATTATGATGATAGAGACAAAAGGCTTTACATACACATAAGTAATATTACCATTTTTTAATAATCTATATGGAAAGTGTTATGTAATATATTATCTTTATGGAATGATATTAATATCATAAATATAATATTAGTAATTTTATTATAATTATATATATCATCGATGTGGTGTGGTGATTATAATAGAGTAATATTTCCCTATAAAGGTGGTATTCAACACATACATGAAAAATGTAATAATATTATTAGTATTTGAATAAAAATATATATTATCATTTTTGAATGATAAATATTCCGTGAATATAATAATATTTCCATGTATATTACATATATTGTTAACTTTATTCTCATAATTTTCCATAGTACACTATAGTGAAAGACATATGACATTTTTTAATGATGCAATAGCCCATAGTACACTTGTACATCATTATGATGTCAACTAAGGAACGAAAGGTCTTAGAACCATGACTGTTCTAGGCAGGAAATGGAGTATGGTTTTTGTTTATTTTCAATCCTTAAATATAAGATTAGGGAGATTGTGAGGAATTATATCAGACAATTCAATTCAAAATAAGTATTGAAGGTGGCCTCGTTTCCCAGTTTTACCATATTTTTGGGGTCCAAAAATTTGAATATGTATTTCAACCTGAAATGTTGTTTTTATTAGAGGCCTTATGAAAATATGTAAAAGTAATGGATTTTGTGAATAATGGATTTGTGTACTACATTTTCAAAAGACATAAGGTTTTCTGATTGTGTGCTTCACGATTACGATGGGTATCCCAATCGGATATAGAGTTCATTGTGATTACGAGTTTTTGGTCTCTAAGTTCATTGATTTAATTCTTATGAAATTTGATGCGAACCGTGTAGATAATTAGTGTAAGACTTCAGGTTGATGATGATATTTTCGAACTGATAGTCTCAATTGTCCAAAGCGGAAGGGAGGAGGGTTGTGAAGACGTGTTTGATTATCTGAAAAATCTGCAATGAGGTGGTGGAACATCATAAATTTTCAAGCATATAAATATGAGTTTACCTATTTTCATTTGGATCACATAATTAAATTAATATTTAGAGATGATTTTATTTAAAGAAGGGCATCCTGAATTGAGAAATTTGTGTGAACTGGTGCATCGTGAAGAGAGATTTAGTCTTAAATGGTGTCCATGATTTTTCAAAAAGTGTACATCACAATGATGAGGTATTTCGTGTTGACTAATTTAGTTTTATGATGACTATTTTGCAAAGTAAAGGATTCATTGAAAATATGTGGTTTTAGTGAAATGATGGGTTCTTCTCAAAGGTAGGTGTTTTCGAGAAGGAAGGGGTTCTTTGCAATGAAGTGTGTCTCACAGAGATCATAAACTTTGGTCTATGGTGTATGAAGAGTCACGTGCTATGTCTAGAATAATTTTTTTAATCCCATATCATTGAAACGACCTTCAAGTTGATAAATTGATTCAGAATTATCTTAAAGCAATTTACTAGGGGTAGTCGATGGAAGTGTTCCAAGGGAAGAAGTAAGAAAATCCCAAAACCATTGTAATGGAAATGATCCTGGAATATGGTGACTATTACCAAACCCTTGTATCCCACAACCAGTGATGATTAGTGGATTTTGGAAATATTGAAAAAATATACGGGTATGCTCCTTATATATATTCCATAGTGGTGACACAAGTAAAAGTGATGTGTCGTCTCTGTGCATGTGATTTTTTGTTTCTGTTCTCATTAGTCCTACAGTTTCAAAGTGTTTATATGAACGTGGGAAAAAGATCCCTGCTTAAAAAAATATGAAATCATGATTCACCTATAGTCTCTTAGGGTGTCCCAGGTTTCTACAAGTGGTATCAAAGGGAAAATGATACTCTTGTTTGATCCATCCTTTTTTGTCATGGATAATGTAGCCAATGCTAGGGGAGTCCCTCTCTTTGATGGATTTAATTTTCCAATTTCAAGAATAGAATGATATCTCTTCTACGATCCATTAGAATTGAAGTTCTCTTTATTATTTTGGATGTAATAAAAGTTACTAATCCAACAGGCCTTGCTATATCTGATACATACAGTAATTTTCTTGTCGTATATGCTAATAATGAGAATACTTTCACTGCAGCTCTGCCTGATTAGATCTATCTAAATGTGATTAGTTGCATCTCAAAAATTTCTATGTTGGTTAAAAATGAAATTTTATATAAAGGATATTCCAAAGTGGAGGAGGAAAAAATTTAAGCCCTGCATAAGAGGTCAGACAATCTAACGATGCATCCTGAGGAGAATGAAAATTCATTATTCAATCGAAATAATGAAGTTGTTGGATCAATCGTGGTGCCAGAAAAGAATTAGAATACATTGATATTTTAATGAAAATATTGACAATACGTCCAAAACTTTGTAATCCAGTGGTGTTATCCCTTGAGTGAAGATATCTTTTTAAAATTTTTGTTGATGAAATATAAGCAGCCTGGTGGAATATTAATTGAGAGTCAAACTAGAAGACGCTCTGTCTCGTGTGAGTAAGGAAATGACATTTACGGTCATCGATTAACTAAAAATTTCATGATACATTAGTGGTAAATACAATGACAAAAAATGAATTCTTTCTCTCATATCTCAAATGTTTAAAAAGGGAAAATGAAAATTTTTAGGTAAGTTTCCTCTCGATCGCTCTCGTTGTAGAAGAGTTGGGCCCATTGCCTCTTAGTGCTAAATAATGATCAAATATGAATAGAGAAAAGCTAAAATAATTGAAGAGCCGAGGAAAAGGTTTATTAAAAGGGGAGAAATCAAATCTATAATGACTGTATAGATGAAGAGTTTTTATTTTTTTGAAGAGGAAGATAATTATGATGAAAAATGTGAAGAAGAAGAAATAGAATTGAAAAATGGAAACCCTGCTTCTATGATAGATACCACTGAAAAGATGGAATCATCAACAAATAAATCTCTAGATAACCAGTTGAGAAATAATTTAGATATGATTTTTCAAATTAATAATTATTTATTTAAGCTTGAGAATAATTGTAAGAGATGCAATAAGTGGAAATTAATGGTGGAAGAATCATCATAATATTTTGACATCATGAAGCAGAAATTGAACGAATAGAAGAACCTATGAATGGGAAACCAACAATTATTCAATGAACTGATGATTTAGTTGAACTAAAGCCCAGAATTCAAGAAAACGAAAAGGTCATCAATGAACATACCTTCAGATTAGGGGAGATGTCCAAGACTGTATAGGGACTTGCAGAGGAAATTTTTACTCTTAGGAGAAAACTCGAGAGTGAATAAATCATAAAAGTGTAAAGGAAGAAAATAAAATTTGGAAATTTCTATATTGTTGAGTTACTAGAAAGAGCTTTGAGATGGTCATATCGGTTTGAAAAAAATAATGAGCAATCAAAGACCTGCTTTCTTTGGAAATAGTGGAATCAATTGTGAAGCTGAAACTTCAACTGGTTGAAGTAAAGTAAGCCAAAATAAAGGGAAGATGAAAGTTGGTCACGTTGAATTTTTTCTGAATTACTGAAAAAGTAACCTTCAATCCAAACTAAATGAATAAATAATTATTATCCTAAAAATTTCATAAATTACTCTCAATCCAACTATTTCACCAAGGAAGAAGGCATGAGGGGAAATATATGTGAGAAGACAATCCCTCTCCTTAAGTGTCAGTTCAATTCCTAAAGTGTCTAGAACATGTCATATTGTGAAGAGGTAATGGGAAATTTGAACGAGGAAGATCTTTGAAGTCAAAAAAGGAGACAGATTTTACATCCTACATCTTATTGAAGAAATTGTTTTTATGGATACAATCTCCACTATTCTAACATAGGCCATAAATCTATGCATTGTAGGGAGATGTATGATATGTGAAATTCATAAAACTCTCTGAGATGGGTCAATACTCACCCCCAATGGTGTTGTTCTCACAAATAGGTGTTCTCCTCTAGAAGATGACTATGGTTATGAAAAATATGATTATGTAGATGAAATAATTGGAGTTCCATCAGTGAACTATGCTCAATCCAAGAGATTGTTGAAAGAGAAAAAGAAAATTGAGAAATCCAATATTGTAGAAGTTTCTATCAAAGATCCAAAAATTGGCAACACATCGATTCTTGATGGTGGATGCTCATCCCAATGGAAGGAAATTCAAACAATTTAAATAACATTCTGAATAAGTCTGATGGAACAATGAGGTTTGGTAATTATTGTTTTTCGATGATTAATGGCAGTGGAAATACATCATTAGCCAATAGAGAGATGAAGACGATTGATGTTCATTATGTGGATGAACTACATCAAAATTTGCTTAATCTGAGTCAACTATGTGAGTTAGGGATTATAGTAACATTCAATCAAAAATTCTTCACTATAAAGGGAAAAAGGTAATTCTATAATGAAAGGATACATAAAAAATAGAAACTTATATTTTTTTGATAGTAAAGATAACACTTTCTATCTCTATGTTGTAGATGAAAACAACCTGTGGCATATAAGGTTGGGTAACATTAACCAAGAAGTCATGGAAAATATATCAAAGATGAATATAGTCATGTCTAAGCCAATTATAATAACATGAATGAAAAAAGACATGTGATTCATGCATATGGGGGAAGTTAGTCGATAGTTCATACTGGCCATAGAACAATAGGTAATAAAACATTCTTGATCTCATTCATAAAGATTTATGTGGCCTAATAAATATATTTGGAACTCATGGATAGAGTTACTGCATCCTTTTCATTGATGATTATTGTATAATGTCTTGGGTAATGATTATTTGCAGGAACTGTCAAATACATGATTGTATGAAAACGTATTGATGAAATGTTAAAAATGATATTGGATAGACAATGAAAGTCCTTTGATTTAATAATGGAGGGGATTAAATGTCTATTGATTTTGATAATTAAATATGAAAACATGGATAATTTCATGAGGAAGTTTTTGTGACAACTGCATAGAAAAATGGAGTTGTTGAGCGCCAGAATCGACAGTTCAACAACATGGCCAAGACTATACTGCTGAGAGTCGTATCTCTTTCCATTACTGTAAATAATCTGTTTAAAATTCATTAAACATTCTAAATTGAATGGGTATTTCTATGGGAGAAACAAATACAACATATGAATTATGGCATGGAAGGAATCCTTCTTTAAAATAATTTTGTGTTATTGGGAGTAAATGTTTTATCTAAAAAAAGGAGGAAATAATGGGACTTATTGTGATAATACAGATAAAGGAATATTACTTAGATATACAATGATCAATAAATATTTTTAATTTTTAATAAGTGATTTTAAAGGAGTGTAAAAGGTAGTGATGTTATGATCATTGATGTAAAACCACAAATGCTTCTTGTAATTCCTATACTGATGAGATAAAAGACGAGGAAGAATGTGAAAAAATAGAAATTAAAATACATAAATAGGGGAAGGTGTAAAAAACACAAAATAGTCACATCATGAAGTTTAATTGGAAGAATAATATGATTTTGCAACCATAACTGAGAGATCATGGATGAACCTCAAAGGAAAAACTGACAATCATAAATTGGTCAATCCAACATCATTGGGGATCGGACTGCACTAACCCAAATGAGGATAATGAGGTGTGATGCACAATATGCATTTCTATCAGTTGAGGATCCATCCTTTTCTTAAGAATCTGAAATGTATGAATCTTTTTTGAATTCCATGAAAGAAGTGTTAGATCAGATTGACATGAATCAGAAATGGGACCTAATCAAGAGACCTTGAGGTAAAAATGTGATTGCTATAATGTGGATCTTAAAGAAATAATTTTACGAGCATAGAAATGTGGTAAAAAATAAGGCACAAAAGGTTAGTATAGGATACTCACAAATCAATGGCATTGATGTTGATGTGACATTTTCTCTAGTCGCAATATTGTAGTCGATCAGTTTATTTCTTGCCATGGAAATCCATAGAGGATATCAAAGATTACCAAATGAATATTAAGAAAAAAAATTTAAATAGATTATAGGAATAATAATTCTACATTGATCTACCCATGGGGTTATTTCTTGTTAATGATTAACTGATGGTTCAAAAATTAAAGAAATCTCTTTATGGCATGAAATAGGAACCACGAGAAAGGTACTCTGGGTTGGACTCTTATATGAGAATGTTTCGGTTTATTATGGGAGGGGTGGATCACCATATCTATGTGATGAATTCTCTAAAGGACCAGTTCATGTTATTTGTGTATGTAGATGATATTATTATTAGTGGAGGTAGGAAAGGATCAGTTGACAAAATAACCAATCACATGAAATCATAATTTGAAATGTCCCTGATTGGTGAACTCAAGTAATTTCTATGGTTTTAAGTGATTTAGGAGAAGGATTAAACTTTCATTTCTCATGAATAGTATGCAAGAGCTATTCTGAATAAATTCAATATAGAAGATTCAAAACCAATGAAAACCCATATTACGGTTGGAACAAAAAATAGAATGCATGAGGATGGGACATATGTGGATCACACAATTTATAGGAGAATCATAGGATTCCTACTGTATAGGAGGGTAAACCAACCAGTTTTTGTCTTTCCAATATTCTTAACCACCCACTTTCAGAATAATCCAAAGGAGGAACATATAGGGTTAGTAATAATAATCATGGGGTATGTTCATGTTACTTATTTTCATTGGTTATACAATGTTGCATGAATAGATAATGACCTATCAAGATCTTCTGATGATGACTGGGCTAGAGATGTTGTATAATGAAAGTGCGCCAGTGGTGAAGCATTCTATATTGGGATGAAATGAATGGGTTTGTTGGGAAATAAATAGGAATGTACAATGATTAGTACTACTAAAATTGAATATATCTCTTCCACCAACGTATGAAATCAATAAATTTTGATGAAGCAGCAGTTGGCTAACATAGGTGATGAGGGGAAACAACCAATAGTGATTTACTATGATAACAAGGGCACAATTGATCATAGGAATAATAATGTTCATCATTATCATACAAAACATATTGAAATCAGATATCACTTCATCAATGAAAATTTTGAACAAGGTATGGTCAACATGAAACAAGTGGGAAATGATGAGAAAGTTGTATGCATTATGACCATGCTTCTGTCAACAGTTGTGTTTGAGAATGATAGGTTGAACCTTAGTGTTCAGCAACCTCTTAGTGGATGAGGAGGCTACATAATTTACCGTATCCCCAGTTATGTTAACTATTATTTATCTGTTTGTGGATATGATGATGGTTTATGGGGGAGATACATTCTAGGGGGTGTTTTGAACATGACAATGAATAAATACCAGTCTTTGGGATTATTTTAAATGGGGGAGAATGAATAAATTCAATACATGTAATTCTTCTATGACACGATGAGAATTTAGTGTTATTAGGTGAAGGAATACATTTAGGACATGTAATGGTTCCGTGACATAGTAAGAGAATATCTTGGGCGTCTCTATGAATTTGAAAATATTGGAAACCAATTCTAGATTCCCCTATTATTTTCTACACTAATAATAGCTCATGTAGAAATAGAATGATGGTTGAGTTGACTCTTTCATTTAATTTTTTATTCTATTTTCTAAAGCTATAATTGATTTTATTTAGCATTTTTCAATACACCCAATGGGGGATATTATTGGAACTAAACTGGTCTATGCAAGAAATAGAGTATGCTATTCGTTTTTGTAAATCCTTACATAGATGGTCATCTGGATTGTATGTAAAGGTATAATACAGTTCAATCTAAAAGTAGTGTTGAAGGTAGTGTTGTTTCCTAGTGTTTACCAAATTTTTGTGGTCGGAAATTTGGAAGTTGGTTTTCATTGTGAACAGTTCTTTTTCATGGAGACCGTATGAAAATATTGATAAGGCTTGATTTTTGTGAATATGGGATTCATTAAATGTGATTCGTGAAGACAAAAAGTTTTCTAATGGTTTTAATTTTGATTATAATGGGATTTGTGATCAAAGATGAAGTTCATCATGATTACAAGTTTTTGGCCTCTGTAGTTTTTGACCAAATTCTTTGAGAATTTGATGGGAATTGTGAAGAGAATTGACCGATGTGATATTGATGATGATAATTTTTTTGAATAGATTATTTCCATGGTTCTCTGTGAATAGAGGAATTCCGCGAAGATGGGTTTGATGATCTAGAAAATCTGCAAAGAGGTGGAGGAGCATTATGAATTTCCAGGCCTATAAATATGAGGCTACTCATATTAAATTGGATTAGAGTTTGAAAGTAAAATCCAGAGATGCTTTGAGTTCACAAATTGCACAACTAAGTTGTCTATCTATGTGATCTAGAGCATTGCAATGTAACATTTAGACTTAACTGATGCCCATGATTTTTTCAAAAGAGTAATTTCTAATGATGAGGTATTTCATGTCGACTTATTGTGTTTTGTAAGGAATGTTCTACGAAGGAAATGAAGCTTCAAAATAATATTTTTAAACAATGTCAAGGGTGATTCACAAAGTTAGGTTGTTCCACCAAGGTAGTGGTGCATCGCCATGGAGTGTGTCTTGCAAAGAGGATTCACGAAGTGCAGTTTTGATCATCTGTTTTTTGTGAACATGGAATTCGAAGACCATCATCTCTAGTCTATGGTGAAACCAGAGTATCATTCTACGTTAGGGACAAAAGTATTTAATTCTATATAATTGAAGTGACCTTCATGTCGATAAAATTATCCAGACTTCTCTCAAAGCAGTGTGGTTGGGGAGCCAGTGAAAGTGTTTCGATGGATGTAGTGAGCTAATCCCTAAAACATTGTAAATCAAGTGAGCATGGAAGAGAGTGACTGTGAACAAACCCTTATATCCCACAAAAGTGAAGTTTACTGGATTTTGGTATGACCAAAAAATAGTCTTCGTATTGTCTTTGGACATATCCCTTAATAGGGAACCTAGTGAAATTGTTTTGTGGTCTCTGGGCATGTTATTTTTTGGTTTCTGTTCTCATCAATATTACAAGTTTGATGAGTTCCTTCCAATGTGGGCACAAGAACCCAGTTTTAAAACAAAAAGTTGACACCCTGATTCACCCCTCCCCTCTCAGGATGTCCCAGGGTCCAATAGAATGTAAAAAGGTATATAAACTATAAAAATTTCAGATGTATAATTTTGTTTTAAATGTTTTATATATAATTCATCCCAATAAACATTCCCAACCATGGGATTTGGTAATGAAAAAAATAATGACAGTTGTTCTTGGGGCCATAGTCTACTGTACAAAAGAATGATGATTTAGTAATCAATTTTATAGAAGTGGGGTGGTTATAATTCATGAATTAACAAAAAAAATTAGTATATTGAAAACATCTAGGTTATTATATCATCATGGTTTAAAAATAATTCAAGGAGGTGGAGGAATAAATGAAATAAATACACTCATTGAAGAGAGTAACCTATTAAGGGGGTTTCTTCCCTAGGTCATGACCAAGACCTTATTTGGATGGATTTATGCCCAAAACATTGATAATAAGATTAGTGAAGGGAAGTTAGTTTTTCATGGATTTTATGAACTGATATGTTTTTATGTTATGAAGAAGAGAGTATATAGGATGACCTTTTATAAGAGTGTTGAGTCACGCACTTGTACTTTTTTTTGAAAATATTTAACAATTCCCATGATTTTATCATTCCAAAAGCTATGAATATGGGAAATAATCATAACAATAAAATATAAGGTCTACATATGGGTATAAAATGTGTATTGGAATATTTTTAGGACATTTTGGCCCTTATGTTGTATGTTTAACCCTCACTAAATCCATTTTTACCTAAATCGTTGGTGATTAATTTTTAATGTTTCCACTATTCATTTTAATAAATAAATATGTTAAAATGTTATAAATTATATATAATTACTAACAATAATATGGAATATTTTTTTTGAATTATATAAAAATAAGTGGAAAATTTTAATTTTAAATTAATCTCGTAGATGTCGAGAGAAAGCATGTTTTTAAAAAGAAAATGTCTTGAGACTTCAATCAAGCTGTGAGGGACTAGGGTGTGATAGTGGGGAGACTATGACCTATATTCAGAGTGGGGAAAAAGGATATATATATATATAAAGAGGATATTAATATTGTAAGCATAATAATGAAGAAGTGAAACTTTGTGGGGAAATAAGAAAAACCAGATAATAATAATAAATTTAAAGATGAACAATATCACCTAAAAAATATGGCATCACAACTTCTCTATAAAGCATGAAATAATTGGAATACATGGTATTATAAGACATAATGCATTAAATTTTGTATAAAATAAACAAAATTTAAAATTTTTCCCACTTCCTGAGAACTATCACGATCATCTTCTATCAAGCTCCATCAAGAAGCAAGCATTAATGTTAGGTTTTCAGAGGGGGATGAATCCCCATATAAACACCTACATTCATATATTCTTCAAGGGAACCATTAGTGGCTAATATAGGGTGTGAGAAAAATCTCATTAGTCCACCACCAATGGCATCTATACAGTCTAGTCTATGAACATAAACTAAGTAGTGTGATAGAATAAATAAATGTAATGTAATTATAAATTAATAACAAATGCCTACTTTATCTCAAGCTAGTAATGTATTTGAACATGACATCAATTAATTAATTCATTAAACCATATTTGTTATGGTGAAATCATATACGAGTGTAAATGAAACTGCAGTAGATCATACTAATAAGGAAAGTGGATCCTAGGTGAGACAAAGAATATCTTGACCTCTGGGGCTCATCACCTCTTAGTAGTATCACATGTAGTTTTTATGTAAAGGGGGTTGTGTGTAATCAAATGAAAATATCCCAAGTTATTCAGTAATAAATTATTTTAATTAACTCCATGGAGATCATCCATAACAATATCAGTATAATCTTGGTAGGGTCTAATGGGGTTAATCAATTGTGCCACATGTTTGAAGATATGATATATGATCTAACGAGTGTATTTTAGGCATCCTATTATTTACAGTGTTAGTGATGGATCCTAGAGATTCATTCTAGGTATCCCATAATATACAATGAATATATTCGAAAGTGGGAATCTCCCTTGGAAACAGACTCCATGAATTAGAATAGTATCTTATTAGTGTTGAAGTAATTACCTATGGAATCCATGTCAGGATCAAGTGTGACTATTCCTATAAATTTTAATTGTTCAATATTCTATATAATCCCTATAAATTATAAATTATATAGTTTTATTAAATTTAATTCTCAGAAAATTTGAAAATTTATTATGTTCATTCCATTTGCTTTCATACTAGTTGACAAGGAAATGAGGACATGAAAAAAGTTCAATTAATTATATGAATAAGAGATTAGTGATATATATATACACTTTCAATTTAATAATTCATTAAATTAAATCCAATTACATTAATACTAATTGAAAAGTCTAAAAGGATATAAAACCATTTACCATATAAATTTTTATCAATTTAATAGCTTTATTAATTTTAATTTTATTAGGAATAACATTGTAAATTAGGACATGAAACAAATTAATATTATATATTTAAGTATTAAGTGATATCTGTAAATATACTGGTCAATTATAATAAATTATATATTTTTAAACACTTACATTATAAATTTCATCTTCAGTATAATCCTAAAGTTTCCTCATATGACCCTTATTGGTCACCAAGGAATAAATAAGTAAATAAAATAATTAGTGTCGTTTTTGTGGATGTCATAACCTCCAATGACACAATAATCATAAGAAAAATGAGCTCTAGATCACAAAAACATTGATCATAATCCAATCTTATGAATTTTATGGGCGACAAGTGATGAAACTAGTGAGAATAAAATGAATAAAATGTATAAACGGTGGAACTATGAGGGTTGGGTTATAGACGAACTAACATAATCTTGTAGAACTCTCTATGTCCATTATTGGCCAATAGTTTGTCCTGATCAAAATAAAAAATAATAATGGAATTTTTTTTGAAAATATTGAATATGACCATGAATAAAAATAGAATCATTGAGAAAAAAAAAATAAATAAATGATCCTACAGAATTAATATATTATTTGGAGGAATCCAGTGAGACAGATGGATGCTTGATCAGACTTCAGATAGAGGAGTTAACAAGAATCCTCGACAGAATCCTTTGGACGAGAACCAATGAGATAAATTGGATCCTATGCTACTAGAGATATGAATACAATAGTGTAGGTTTAGTTTAAAATATTATAATGGATTATTTTTCATTTCACTCCTAAATTATGTGTTGTTGGGTTTGGCCACATGGTTGGATAAACCATAGTCCTAATGTGCGCACATCACTTCCTCAAGAGGGATTATGCATTGTCTGTGTAATGATGTTCCAACCATGGTAATTGGATATAATATATGATATATATATCCCAAAATGTTGTGTGGACCAATGAGAATGGATAGGGAAATCTGTGCACCCATAATTTTCTTATGAAATTCCCACACTGTTAAGAGAAACCATGTGGGGTGGGCCACCTGATTTCTTCCAATAATGCAGCATAATTTCTTCTTCCCCTATCTTGGGTTATGAGATATAAAAAATCCACAAAACTAAAAAAATCCACAAAACTAAAAGAATCCATGAACTCATTAATAATATATATTTGTTTTGATAAAAATAATTAGACACAAATTTAGAGGATCCATACATCATTGAAAATATTGGTTCTTACAATAGGGTTCTACTTGTAGGACCATTTAGAAATAACTCAATTTTGTATTGCAAAAATGGTAAGGGAATTTTTTTATAAAAATGTAAATATTTAAATAAATTAAGAAAGAGATAAGATAATTTTAATATATTTCTACTTTTATACCTTATCTTGTAGGGGGGACATTTTTAAAATATTTTCATAAATTGTTTTAAAGGAATTCATAATTTTCGATATAAAATAATTTTTTTATTTGATATATTTTCTATTATAAAATTGTTTTGAATATTTTTTGGAATTTTATATTCTATTTTAATGTAGTTTGGTATTTTTTTAATTAACATATATTTTATTGTTTGGAAACCCTTTTTTATGATAAATATTCTTTCAAAACCTATTTTTAAGAATCACAAAATTATCATTTTACATATAAATACACACATATAATTTCATGGATGCAATTATTTATTACATATACTATATGGAAATGTAATATATTTTTCATTGAAAATACATACATTCAATGAAAAGTAATTTCTTGATATTAATTTCCATGAATAATTTTTATTTATCATTGATGAATATTCAGATTACTTTTAATTATTATAAAAGTATAAATATTACATAAGATCATAATTTTTATGTTTTTTGGGATATGTAAATATTTTCCTATATGAAAATAAATTATATATGTGTAATTTATTTGAATTATTTTTAATAGAATATTTATGGGATAGGAATCAATTACAAAAATTATTTATTTAAAATTTGGATGTTTGGTATTGTTTATGATAATCTGGAGTTGGCATTGAACCAATGGCCTAAATGAGCTATACATACAATTTCTCTAGTGAACATATGGTTTTTTAAATGCTTTTTGAGAATCATTATATTCTATAATGAAGTATTAATTTTAAAAGTAATGTATTGATGTATTGAAATGATTTTAATTGATTTATTTCAAATCATTTTATATTTTTAAAACTGTTTTATACACCCCATTTATTCAAATCATTTTGAAATGTATCACATATTTTATAATTTTAAAACCTTATAACTTATTTTAATATAACTTTTTAATCAAATTATTTATTTTTCTAAAATTATTCGATAAAAAAGAATTTATTTAGAAATAAATATTATAGTTTTTAAAAGTGAAGTGATTTCAAATCTTGTTTTAAAACCTGTAACTGATAATTTTTTTACCCATCGCAAGATTTAAAATAATATTTATAGTCAAAGTGATGAGTAAAAAATAAATGGATAATGTTATTGTTTAAGAGTCTAGCTCATGTGAAAATGGATAAGAGTCCATCGACTTATGTATAAACAGTGGAATTTATTACAATTTCTATTACTCTAAAATTGTGAAACAAAAATAAAATTGGGTATGTATTTCGTCCAATATTTCAGTTTGATTTTAATGGTAAAATATTGGTCAATTTTAATGTTCTAAAATACACGAATACAATGATTATGATTTCATCCCCAAATCTAGGAGTGAGGGTATTGGGGTTGTAACATTTAACATTATAACTGGGTTTTGACAAATTTAATGAGTAAGATGATAAGACAAAATGATTATTTATTTCTTATAAAAATATTCTAGATAATTCTTTTTGTGAATGATGATATTTTTCATCAAAAATAGAACTAGTGATCCCAAATTTAATAATAATAGGAGACATTTATGGTAATACAAGCCTTAAAATTAGTTTTGGTTATTGTGAGGGGATTTTATCAATCTTAATTATTTTTGAGAGAAATAATTTTTTGTTATTGATAAGAATTTGGGATTATATGAATTTTGATATTAATGTTGTAGAGGTAATTGGGAAATTAAAATTTTAATTGGACAAATAAAATTGAGAGGACGAAATTTCATAATGGGTGTAGAATGTAACATCACAATAATTAAAGTATAATTTGATCTTAAATAATTGGTTTTAAATGCATTGTTACATAATTAAAAAAACTAAGATTTATATTATTAATGATTATTAATTAAAAAAAATTATATTCTTTTCTAAAAACAATATATATTTTGGAATAATGAAATGTGAAATATTATGGTTATGAAAATATTTTTTATAATATTTCTAAATGATGTAGAATGTTTTTATTAAATATAAAGTAATAATAAACATGTTTGAATCAAAAAATGTATTCGTAAAAATATACACATATATGATATAAGGGTAAATTATCTCTACCAGAAATGTAGTTGTTGATACCTAAAGGGAGATTTCATATAGCCTAACCTGCACTAGTGTCTTCACAAGCCTTACATAAAGGTAAGAATACCACTTCTTACTTGTGTAAGTGTATGATATGGATATAAAACCCTGTGTAATGGTAAATTAAATCCATATGGATCTATAATGGTATGCTAGTAAATTCATAAGTGTAATATGTAGATCATTTAAGGGTACACCCAAGATGTTCGAGGGTCAACACTCCTATACAAGGGTACTTCAACACTTGCATAAGTTTAAGAAATAATGGCAATGGGTTATCTAAGGGTCTCATAGTCCTCTTGTAAGGGCTAGTATATTTTATGTAATGGAATAATATACTCACATAAAGGTAGTTTTTATGTATTTAAGTATAGTCTGCATAAATTCATGCTCATGTAAGGGTAAACCTATATTTAGGTAAGGTAAACAAATGATTCAAAACATGTTTCAAAGATATGGTACCTATACATAACTTTATCATAGAGGTTTTGAATCCATTTATGTTTCATGTATAAATCCAATATAAAGATAATCTTAAGACACTTATGGGTAAGACAACATAACATAAAAGTATTATCTGTCTCATGTAATGGTAATTCATTGAAAATTAATGTGTGTAGTCTAAAATTTATCCTACAACATTGCCTCTCCTTCCTCTCATGACATTTTAATATTAAACCAATAATACACACATATATATAAAATGTAATTATATTTATGTATACCTACTATTTTTTAAAAAAGATTTTACTGATTAATAAAATGGGAATCTAATAAAAATATTTTTATTTTTAAGATCTTGTGTGATAAATCATTAAAATTTGTGAGGAAAAAAATATAGGCCACCATGAAAGATTCATGTTTAAAGGATTAAGTAATGTTAAATGAGTAGAAGAATCTAGTGTGTTGATTCGTGTTGTTGTGTATTGGTATGCTAGTAAAATAATTTATATTTTATATAAATGTTGATATAAAATATATTTTGAAGAATCTCAAGAGGATGTGGTAATAAAACCATTATATACATAATATTTAAATAAAAATATACAATTTATGTTCTTCTTAATAGGAGTAAATTCCTCTTAAGTAAAAAACTAATAGTGTCATTGAAAACACTTTATCTAAAAACCCTTGTCTCTTTTTCAAATTCCTAGTTTCATGAGTGAGATTGTAATAATAATAGTTTTTGTTCATTGGAGGACTATATTAAAAGAAATAATGGTTTAAAATATAAGAATAATTGTTCCAGTATAGTTATCATTAGTAAAGAATTATATTTCGGTGATGAATAGCGGTATAAGAAATTATAATTATTAAATATATATTTATCAAAAGAAATTTTTTATAAGGATAAAAATATATTTAATAAATATATATTTTCAAAAACCGTATATTGTAATAGGATCAATTTTAAAATAATTTATTTAATGTATTCAAGGAATTTTTCGATTATGAAAAAAACTATTATGATTCAACAACGATAGTCTTACAAAAGTGTTCTGGAATGTTTTAATATGTTTTAACACCATTTCAAAATGGTATGATATTTTTCAATACACATATATTTTATGGTTAGAAATTCAATTTTTAAGGGATTTTGGTTTCATGGTTGATATTGAAAAATCAATGAATTATCATGTTATGTGTAAAAACTCCTTTATACTTCCATTGATATCATTCATGATTAAATATATTATATTTCCACGAACTATATTTTCACTAAAATTACACATATATTATGAAATGTATTTGTAAACTTTCTATTTACAATTATTTGTTATAATTTTTAACTATGATTTTTTGTATTTCTTATATTCATTATACTGTAAAAAATGTTATTTAATTAAATTGTTGTTATTTTTATTATATATGCAATTATTTTCAAAATTCAAATTAAAAAATATATATGTGACGTTCTTGAAAGTATATTTTTAATGGAATTACAATGTGAATATCATGAATTAAAATATATGTTTTATTTAATATTTTTCAATTGGGTATTGTTTATGATGATGATGAATGGCGTGTGATCCCATGAGATCAGTGTGAATTTATCCAAAATGTGATGTTTAAGGCATAAATATTATTATTCTCTCTATGGGTTTCTTAAATTATTCCAAAATTCATTATATAATATAAAAATGAAATATTTTCTAAAGTATAGTTTTAAAGATACCAAAGATGAAATTTATATTTATTTCAAAGGAAGTTTTTATTTGAAATAATTTTTTACAATTTGTTTCCTTAATATATTTTGATAATTATTTCTTATTATGTATTTTAAAATATAAATATTTTTTTTAGTGAAAATTATGTCTTTTATCAATTTTATTATTACCTAAAAATATTTCATATAAATGAAATTGTTTTCAAAATAAATTTTACAATATTTTAAATGATAATAGATTTAAATTAATGTTTTAAAACCTGTTACTGAGTAGTTTTATTCTTCCCCCATGTTTTGAAATTATTTTCATGGATATAATGATGATTAGAATATAAATGGTAATTGTTCTATATTAATAGTAATGCTAATGTGATGATGGATAAGTGATTGTAATTTTTTTTTAAAGTATTATAAGTATTAAAGTCTCCAGTCCTCCATAACTCTAAACCTAAAATATCATTGTGTAGGTAGTCTAACCAAAATTTATATTTTATTTTATATATATTTATTGTTAAAATTAGATTATGTTTATTTGTAAGAATGAAAGAAATGTAAAGTTTATGTTTTATCACACTTAATATAGGAGTGAAGGTATTTGGTTTGGCACAATAAATTGGCACATTTTATTTCCAGGAAGGAGGATTTGTCTCCTGACCAGTTAACTAATATATAAATACTGGAAGAGAAATGTCAGGATTTAGTACCACTATTTACTATATCTGATCCGGATATGATATTTTTCTATCATGTTCTTGAGAAGTATTACATAAAATAGAGACTGTTTTTATTTTCATAACTATTTATCACTATTTGATATATGGTACACCAAATAGGTATATTAGAACAACGTAGTATATACATAAGAAATTCTGTGATGGAATAAAATTGATGTTAGTATAAATACCTATCATTGGATGAGTTCTGATGTCATAAACTTTGAAAATTTTAAATTTAATTAAAATATATTATGATCAATGTGGGTTCAAATATTAGACTCTAAATCAATCGGATAAATTCAGGGAGAGGAATATAAAAGCTGTTGGCATTTTATATGAAATATTAGAGAATGTACAAAAAATTTAGTGAAATATTAAAGAGGAAAAAGAATAAAAAATTTTATATAGAAACTCATCGAAGATATGTTGATTTAGAAGTAGATGAAAAGGTGTTCGTACAGATATCTCCATTGAAGTGGGTTATGATATTTGGGAATATGGGATTACAATGCCATAGGTATATCTATCCCTTAGATATCATTGTTCCTGTATTGGGTTTTTTATCTCTTAGAATTCCATTCAGTACAATACCATGTTTATGATTTGTTCGATATATAACTTTTGAAAAATTACACACTCGATCCATCTCATGTACAAAATTTAGGTACCATAGATCAAAATAGAAGCTGTTAGGCTAGGGATTTTAAAATTTTCATAATTAAAGAGATGTAACATAATAATCTCTTGAGATTGAAGCCCATATAATGGTCTAAGGTTATATAGTGAACTTATTTAAGATCAAATTATCCCAAATTATAATCTCATTTAGTTAAATGATGAGTTTTATAGTAGATAATCATTGGTTATTTTTTTCCAAAGGAAATGTTTTCAAATCAATTTATATTATCCTCATTGGCTTGATCAGTCCAGAGGAACCCTGATCATCATAATATGGGTTCTACAATGGAGGTATGATATCTATGTAGACATCTAAATGATCACTGATAATCAATTCCTTTGATCCGTAGACGTGTTCCTAGATTGAGCACATTGAATGAGAATATTTTTATGATATTGTGTTTTTTATGGGTTGGAAATTCTAATATAATTTTAATTTTAATTTCATGTAGGGTCCAAATATTGTAATGATCATTGGAATGAAACTATGAACCACTACTAAAAAAATTGGATTTATCATGTGCTAGATGAAAGTGTTATTAATAATCCCTATGACAACACTAGAAAAAGGACTGTCAAATGCGGTCTTTAACAACAAATTTCGGAAATATTAAAGGGGTTCCTTAATCACTGATTTTTTACAAGCATTGAGAAATTCCCACCATTTATCAGTTCTAGTAAATAATCACTAATTAATGAGGGCATTTATCAGTTCTTATAATAAAACATACTTAAATTGTGGGTGGTGATTATGAGTTCTTTTTTAGAAGAGATGAAATGTCCCCCCTATATCAATGGGTTTTTACTAGCACTAATAAAATATATATTTCATAAAAAAGATATTTCATTAAAAATACTATATTAATATATTAATATATTTATATTTATATAAATATAATATATATTTTTTCAAAAAGTTTTAGAAAAGTTAAATAGGAATTTATACTTAATATAATATATTTAGTGAAAATGGCATATAAAATCATTAAAAAATATTTTTAATTTATAATATTTTAATTTTTACAGATTAATAGTAATTTGATATCAATTTGAAGATAAAAATAATAAAAAAATTAACAAAATATATACAATAAGTTGAAAAAATTACCAGACATCAAATGACCATCACTTTTGACTATGGTGTCTTATTGCGATGTACCAAATATCAGATTGATGCATGTGATGATCTCAATTCCTTATCAATTAGGGGATACCATGAATTTTTATGCAAAAACGGAGTAGAAGGCCGCCACAACTAATTTTTTAGTAATGGTAGCCCAATTTTTTAACATATGAAGGATTTTCACCCTCGTTTTTTGGGGGTCTTAATTATTTTTTGTACAGAGACAGAATTTATTCCACAGTATTACATTCATATTGATATATTGGTTTTTGAAATATTATCATTTTTACAATGTAGTTTAATTTATCATTAAATATATACTTATTTACTTATATTTATTTATAATAAATCACTTGTATAAATTCGGGCGTCAAAATATTTATGTAAAATTGTATTTTAAAATATAAATAATTATTTCTATTTCAATTAATTTAATTTAAAATAAGATCCATGCAATTAAACCATGTGGATTGAGGGTTATATAGATATTGGAATTTCAGATTTGGTTCATGGTCTCCCTAACTATTCTATATAACAATGCCCCTCAAAAAAAGGTAAAACATACCATCTTACCCTCTAACCTTACTGTGGTGTTACCCTATTTCTTGAACTATTTGGTATGGAGATCACTTTTCATGTACCTCCTGTAACGACCCAAAGTTTCATTAATGGAAAATCCCTCTTCATGTTATTAAATGTCTCTATATATAAAATGTTTTTTAAAATGTCATCTTCTTTGGTATTATGTTAAGAATTTTTTTCGTTGCTAATATAGCCGTTGAACAGTGATCACATGATTAGTATAAATATAGGGCTTTAGCACATCGAATTTTACTTAGACAAATGAATCGATGGCCTCATCTAGTAGAATTGACCCATACGAAGCCCATTTGTCGGAGCTCGGAAAATAGGTGGCGTCTTTGGGCTTCATCCTTGACCAAGCCCAAGCTGAGCATTATCATGTCAAGCTTGAACGTGACCGTCTACAGGAAAAGTGGAAGTTGATAGAGATTACCACTCGAGCGATGTTATCCAAGCCACCCCAAGAGTCTATCACCATCGCACACCTTACCCTTAGGTCTTATGCGGTTGTTTTAAGGGTTTGTGTAACAAATAAGTAGTACTATGATCATCTACGTAATTTTTTTATATAATAATGAATATAATTTCTTGTTATTATTGATACATGGTAAAGAGTTTTTAAAGTACAAATGGTGTTTTCAGTTATTATATAATTAAGAAATCTATTTTATAAAATTAAAGGATTTTTTAATTAAATTGTCTTTTTAAAAAATATTATTATTATTATTATCAATTTTATTATATATAAGTGATCATGTAATTTTATGAATGCAATTATAATTTTTATTATGGTTGGAAATCCATTTTTTTCAAAACCCGTGAATTTTTTATAAATATTGGTCTTTATTTTAAAAGTGAAAATTAACATATTTAGAAAATTATTAAGACAAAATAAATTTTATTTTTGGAATCTGGACGTCGAAATTATCCAACGGTGAATTTTCATAATTTTCTGAGATAGTCAAATTTTTGAGTTAAAATTAAATACCTTTAAAATATATAATGTGTTTTATGACATCATAATTACCCAATAGTGATGTAATAAAATACTATAATCTTTATGTTCGGCCAATATATGTTTTACAAATAAAATAATGTGATTTTGGGTTTGTTTGACTTACTTTTAAAAGCATTAATGGACCCCTCAAGACATATTCAACACCTTGCCTTTTAAAATTACTTTCCATGGGAGTGTGACTCACCTCCACAAAATCAACCGTAATATTTTTAAGAATTTTGGACTTTGGCGTTATAAAATAAAGTTTTCCTCTTCCCTTTTCGAAAAACCATGGGCAAAAACGATGGGTTGTTTTGTGGTTTGGATTAATTTAATATAAGGGGTCCCAAAACTAAATAATAAAGAATTCCCTCACCATTCCTATATAAACCCACACAAGATCCCACTTCCTCCCCACTAAAAGCCTTTTGAGTTCTTCCAACCTCTGTCGTACTCTCTCTAGAAACCTCACAAGGTTTCCCCAACTCCCATGAAGCCTATCACAAGCCTCTCTCTAGCCTTTGGAAGCACACTTCAAAGTAAGGGTTTTTTCTTCCTTTCTCATTTTAGTCCAATTTTCTTTAAGTTGTTTTTACATTTAATTTCAATTATGAAAGTTGGGGTATGGTTTCGCACCTTCCTTGTAGTTCCATATTTATGTTTTAATTATGGGAGACCCCTTTCTCTCTCATTAAATGCCTCCCATGTACACCCGTTACTATGTCGAAATTCCGAAAAGAACATCTCTCTCCTCTTTTACATTCAAGCAATACTTTTGTATCATGAATCTAAATTCCATTACAATTATTGGTACATGTATCTATATGACCTCCTTACTTTCCATTACATGCAAATATGTCACTCCATTAAGCTACCGAAATCACACCGATTTTCTAAGCTATTGTCATTGTGTAGTGAATACCATGCCCATTTCTCCATCAAGGGTTTTCACCATTATGCACATTTAATTATTGATTATAAAGTTTCATGTATTAATTTCATGTTCATTTATCGTGGAATAAATTATTATGTTTAATGAATCCATGTTTTATGATCAATGTGGCACACTTATGCATGAAATGAAATGTTTAAGAAGGGTGCGCCCTTGTAACGCTCTAATGCATGGGGTAAAGTATAGTATCATGATATGTCATGGGCAATGAGTGTTGACTCATCCTAATTCATGTGCAACGAGGGTTTACTAGTTCTTTATATGCAATGAGGATTTACTCATGATCCATGTGCAAGGAGCCTTGGCTCATGCTAATTCCATGTTAAGTATTGTTTCCACATTTCCATGTTATGATTATCATGATTTAACATGCCTTTATGTTCACATTTCTATTATGCTCTATTGATATGCCTATTGTCTAACATGTATTTTACTCCTCATGTTATTCCATGTGTATTCCCTTACTGTGCTTTGTAGCTCACCATTTTCATATGCATGTCCTCAGGTTATCACATGCAATGCTAAGTACGAGGGAATGTAGTGGTCTTGTAAAGGACATTTTCAATAAAGATGTTGTATTTCATGTTTTATGTTTTTATGTAATGATCCTAAGCCCCAAAGACACTAAATACCTCGATCATCTTTGTTGTATCAAGTGATGTTTTATGTAATAAAACATGTTTAAGTTGTAATAAAAATCAGGGTTGTCATACCTCCTCTCTATCACCTTCAATGGCATGTTTCTACCTTATACATGTTTCAAATAAAATACTATCGGGTGTTTTCGATGCATAATAGTGAGTATATAACTCATAAAAATTACTTTATATATTTTATTCACCCCTAGAAATGATTGCATTATGTGAGATAATATTCTCTATTTTCATGTCATATTTCTAGTTCATTTTTTATCTCATTTTAATCAAATAAAAGAATAATATAGGATGATTGAAGATTTATTATTATAAGGATGGTAGTTTATGGATTTTCCTTTATTGTTTCATCATTTTAAAAAATGTTTCATTGTACTTCTTGATGTATTACTCTTCTGTTGATCAAAAATCATGTGAAATCATAATATGATTGTCTAGAATGTGACCTAGACCCCTCTTTAAACCTGTTTACATTGTTATATGTTGATATATCAATAAGGACATACCCTTGGGCATGTAACCACATAATTTCTTGGTAAAAAAAGTGTGTATTTATTGAAACCTCATAGTGTGTTTGGAATGACTCTTAAATAATGAATTGATTATATAATAATAAATGGGTGAAATTAATTTCAACTGTTCTTTTATTATTACTTTTCATTCTAATTAATGAAATCATCCATCCGAATAAAAAGGTGTTTTAATGAAATGTAAAACTCTTATAATTAAATTGATTCGACAATATTGACTATGTGATCAACCAACCTCAAAAGTTCAAATGGATATTTTCTTTAGAAATAATGACTTGATGAACTATGTTAATAATTTTATGGTTTAATACCATTACATACACCCTTCTAATTATAAATAAAAGGGTTCATATAATTAAATTAATGATATTAAATTTAGTATGCAATTTAAACAAGATTGTTTTATATTAGCATGGATATTTCCCAAGCCTATGGTCAATTATTAAATAAAACTTTTTTTTGTTGTATTATTCCATGAGAGATACTTGCATTCATGTTATTGAATTTATTTGATGGTCTTAGTGTATAAATGAATTATTAAATCCACTGGGTGATACTTGGGTTGCTGATATGTAATTCCATGGACATGATGGGAGTTAAATTGATTTGTATCACACCTAAGAGATTCTTATATTCCTAACACAAAATTCATTGGATATTCTCATAGGTTAAATGTAATTATATTAGACCTTAGTTACACTTGGATTCGTGTTACTAGATATCTTGTACATGGTCATTGGTTAAATGATTTATAAGGAACCTTGAGGGATACTAGGGTTTATGCTATGTAATTCCTTGGATAATGTTATAGTGAAATAATTTATTGTATTATTTGACAAATACATATATTCTAACAATTATAGTATAAGAAGAGATCATAGGTCGAATAGAATTGTATTATGAATCATTTAATAATATTAAGTGTTTTGAATCTTTTAAAACTTTGTATGATCGTAGTTATACAGGGAAGCCATTGTTACACATTGGGTCCCCCATGAATTGTGATAAAATGGATTCATGGGATTATAGGCATGGGTCCTACCTTCTACTATACTATTTCAATATTTTGGGACATTTCTGCTTACATTCAAGCATATATAGTTTCCCAGAGATTCTATGGTGAGCCTTAGCCGATAAGTTTTATATTTACTATAATCCTTTAAATTTATGTATATGCACACATTTTAATGATATATTGGTAGTCTGGATAACATTATATATCATTCGTGATGACCTAATGAACTTTACTCACCCCCTATTATGGCCTACATTGGGCACCTAGATTTATTACATGTATGATGTTTTGGATATGGAAATGTACCAGGTATGGATGATAGTTCATATATACTATGATTGAGTATGAGAGTAAAGGACCAAGATAGAACTGGTAATGCTTGTGGAGTTTCGTTTTTTGACTTTTATATTTATCTGTAACATGTATTGTATTGTAATAAATTATATATTGAATTATTTTATTAGAAATAAACATGTTCATTCCTGATCAGATTATTTGACATTGGTTTGGTTAGCGATTTATTATTATTATCATTAGAATGAATTATATTCCACAACCTTTATTTTATTTATGAATCAGCTATATATTATCCCCAATCTTGAGGTTTTAATCTTCCCACTATACTACCTTTAGACCCTCATTGATGGGCCACATCCTCCAACAAACATTGATGCAATATTGACTCCTTATTTCATAGAACTCTAGTTACTACTGATATGGTGAACCTGGTTGAGACACGAAAATGTGATATCAGAGTATATTTTTCTATTATCATATCATTTATTCAGGTATATTGGAGACTATGAATGTTTCATCACATGGTAAATTGGTGGTGTTTGGTTCAATCAAAATCTTTCAATGTGGTAAAAATCATGTTTAATAGGATGATAATTTTGTTTATGTTGTTATAATTAATGTTGATAAATAATTCACCTTATGTGATTTTTATACATCTGATGGTTATTAGTTTATGGGTATTACCTGTTGGACTGGAAAGGAATGATATGGGGTGATTTCATATAGGATATTTGGCTCATTGGATTCCCATGACGTTTTCATTCTTATCTGTATACCTTGCTTTTGTGTTTATGGGGAATGTTTATTCACACACTATTCTTGTGGGATTATTTAGAATGAATATCAATATACCATGAATCAATTATTATGTTACATGATTATACAGATTCCACAATTCTATCATTATTTAACATGTTATTATATATACATTGTTTTAGGTATTATGTGTAATTATTATCAGTATTCATTCTTGTTTGACTGTTTAAAACACTCACATGTATACCATGATTCTATTATTATTTCCATGTGTACTTGTTTTTACACTGATGTGATAGATTCATATTCAATGGTAATGATATAATTCTAGTTAAATAATGTTTCACCATTATCCAAAATAGAATTTTCCTTCATATATATATCATTAAATTCTAATTAATTATCTCATGAAAAAAAATTAAATTAAATTGTTTCAAAATTTAATCTTGATAATGGTAATAAATTTATTATATTTTAATAAATTCAGGTTACTTCTTACATATTTTAGTTAAATTTTGTTCCAATTGATACATATATTGTCTTATATGTTAATAATTTGGGAATAATGACTATTATAACTGATCCATTATATTATATAAATAATCCTTGTTAGTGAGTTGTAGTTCTATGTGGCCTAGTGAAAACATTTCTAACGGTGTGTTAGAAATCATGAGGAGATAATGAGTAATGTGATTCAGTTAAATTATATTCTAATTATAATTTAAATATGACTGAATCCATATCCTAAGAACGAATATCTATATAATAAAAACCAAGTATATTTTATGGGACCCTTAGGGGTCTCCTTTTTCATTATGGAACATAGTTCTTATCACCATGGTGGTATACTTGTGATAAATATGGTATCTATTTACTATTTCTATATCCAGGTATATGATGGAACATATAATTTTTTTGTAGAAACCTAGTTAATATATCCTCTAATAAGGTAATAAAAGAACCACTTTCTTCTATTGAGCATTAATGTAATGAGGTGTTAGTTAATTAAAATTTCTATTAAAACATAAAGAGTGTTTTCCACTACAGCTTTCAAATAAAATTTTAATAAACTATGTCTTCTTGTTAGAAATTATTGATATTTAAAAAGTCATAAAAGGAAATTATCTTCCAATTTTCTTTAAATTAGTTGACACGTCAGTTCCATAAGGATCCAATTATAACTTTTAAATCATTTTCTTCATAAATGGTACTGACCATACATATATCTAAGCCTATTTAGTGTTTTTAATTAATTGAATTTGATAAAAAGACTCAAATAAGAATCATAATTGGTGTTAATATCTTGGACTATAATTTAGGGAATATCCATATAATTTCCAGGGATTACCTAAGATGGGGACATGAATGTTTCCCAAAGTATTAAATGAACATATTCTATTATGTTGGATGTAAAGGATACGTCGTAGAATCTAGTCACCTGTTAGGAATGGTACTAGTTTGATTATGAAATAATTACAATAAAATGAGGTGAAATCTAGTTATCATAGAACTATTTGGGGTAGGAATATGGTTGAATTTTGAGTCTAGTTCCTTTGAAAAATAAATTATTATTATTGACTGATTGTGTAAAACATTTAGCAAATAAAAATGACACCATAGATAGAGGTTATTTTCTGTATGTTATAATATAAGGGGATGTTACCATATAAGGATACTATGTGAGATTCATCTCCCAATCCTTTTTATGTTCATATAGGGGCCCTCCATGAACTAGTTTCTTTTGAGGATGCTCAAAGAGGAATTATTCCTAATAGCCTGGTGATTGTTATGTGATTTCATTATTCCTATGTTCAATGGATATAAAACTTTTAGGTCATTGATATTGTTACCAACATTCCAGTTTAACAAATTTAATGATAGAATACAAGGGTGTTTGAACCCAAGAAATATAGAAAATTAAATTGGGCATGGTTTTTGTGCGAGAGACCTCAAGTCTAGGTGGACATACCTAGTGGACTCATTTTGTGTATTGGTAGATATTTCTAGAAGGTAGACCTATAGGATCATAGTTATGAATCAGATAATAGCGAGTCATATATGTTTTTTTTATAAAGGGAATAAATCGAGAGAGGTTGGGTTATGGTTATGAATTCTTTTGAAGACGTGAGATAGGTTTTTAGCTTGTTTCAAAACGATGAATGGAGGTTTCCTAGGTTTTTTATAAGAAAAATTATTCCATTTTTCAATAAAAATATCCTTGGGATCTTGATTATTGAGACTAGTTTCAATAGAGATGACAATTATTGTACCTAGAGTAGTCAACAAGTGAATGAGCATTTGATGATTCTATGTTTAAAAAGATGTTTTATTATGGGTGGTCAATAAATAAATCATGACATAGATGAAGTTCCATATTTTTTAAAGAGAGTTCCAAGGGAGATTATACAGTGTTATGAATAACATGTTATATAGTATTGTCCCCAGGGAATCACAGATAGACCACTTGTAGAAGAGTGGGTGAGATTCAAAATCGGGTTGTATGAGAGTGTACGCCCATGGTGTATTGATATATTAGCTGATGGTTCATGATAAATGGTTGATAATGAATATTAGGGATAACCAAGTACATGTAGAGAATTGATAGTTTCAATATATGATTCTTTGGGGAATTATTGCCTGTGGAGTTGGGTAAATTAAATTGAGAGCCCCTATGAGTTTGGATATTTTTTGTTTTAAATTGAGATCCGAGAAATGGGAGACCTGTGATAGTGGATGGACACTCATTTCCAAGATATGTGGTGTTATGAGTGGTTAATATGTCAGTTCAACATGTTTTATTTTGAGTGTGGAATATGGTAAGAGATACAAGACTACCAATGAAATCTTATCCCACTCCATGATTAGATATTAGGATTCACCATACGTTAGCATCATCCATGAAATGAGGGGATATCTTTACCTATGTCTCAAGATAACTGTATAACATTTAGTATTTTATGGATGAACTCCTTGTGAGTTGATCTTGATGAGTTTTTTAAAAGAAATAAATATATTAGGGAGTACACCATTGCCTATTAAGGTGTGGGGGTGACCCACATTAATTTTTTAAATATAAAAATACCATAGGAACCATTCTCAACAGGTTGGAACAAGTAAAGGATGATGTTTATGTAAACAATTAAGAGGGTAAGGTTAATATTTATGTATTTCCTTATTTCTGGGGATAGACTGGGCATGTGCTTTGAGATTTTAGAAACTATTTAGTTGAAGGGAAATTAAGGATTATCATAAGTAGGGGTGGGATAGAAGAATCTAGTAGGTGACCCTAAAATGAGAAATTTCATGGGACATTAGGACCAATGTGTCATGGTAATTTAGGTTTACATATAATTTTGAACAATTAAACAAATATACAGATATATTTCTTGGTAAATTTCTGGTAAAAATTTGAATATGGACTCTAGTAGAATTTGAGTGTATGCATCCATACCAAGATACCTAGAGATGATCTATGGATTTTGGATTGGGTATGTTCCTCAACATATGTTGTGGCATAGTAATGGTTATGAACAGGTAATGGTTAACCTAAGATAGTTCACCATAATTTTGATACGAGTATTAGAGAGAATGATAAAATCATCATAAGAACACCCTGGGATAAGTATTTTAGATTCTACATTATCATATCCTTTGTAGTTTAAGTCGAGAATTCTCAGAATTTGTTGACTAATGGATATGTGAATTCAGTTCTATGGATGAATAGTAAATGGGCGGTGTGGAACTACATCTAGTAATCCATTTTGATGGGGTGAGTTCAGTAAAAAAGTGGGAAACTGATTTTGAAGGAAAATTCAGCATGACTAGGATAATCTAGGTGGATGGGAAAATGACTATTTAGATATAATTGATGAACAATTGTAGTATCCTTATGTATGACTAGTTTAAAACAGTTGAAAACAATTCTATAACCATCATTTAGAAATTAAGAATGTGATTATATAAGAAATTCATATGGTAGGAATAAAATGACATGAAATTAATTTTTTATGTTATAATCAATGATATGGAGGACTATAAGACTTTTGATAAATACGATGATTAAATTATCAATTTCATGTTTATACAGTATTTGGTGTGCACCATATCAATGAATCATTAGTAGTAAAGAGTTTTCTCTTGAGTTTTAGAGATTTGATAAGAGGCCACCATTGATCATCATTAACATACAAGTGATATAATGATAAGAAAATGTTATAATGATCTGATCATATATGAACATAAATTATATTTTCCATTACTTTTATCTATTATTAAAAACAGGGGGGACATAAGTCCCATTGGATGATGGGGAGTTTTTCCGCATAAGAGAATAAATAGATTATTCCTCTCTCCCTGAGGTATTCCTAAAATCTCCATGGTTCCCAATATTTATCATATATTGTAATATTTAATTGATAATAGTCACAAGATATCACATCCTATGTTCAAAACCATTTTTTACTTGTGTACAATCATTTCATTATTCATCACTTTCATTTTCCAAGGATTTCTCCTAGTTGCATCCATTTTCTAAGACACAAAAAAAACATTAGTGTGAATATCATTCATAAATTATAAATGTATATAAAAATTTGACTATAGAAATAATTTTTATGATATCGAAAATTATAATTCAATCACTCAATCAATGAATCTATATGTTTAACTTTTTTCAAAATGGATTATCATCATTTTTCAAAGGTTATATCCTCACATTCATCATATTGGTTCATAAAGAAAGTTTTTATTAATCATAAATTATCTCCTAGGATTATTTATCAGGTTGTATAGTATTAAACCTACTCATAATGGACAAGGGTTGATTAGGATAACACCATATATTCCCTAATCTATGTTATTACCCCTTGGTACCTTTTTTCCAAATCCGTATTAACTTGGTAATATCTATAATTTTTTATTTTCTAAAAAACCCACGGTTATTTATTTACTATAACATAGAATTTCCTATCATATATAGGGGTTTCCTAGAGGTTTTGAATAAATAATTATCATCCTAGATTCTAAAAATAAATATTCATTTTCACTAATAACAAAATTGTCAACCAAACGTAACATATATAAATATGACATCATTTCATAAGAATATTAATTGAATTTCACAATAATATATTCTTGAGGATCATAATGGTTTAGTTTATTTTGAAACTAAATACATTATAAACATATTTCATAAAATATCTTCAATATATCTCACAATGATATTCATAATAGTACAATTCTAGACATATCATTCTTAGAACTTAACTTCAAAATGTGTGGAAGGAAAACATAATAAATGGTGGTATTCGATTCTGATTAAGTGTTAATAAGGTATATAAAAAATCATTATAAATCAGAATATAATTATAAAAGAATTATATCATAATCTATTTTCTATTCAAAACATAGTAGATTCATTCCTATAAAGATTTTATCATAAAATCTAAAATCATGTTATATCAATAATCAAGAAAAATAAGGGGTTCAATTCACTTTCTATCATTCCAATGTTTTAACATATTAACATGGAACGATAATAATAGGAAATAATAATCATGTGAATAGTTTTATATTTATTCATGTCTTTGTATAGTGTTGTATGAATATCTATAAGAAAAAATAATCATACAATAAAATGTGAACATAGACATTTTAAATCATGGTTATCAATAATCATATAAACATTTCTAGAAGAAATCATACTCAAACAAAATATATGAATAAATATATTCACAATAATGTACACAATTTTCATCATTTTCCCATAATATTTCAATATTACTTTACCCATATATGATATTTCTATTGATGACTCAACCTTCAAAAAATAATAATCTTCTCATAAGTTTTCTATTGGGTCATGAAAACCATCATAATTTCATTATATTATAACATATAGAAAAGAAAAATAGTTTCATTAAGATTTCATAATTATAATCAATATCCAAATAGAGGTATATAAGTTTGGTATTGATGTATTATCTCTCTATTGAATCATAATTAACATCAATTGATGTTTTTATACATGAAAATACCATTAAAATATCAGAGAAACATTTATTAAGGAAAATAAAATTATAAATATGAAATCAATTAATAAAAAATAACAAATATAATGAATATTAGGAAATTTATTTCCACTTAATAGAACTATGTAATCTAATAAAGGAATATTCTATGAAAAATTCGTAAGGACATTCGAAAAAATTGTCAATGCTATTAATATTTAAATACTAAACACGTATACACCGTTGTAAAAAATACTATGATACAAAATAGAAGTAATATTCCATTAAACTATTTTATGGAAATTATAATATGAATAAAATTTCATAAACAATCATTTGATTATAGAAAGTGTATTATAGAAAATTGTTTAGTGATAGAATTCTAATTAAATAAAATGTTTATCGTCCAAAGAGGAAAAAACATATGTTCTTATTAAAAAAAATTGTCCTTTATTTTATGTACAAAAAAAATAAAGTTTTACTATTACTTGAAAATACGTTAAATAAAAATATTATAAAAATATATAATAAGGTTATCATAGAAATATCATATAAGTTTTGAAAATTTAAATTCATGCATAGACAATACAGATTAAAATGATATTGTGACACAAATCCATACCCTCAAGTCACAAAATTTTTCTTACATTTTCAAAAACATGTATAATGAATATAGATATATTAGAAAATATTTTATTGAATCAAATTTATAATTATCATAACATTTAATTCTTACTTATAACAACTTATCCCCAATTTATAAACAACTCATTATAGAAATCACTATTCTGTGTGAAAACCATTTCATTTTTCATCCACAATTATTTTTGGCAGTTCTAATTTTTATAATTTGATCATTCTTATATATTTTTTAAAATAATAGTAATTTTATAATTATAATATTTAACATTTTCATTCTCTTTTATATTTTTTCATAAGAAGTGGCGATATAAAATGAATTACATCACATCGTGGAGATGATACTCCATATGTAAAAATGGTTAATGTTTCTAATTTTTGATGGATGAAAGTAATGAAATATAAATAATAATTATCTTATATATGATCACCACATAATCAAAATTATCATATAAAAATAGTAAATCCATCATAATAATAATCTATGAAATATGGTGATGGAAAATGAATCATATTGATATGCAGAAGTGGTAGGCTACACGTAAATATGAGAAATACAATATCTTCCAATTAGATCATAAAAGAGATTCAAAATGGTTGTCTCATACTCATAATAAGTCTAATTATACTTATTATATATGATTTATTTTTATTATGGATATAAAATGTTTTATAGGATGTATAAGAATAAATAAAGGTCAAAAGATTTGGGTATGATGAATACATATTATTAAAATGACCTCCTTTGTGTTACATAATAATACATCATAGGATAGTAGTAGGAGGAATGATAGATTATTTAAGATTTACTAAAAGGAGTTATAAAAGTATTATGAACGGTATTGGTAGAGATACAACACCCTAAAATATTCAACAGGGGATGATTTTTGGTTACGTTTTCCAAGTGAGGGAAATGACCCATATGGAAATAGTTAAAATATTAAATATTATATACATACATCATAATCATGTATAATGGAACCATGATACCAAATATTATTATATGATATGTGTAACAACCCGAATCCGGAGCCCCTCCACTGGTGCCCCATACCTGGTTCGCCACAAGACCTCAAGCGCATTTCCCAAATGCCAGAGGCTGCTGACTAGCAGCGAGGGACTTGGTGAGTCGGTGGGGAAACTATTCCCTAATTTGGTAATGTTTATAGTGGAAAACAACCAAACATAATAGCAGAATCAATAAATAGCATACAACAACTGAACTGAACATCGGAAGAAATTGATAACTAATAATAATGAAATATGGTACATATGACTATGGAAAGCAGCAAACAAACCAACATGTTGAACTACAACTGAGAAACAAAGTGAAATGAAAAAAAATAAACTCCTCAGCATCACGAGCCACGACTCTGTCACATGCTCTCCATCTCGAGTGCAATCAAGAACTTGAAGTAGAAGGGCACTTTACCTTATCTATACCTCCAACAACATAGTCAGCTTGGCCCCAAAATCATTTTCCAAACAGGGTGTGAGATACAATCCCAGAAGGAAATCACCCATTTATTTTTTCCTAACAGTAAATAAATAAATAGAAGTAATAAAACAAGAAGCAGTAAATAGAAAATCCCAAGCAGTTACATTCCACAGTTCTAACAAATAAACTACACAAGTAAACAGCCAGCAACAATAAGGTAAAAGGTAACCCTCAGGGAATCTCTCATATCCTAACCCCTATGGATCAACCTATATGTACTAGAAACCCTCTTGGAGGCACACACAGTCTCACCCCTCTGCTTTAGCTATGTAATTAATAGACTCTCTCGGGAAGCACTCACCGTCAATTCCCCCTATTGTCTCGTATCGTGCTCAAGGATCTCAAGGGAAGCACTCAATGTCTATTCCCCTGGTGACCTACATCAAGGAACTACATACTCTCTGAGGAAGTACTCGACGTCAATTCCCCTTTGGTCTCACATCGTAATTAAAAAACACTCTGGAGAAGCTATTTCGTCAATTCTCTCTTTGGTCTACTACTCTAGGTTCTCACATTCTTGAGTGAAAGGAAAATCATGCTACGCGTGCATATATCATCCAAGTAAACCTCAAGAACTACTTGGATATCATTCTAAGGCTCAACAGCATAAAATGTAGTAGTTCCACTATCCTACGACTAGGCAGGGCAAGTGGAAAAATGCCAAACAGGCAGAACAAGCATGGAAAAGAAACCTAAGCACTAAATAAATAACTCAACTCACAAGCATAAACAACTTCTATAGAAATCATGAAAAGCAGGCAAACAGCAGGGTAAAAATAGGAAACCCTCAATTCCCCGCCCAAGGGAATTAGTGTAATTTGCACAAAATACCCATCGACTTTCATTAGGAAGTCACAAAACACCTACCTCTATCATAGGAGATCAATATACGTGAACCATGATGACAGATTCCCCGTAGAACGATGAAGATATGAGAAAACTCATAAAATTTTCAACCCAAGATAACATGGAAACGAGGAGGAATCAAGAAACAAGGATAAATCAGAACGGATAACTCACCGTTGCGCTTCCAACGCAATCGACCGTGCTTGAATCAGTGAACGGATGAGGAGACGGGATCTCGTTGAAGATCCAGACGTACGGGTCACTCTCAGATGAACTAGACATAGAAGAAGACTATTATCATGATAAGGCACGACCCCAGTCCGTTTAGTGAAAAAATGAAAAGTACACGGCGTGTATTTTTAAAGTACACAGTGTGTAGTGGGTTTTTCTGTACTCCGTCAAAATCGACCTCCACGTCACCCCCCTACACACTGTGTGTGTGTCCAGGGCATGGCCATCAGACGGTTTCGAGCCGGAGAAGCGTACACGGCATGTACTAAGAAAGTACACGGCATGTACATCAAAATTTTCTAGAAAGTTCATTTTTCTAAAAAACTCCAAAAAAAGGAAAAACATACCTGAAACGAAGATCTAGGTTCTGAAAATATGTGATATGGTTTAAATATATTTAAAAATATCATTAAAAAAATTTATGGATAAATATTAAGGTTATCAAAATGTTAAACAACATTGAACACATTTTATCACTAATTATGATGACATAATTTTCCCATAATATAATAATTATATGGTCAAAAATAAAACAAAAATTATAACAAAATAATTAAATGATGACTAAAAATTTGGAATCCATTCTAACAGATTCATTTTTTAGGTGGTGAAAATTATATAAATATAAAAAAATCTATGTAATAGAGTGTTTAGTGAAAAAATGATTAAAGCATAAACATTAGTTTCCAATGATATCAAGTTAAAAGTTTATTTACCAGAATTTAATTTTTAATTTTTTAAAAAATTAAGGTTTTTTAAAATTTTGAATCAGTAAAGAACTTAATATCATCTTCAACTCATACAAATAAATGAAATGACCCAAAATATTATTTAATTTTAATAAAATGTAACTTATGTGCACAAAATCCATGAATGGGTTCCGAAAATCAAAATAAGGACATGTAATAATTTATTTTACTCCATTAAGATATATTTTATTAAAAAAGTTCAAAATCATTTTTTAATTCATCATTACATCATAATAATTTCATAAAAGTGATATTATTTAAAAATAGATTTTTTCACAAATGAACAAAATATAAAATATTTTACAAAAATTGAATAAATTTACAGAAATATAAATTTTAAATTATCAATCCAAAAAGGAATAAATTTTATCAAATACTATTTGAAATAGTATTTGGATTTAATTATAATATCCATGAACATAATGCAATAGAAACAAATTTCTATGAAAATGTATTTTTTTAGCATTAAATGACTTTACTGAAAATTGAGAATTTTTTTATAACCAACTAATCAATAAATTATCAATATATAGAACATTTATACTTGTTTTTAATTTTGGGGCCTTTCTTATTCATATATCTATTTTTATGGAAATTTTTCAATGTGTAAATTTAAATAATCATATTTTATAGTATATCAAAACTCACATAAAAATCAATGTCTTAGGTTATGAAAGACATCAGACACTTAAAATTTATTTGAAGAGAGATATATCATAAAATTTCAGAGTGATACACCTTACTATTATTCTAACCAATATCCCATTTTCCAAAAAAAACGATAACACATTATAATCAAGATATAACACGATTTTTATACTTGTTTATCAGAGTAACTAATACGTTTTTACATTGGAATGAATATAAAAGATAATATTATAATTATTGTTTAAATATCTCATTATATTATCTCATTCGTTGAACTTATTTAATTATTCTTATAATAACATTTTAATATAATATTCTTTTATAATGGTTAATAATATCTAAACAAAAAAATGTATATACCATTATACAATAATTGTTTTTTAGTAAATAAAAAAAAATTGAATGTAATTATATATAAAAATATGAAGATGAATCAAATATATTAGATAAATGAAACCATTTCATGTAGCTATTCATAATAATAACAAAACAAAATGATAAATATATTATTTATTATAAGAAAGGTAGCCACTCCCATCTTTTCTATTTAGAGATTATGATCCTAGATCATTGATAATTCAATCCAAATTCTAATAATCAATAGTATAAAACATAATAGAGACATGAATTATAATTAATTACCCAAAAAACATCTATATATTATTACATACCTTTACTATTATTCCAATAAATTAAAATTTTCATCGTATTAGTTGATTGTAACAAAGTTCTTTGTTATAATGATCATGTATATTTTTGAAATGATAGTATTTTACATTGAAGAAGTGAATTAAGAAAAAAAATGAATTATTTTAGTAAACCCACAATATAAATCATATTTTTACAATTATCTACTTTGAAGGCACATTTTAAAAATCAATTATTTCTAAAAAGACAAAATCGTTTTAAAATATGAATTTTGAAAACCAATTTTTACTATGAATCATGACGTTATTATAATAATACTCATGAACCATGTTCATTTTTAATATAAAAGTCCTTATTTTTACAAGACATTTTTCTATATTCTTCATATATATATTCATTATTAGATATAATATAGATTACGCTTTTATAACACTATGAGATATTTTTTGCAAACAATTCTCAAACATAGACGAATGTGGCCATTAATTTTTTTCAACAAACTATAACCTTTAAATTGGTTTGAATAAATCTCTATTAAATAACACAACTCATAGATCTAGGAATATTATTTATAAATTTTATTTTACAAGAAAATTCTATAGACCACTTGCTAGAAATTACAAGTCTCACACCACTAATGAAATCCAATGTTTTATTCAATTTCTTAATTATTGGTAAGGATTTACCTCATAAAAACATCCTAGTAGAATCTTAATGTTTTAAGAAAATATAAATGAGAGATACTACTTGATTTATAACTTATACTATTGAAAAATATATTCGTATAAAAATATTTAATCATATAATATAGCCCTAATGAATACTGATTCAAAAACTATGAAATTGAAATACATTTAGTTATAATTAAATGTTATACTAAATAATTGAATTCACTATAGGTTATGATTCACCCAACAGTTGTTTTTATTATTCGTAAATATTATGTATGGTAATTTAGAAATAAATATAACATTTTCTAGTAACATTATAATTTATCATGACATATTTTATTGTGTGATACAAATTTCTTATATGTGTTATTTTAAAAAATAATTACTTCTATTCATTGAATAGTGATGTTTTGACCATCACTATAGCTTGTTTAACTCTTTATTAAATCATGTAACTGATTATACAACTAAAGCATCATTTATATTTATTAAATATTTCAAATATAGGCCATGATAAATGTTCTTTAAATTATGGATAATATTAATAGGAATATATATAATAATAAAAATTTCAAATTGAATATAATGACTTTAAAGGGATCATTTTTCTTCACAACTGATGATATGTCAAGATTAATATATGTAGAGTACTATTTTAAATAGTTTTATTCATTTTCTAAAAATATCCGAAAGTTATTTTAGGTGTATATAATAATTAAAGAAAAATGGTTTTGTTTTTTGAAGTCTTTGATGACATGAATGCAAATATAAAAAATCTATTATCTGACGAAACTTTTTCTGGAATACATGGAACCAAAATACTACCCAAATATCCACACGGAACAAATTTATTTCATATTCCCCAGAGAATAGTTAAAAGTTTTTTTTGGTATGAATATCTATTTAAGGGAATTAGTTTACTCTTATTTTGAAAAATAAAAATGTATTAGAAACATTATAGAATTCTATATAATCAAGGAAAATGAAAGACATTAAATATTATTAAATATGTCAATAAAAATGAAATAATTATACATACAATTAATTATTTTATGAAATTACATATGATAAATTTAATAGAATCACCAAATAAAATATAGAAAATTTATATATAATGAGTACATAAGAAAAAAATACACCAATCTCAATTGGCTGATACAACATACCAAACTTATAATAGAACACAATAAAACCAATAAAACTCCATGTGACCCATGACACCCAAATAAATTAGCATCCATCATTAGACCAAAAATATTGCAAAAAACAATATCCAATAGTATGAACCTATTATAAAACACAGAGTTTTATATAGAAATAAAGACACACAAGTGTATATATAAGGTGTTAGCTAAAATTCCAATAATTATTTCACCAAGTATTATATTTAGTTCATTTAATAATTGATTATGTTAATTATATATTGAACATAAATTATAAAATAGGGTATTTCTGTGATAATGAATAATGAAATCAATAATTTAACATTATCATTTTTTTTCAAAAATAATGAATGAGGGACAATTAAATTTAAAAATAAGACAACAATTTATTACATTTATCAAAAAACTATTTTTGAAATTAAATTGTAAAAATACGACATATTTTATTTAAAATCACAATATTTCTGAAAAATGTATATATATATTTTAAAATAAACTTGCACCACAAGAAAAACAAGGCATAATAATTAAAGGATCCAATATATAAGTGACAAAAATAACCCCCCCCCAACGAAATCATGGTGTCATGTAACCAAATAAAATGTAAGGGGATAAAAATTAGAAATATGTATCAACCTTCCTCAAATTACAATATAAATGATTTATGTATCATTGTAAAATCACTAGGACCTAATAAGAATGATAATGGAAATAGTTAATCAGATCACTCTCTCTATAGAACTATAGGTGAAACTGTAACATCATGATTGGTACCCTTTTGGGGTAACTAGGAATAGTAAAATCCCCATGGAGGGTGTCACATTCATAGGGAACGAGTTATTCTATATTCAATAAGCTACTTTAATTTGAATCCAAAACATAGATATTGTGTCATGACCCCCTTCTTCCAACAATACCCCTATTGTGATGGAAATGGGGAAAGGGAGATAATGAACCCCCCCCCCCCCCCGAGTCCCATCTCCAATAGGCATTGAGTTGGGAATAAGCACCAGGCGTATACAGATCTCAGACTCTGGGTAGTATTACCCTTTTTAGTCAGACAAGGTAATGAGATAATTTTTATCATCATCCAGATAAATCCATGGAATATATATATATATATATTAAAGGAAAATCCATCCCACATACATGTTTTAAAAAATAATTGACAAAAAAAAAATAATTTCATCAATGTAAATTAACCAAATGTAAGATAAATCTATAACACTGTAACTGTTCGAAGCTAGGGATCATAATTCCCATCACAGTCCATGTAATCCTCATGTTAACCTAAAAATTTTTTTATATACATAGGGTGATTATACAAGTATACTTAGTAGAAAAACCAATATTTCTCGTAGGAAAGTGAGAGAAGAATAGAAACACCAATGTGAGAAAACAATAGAACCAAAAAGAACATAACATGTATACTAACGATCCTAGCCTCAGAATGGAATTATAAATAAAAAATGAAAGTCATGAAATCTAAAATAATTCAAAATTATGATAGGGTAACCAAAACTACTTCCCACTTATTATCCACTCTTTCTTAATAACAATCATCCTTGTTTTTACAACTCTTCTAAATGTGCCATGTCATAACCCACCCTCACCAACATGGGCCTAGAGAAAAACACCACCTCCCTAAAAATGTCAACCAATTCATAAAGAATATCTAATCCCACTCACAGACACATGGTCCACAAACCACCTCTCATCATGCCTGTAGACACCTGAGATAGTAGAAATATCCCACTCACAAACCTGGGCCTCACATCCAAAACCTGCCTAAAGAATATTGGGTTATCACTGAAGGAAATAAGGTGAAGGGAGGAGTGGGTGGATATCCATCCATCATCCCACTTGTATTTTTGCGATAGACACTCTACCTAATGAATATTGGGGTGTTCAGCACATATTTTCAACATGGGGGGGTGTGCCTATAGAAATCAAAAGGAAAAAAAATTAATGGCTTCTACATATATAATATCAAACATTCAAACCCAACATATGGGTTCCCATAAAGAAAATAAACTCAAAATACTAATACCATTGTTTATATATCTAAATTAATAACACTACATTATAAGAAAAAACCTCCTTTCAACAACCAACAAATTTCATTTAACCAGATAATTCATTTTATTATTTATCATTAAAAACATTTAACCACATATCCCATAATTTATTCATCTATTAACCATTTCCATTATTTTTTCCAATCCAACACAAGTCATTCCACATTTTAATAATCAATTATTAATTAATTCCGTCATTGAAAGATATACCACTAAGCATAAAAAACCATATGAAACTGAGATATATTTCTTTTTGAAGGTGAAAATCGTTTTAAATTTAGGTGGCCCCACATTAAAGATATGTCATTCGACATTTGCCAAATCTAATACCCATTCATGATATATCATATATCAATATCTATATAAGTGGGGAAGTTTTTGGTAGGTTATTAATGTAGAATCAACCAAACCAAACACTACCATTATTCTTCAATCTCATCTGGCATAGATCACATATCAACAAAACCAATCCCCAACTCACAACCTCATATTGTAACTCATTACTGAACAAACATCTTGCTTCCCTATTTCACAATAATTGTCATTCATTCCAAAATCAATCAATCTCTCAACTTGAAATTCCATTATATTTCAATGGTTCTATATCATCTACGAGTTCATCCATACAACCACCCTGGCCAACCCACAACACAAAACCATGATCAAGGACATACCAAAATGAAATACAGAGTAAAACCACACAAGAAAACATGTCAAATTCACATTACATTTGTCCCTCACACCAATCCTCCCCCATTACACACATTTAATTAAAGACCACGACGTATCTCATTTTTATATTTAGAAAATTGGACACTTATCCAATTCCACTACATTATTTAAGGGCATTATCACACAAAAAAGTCATGGGGAATACATTTATTATTCAGATATATGTGACTAACCAATTTCCATATGTTAGTGTCTAATAGGAACCAAACAACTTACAACCCATATAGTGTGTAAACCAGGACCGCCATCCACCATGATTTTCAGGGGGAATTGGGACTGTATAATTTAAAATATCAAAATCATGTTATAAAAAATGAAAATGAATGCATATAGAATCTTAATACCACATTCAATTCATTTTGTTGGCTCAATTAATTTTGTTGGCTCCATTCATGGGTTAATTTTGAATAACCAAAATCTATAGGTAGACAAAAGTAAAACCCCCACAAATCACATTTAATGATAAATAAAATAAATCCTAGCTAAAAGGGTCTAATTGTTCGTTGCATGAGAATGAATAATGTAATGGGTCCCCGATCACATCTCTCATGAGATTTTCATCTATACGGGGATGAAACAGAACCACTAAATCAAAAACATCAAAAGAAAACACAATTATAACCAATTGTGAACATCCTCCTTGGCATGAATAGAATAACTTGAGAAAAAATGAGACCAACCTTGATGAAACTATAGAAATTTAAAAATAACATAAATTTAATCAAATAAGGCTCAATACAGATTGAAGGAGAGAATATTGAAATCAATCCATGATTAAAGAATTCGAAAAATGCAAAATAGGGGTCACCGGGTGTCCTATGGTCAAGTGAGGGTCACTGAATCCATATGGTTTCATGACCCATGAATCTATGAAAATGGATAAAACTTTACAATAGTGGGGGTGTTACATGACATGTTATACCCTTTCACACAATGTATTTCTATGAGATCAACATCTGTAAAAACCCAATGTCCTTTTGATTTATTTTATTTTTCACACCCTGAAACATCACCCACCATAAACCACCAATTATTATCAATGAAACCAATATTCCTTCTGTGTAATCTACTAACAAGACGTGTAATCCCAACTGCAGATTATATACACCCCCAAATCCTATTAAAACTCATGTAACCTCTTCTAAACATCTCTAATGACAAAAAACAAGAAATGTAACAGACCAGGAAGACCTTAGTCACTACCACCATCTAAACACGCCATCCCAAATGACCACAACCACCACGTAAAAATCTCAAACTCCACAAAACCCAATATAAAAACTGATAAAGAAAAACAATGACACCATCCCAAACACACGAATTAGGGAATTTCTTACTCTAGGTGAATATATCATCCTCCCTGGGCATCACATACTTTCCCACATAGGTTTAATCATAGTATAGTTAACCTGTCCCAATTAGGAATCTGACACTCCCTATTAGATATATTAGAACTTCATCTAAAATTACACCACTGACATCTCAAAATTGGTGAAATATCTCATTTCATAATACAAGGATCATACATTACATTACAAGGAAAAATAGAGCAAGGGAAAAATTTGAACAACACTAGGAACTTGGAACACATCAGCATTTCTCGCTGCCAAGTACTATGATCCAGGATTCCTTCCCTATATACACGTGAAAAAGGGTAATGTTACATCAATACCGAAACTTCTCCCAATTATATTTGATCTATAATGGTCACTCCTTGAACATCACATCAATCATGATTTCAAACTCTCAACAGTCAAGAATGTGGGATTCATCATGAATATATTGATGATGTTGAGAGATGTGGAAGGTTTCATGGATCCTCTCAAATCATGGTGGAAACCCCAACTAGTATGCCACCCCTTCAACTCTCCCCAACACCTTAATGGTTTCAAGAAACCTAGGAGATTTATTTCCACCTCTGAAAATACTTCACATCCCACATCAATTAGAAACAATCAAGAATACATGGTCCCCGATTTCATTCCCTTAAGGGATCCTCCTACAATTAACATAAGAATTTTTATTGTCATTCACTTCATTAATATTCTCACAAAAAAGTTGAACCTTATCTTTCAGGCTCTACACTACCTCAAGACCATGAATAGATATGCCCCAACCACTATCTGGCATAGTGGGGAATGAAACAGTCTTCCATAAAAAGCACCATTCTAATCCTTGTTATTGGATGTTTGATATCTATAATTTTCACCAATATCTACAAAGGGATTGTGTCAAAACCATGATCTGGAAATGTGAATGGTGAATGCGTGCATCATACATTCCCACAGATGGATTGTTTTCTCTATCTTCCCATCAATATGATTGTGGAATGAAATTTTGAGGCATAACAAGGTGCCAAAGTCATGATGCAATCCCCTATACATTCATGAGGTAAAATGTACCTCCCAATATGAGTCAATGGGTCTTGGTACTCCATGTAGCTTAACCAACTTATCGACATACATTCTTTCCAAGGTATCCACTATGACTGAATCCTTGATTTCTAATAGGTGAGATGATTTCATCAACCAATCCACTGTTACCCAAATAGCATCATAGCCTCCCCAATCAATGGGTAAACCTAGAACAAAATCCATCATGATTTCCCCCCACATCCACTCAGGAATATCCAATGTCTACAAAAAAGCACTTCGAACACGCTGCTTGGTCATTACCTACTGGTAGACAAATAATAGTTCCACAAACTCCGATACTTCCCGCTTCATCATAGGCCACTAAAACTGCATCCTCAAGACACAATTTATTTTATAAATATCTAGGTCTACTGCTAATTGGGAGGTATGGTACAAATAAAGGACTCCATCATTCAGAGATACCAGAATAAACAACATCTTATGGAAGGACATATGATTTAGAACAACCTCTTACCATCCATCCACTAATTTCAATGGAAAACATTATGGTCCAACACCTCTACCTTTAAGTCTCTCGATTGAGACACCTCCATGTAAAATATCAAAGTGGACTACAATATTATACGAGACAAACAACCCTTACTATATTCTACTCTTTTATCTATGTTCAAGGCTTGAAACTCCTACATCACTCTACAAGTATCTAAAGAATCTAGAACACATCCTTATATGAATTACTACTCAAATAATTAACCAATTTATTCCCCTAATTGAGTGGTAAGTGTTCCCAAAATCATATTATAGAAGAAACATCATCCAACACCACTATCGTAGGTTCAGATCTCGTTGGGAAAAGATATAACTTAAACTCTTGCAATCTTTAAATACCATAAATCAATCACCAATGAGGTAATTCTACCACAAATTTAGAAAAAACGTGACCGATTCTAGCTTTAGACCGTCGGTGTAATAGTTACACTCTGGGTGATATAACCTCCTAGACCCATAAGTGATTACAACTTTCTACTACATCAAGGCACATCTAAATCCCAGATGGGAATCATCACAGAAAACCGTAAACATTACGCCATCTTTAAGAAACTAGAGCACTATAGTACTAACCAACATCCAATTCTAATAGTCGATCCCTTCCGGACATAGATCACTCCACAAAAAATATTGATCCCTCTTGGTCAATGTTTTCCATGGGGATCAATATCATGAGTGATCATATAGACATCTGATAGTAGCCCACATTTCCAAGAAAACTATGAACCAATTCCACGTTCTTGGGTGATGCCTATGAAACAACAGCTTCCACCTTTAATGGATCAACTACCACAATTTATTGACACACCACATAAATGAGTAAATGAAGGTCTAGTGTGTAGAATTTACACTTTAAAAGAATTCCATAAATATGGCAGCAATAACGAACATACATGATTGTTCTGAGATGCTTGTAAATATATTCTTCTGACTTAGAGTAGATCATGATATCATCAACGATTAAGATGATGAAACTATCCCAGAGCTCACAAAACATACAGTTAAAAATTATCATAAATACATATATTGTGGTCATAACAGCAAATGTCATGACCAAAAACTCGAAGTTCTTATACCTGCATCAGAAGGAATTCATTGGGATATCACCCTCCTTCAAATGTAATATGTTCTATCTAGACTATATATCGATCTTAAAATAGTTCACCCCTCCCAACTGATCTAAATGGGATTTTATCCAATTAAGATTGGAAGAGTTCATCAATATCACATGATTCAACATCTGGTAGTATATGTACATCTTTAAAACACCAACATTCTTTTTTTAATAAATATGGGGCATCCTACAGAAATACACTAGGCCAGATAAAACAATTCTGTAATAGATATTATATATAAATACACAAATTTTGTAACTCATAACGTTACATTCGATATGTATCCATCAAAATCAATGAAGCACCATGATATAAGTCTTTCTAAACCAAAATATCAAATCGATGGGGTAACATCACAACATCCTTCGGGAAAACATCTAGTAACTCCATATTGATTCTGGGAACCCCTGCCATTTCTTTATCCAGTCTTTCCACTAAAAAATCATCCAATATAGAGAGGAGAGGCTCCATATGTTGACCAACCAATAAACAACCCCAATCACTAATGAAAACCACATGTTGGTCATCCACATCTGAAAACAAGACTCTCCTCTTAAATCATTTGATAACAGAACCTACAGAATACAACTAGTCGATTCCAAGAATGACATAACAAATATATATTGATAAAAAGTTATTATCCCTGTGAGACTGATGTGGTCCCATCATCAGTCTACACACCCATCACAAGTCAAACAAGGTGGTTTTCCCTCCAACTAGAGTACTCAAAACCAATGGAATGAGAAGCTACATTGTGTATAGTCCTAGAGAATTGGATAGAGAGGCTGTATAATAGGAGTGTGAAGATCCAAAGTCATACAACTCATATGAAAAATGAACTAAAAAAACTGATCATTCCCTTGACGATCTCATGAACTACTGGAAATATGTCCTCCCCGAAATGCAATTGACCATGCCCAAATCCATTTCGTCTTTGCTGATGACCACCTCTATGAACACGCCTGGTTCATGGTGCCACAAAAATGAGGAACATCATGAGGTTGACCTCCACCCACTCCCTCTCCCCTCAAATGAATATGAACATAGTGCCTCTTCTATTTAAATGGAATTACTGAAATCTTTTTCTGATTTTAGCACTGAACTTTTCCACCTCTACCAAACTATCTCAAATATCAATCAGGAACTAATTCTAAAGATTTCCATGAACTCCATAAAATAAAAACTTCAGTTTCAAGTTTATGATAATTTCATTATAACTAATGGGAGAAAATGAAGCTATTGAGATAGACTCCATGTCATCCAAAACCTCAAAGGTCCTTGTGCCAGAGGTCATCCACTGAAAACAATACCTCTCGAAGAACCTTGTTGGCTACCATCTCATTTAAACCTCTGTGTGAGTGCATTTTCTCAATCAACTCATCCCTATTCTGAACCACCAGGTATGATGGAAATTTAAATGGGGTAACCATCCACTAGATAAAAGGATTTTTTTCCTCCTGAATATGTTTTTCTTGAGACACCTCATCTAGAAAGTGATTTGGGGAAAATGAAGGAGATCATAGAACATGATCCCCATTTTCCACACTAACATACTCTCCTATTGATGGTAGAGTATCTATTGCCTATTATCGACCTTCATGGTAAATGTAGGGAACTCTAATCTATACTTCTTCTAGAGGTTGACCAAAAAATTACATCCCCATTCCCCTTCCCCACAAACAACATCCACAACTAATGCAAGGCTCAATGCATCTAACTCACTAATAATGGAACCTGGTCATCCATCAGGGCCCATATTAGGCTAAAGGTGATATCAAGATCCTCCATCAATATCTCTATTTTCTTCTCCAATGATCTTCCTTCGTTATACCCCAAAGCCTTCATCTGAAAGTCACACAATGTCCTATGCTACTAAGCATCATCATTAATTGGATCAACCCTCCATCGATCAATTAGATCATCTCGCTGAACCTCTACTGCCTATGCCACAAACAAACGTTGACCCTGATCCATTGGTGAAGTGATAAACATTGATTTCATAAGCACTATTAGTTTGGAGTATGTATTAAACTTATTTCAATGATATAAAAACACATCTTGTTATTTATTCCTAATTTTTTGAACTAACCCATTTAAAAAACACACACAAGTCATTATGATATACTTACCTTTCCTAGGGTCTCTAACCTACAAATGTTTTTTCCTCACATGGCTATTCGGTAGCCTTAGAGTACATGAATCGGATCACAGTGGCACTAAAATCTAATGTCCAATCCAATAATACCTAGATTTGGTCATGTACCAAGATCACCTTACATGGTTTCCCTACCAAACCATGAAATACACACCATGCCTAACTAAAAACTCTATCATATCCCTCATACATCAACTCAGACACCATTATATTATGAACCCCTTATTTTAAAGAAATCCTCTCTGGGATAGAAATAGTGAACGGGAGATAATTACCCCATGAGTCCTACCTCTATAAGGCCTTTCTATGGATACTGGCACCAAGGGAATATATATCTCACAATACGGGAGGCATTACCCTTTTAGCAAATCAAGATCAAGAGATAATATGGTTCATCATGAAAACAACGCAATGGTAAATATATATAAAGGAAGGAAAAAACCATCCCACATGCATTTTTTAAATAGAACTAATGCAATTATAGTAATGTCTCCAATTTAAAGTATCCTAAAGAAAGCTAACGTAGGGACTCAAAAACTGCCACATCCCCTAGCTGGTGATGACCAACATGGTCCGCATAATCATCCTAAAAACCTAAAAACATTTTTCTATATGTAGGTCATGAATACAGATATACTCAATAGGAAAACCATTGTCTCACAGTCAATGGTTAGAGAAGAATACTAATTCCTCTATGAGAAAAAAACAAAACCTATCAAGATCTAATAGGTATACTAACCATCTCAACCTCAACGAGGAATACTCACCACAAATCAAAAGTCTGGTAATGTAATATATTTCACATCAATGATAGGGTAAAACACAACAATTACCATGCATTAGTAATTATTTCCTAACAGAATATGTCCTCACACTCTGAACTCTTCAGAAAATACCACATCACAACCTTGCCACACAAACCTAGGCCTATCAAAACACACCACATCCCACCTACAAACAGATGGGCCAGAAACTGAATAACATCCGACTAATAGACACCTAGTCCATATATATAATTCACTCCTAAATTAAGACACCTAGGAATGCACAACTCGTCCGCACACACTTGAGACTCCCAACCACAACTTTCCAAATGAATCTTGGGTTATGACTGCATGGAAGATGATGTAGGGAAGAGAAAATGGCCCACCAACCATCCTCCCCCAGGATATTTTTGAATGAAACTCTCCTCAGTGATGATGGGGGGTTTTCGACACGTAGTTCTCAACTTGGATGGGGTGAATATAGAAATAAAAATAAAAATAAAAAATTATTCAAATATATAATTACACACAATGAATCCAAACCTATGGGTTCATAGATAGAAAACCAACTCACAATATTACAACCATTACTGCTACCTCTAAATTCATAATACCACCACAACCTCCTTTCAATTTCCCACCAATTTCATTTAAAACCCACATTAATTTAATTTTTTTTAATTAACAAAATTTTACCACAAAACCATCATTTATTCATCTATTATCCATTTACATTACATTATCCAATCCAACCAAAGTCCTTCCACATTTTATAAATAAATTATTAATTTAATCTATCACTAAACGAGGATCCACAATGAAAAACACACCATAGGAAACACCTAAATAGTCATTTTAGAAGGTGAAGTGAATAATAAATTTAGGTGGATCCACTTTATTGACACATCGTTCCATGATCTATAAACTAAATAACAATTATTGGTATATCATATATTGATCTCTAGATACAAGGTGAATAGTTTTTCATGTTATTAATTGGGATGAACCCATACCAAACACTATTTTCATTATTCAAACTCATTATGCTCAGATAACATATCAATAGAACAACACCCGAAATCACCTCCTAATCTGGTAAAATATTACCACAAACAAGATTGTATCCCTGTTGCATGACATTTATCATCCATTACACAATTAATATAACTATTAACATGAGATTACATTACATAGAAAGGTTTATGTATCATTCAAAAGATCACCCATAACACCACTCATTCCATCCCATAACACACAACCATTCTCACAGACATACCACATCACAAAACAGAGTTAACCCACACATCACAACATAACCAGATCACATTACATCAGTCCCACATAAGAATCAACACCCATTGAACTCATCACATTAAATACCATGAAGTAACATATTTTAAGATTTATAAAAGGAAACACTTATCGAATTCCAGTTCATTATTCAAGGGAATTATCACACAAATGAAATAATAGGGCATCAATTCATTAGTTGGATTTATGTGATTAACCAATTTCCAAATGTAATTTTTCAATAGGAACCAAAAGTAATGCACCCCATTTAGTGCACAAACAAGGTCCCCCAACGTCCATGATTTTAAATGTGGCCTAAATCCCATAGAGTTCACAATATAATAATCACAATATAGAAACTGTAAATTCATGTAATTCATATACCTAGAAACATTTAAATTCGTCTAACTTATTGTTATCTTTGGTTAATTTGGAACTACCAAATTAATCAGGTATAAAAAAGAAACCCTCCCACATGATTAAAAAACAAATTGTAATGAAGGACATCCTACCTCGAATGGGTGTCAAAATTAATTTTACGAGAACAAATCATGCAATGGATCATTGATCACCTATCTGATGAGATCCTCATCCACCCATGGATACCACAACAACAATAGATCAATTAAAATTCAATAGAACCCCATTAGAAACAATATAGAACATCCTCAATTACATTGTAAGAAGAACATGAAGAAAAACAAGACCAATCATGAAAAAAATTTAGAAACTAGGGAGGAAACACGTTATACCGAAGATGGGATGCTATGGATCGAAAGACAGAATCTTGGAAACAATCCTTGATGAATGAATCCTCAAAACTCCCAATAGTGTTCACCAGGTTTGTTGGGGTCAATGGAAAGTCACTATATCCATAGGATTCTATGATCCCAGTGGCTCAAAACAAATGCGTAAAACATTATAGCAGCGGGGTATTAGAAACTATATAATCCCCTTTCATAACATGTAATGCCTCAAGGTTGAATGAGCCCGAAAAACCAATTATATTTCAATTTATTTTATTTTTTAAAACCCTTAAACATTACACACTATAAACCACCCGTGACAAGCCATGAAACCAAACATCATGTCGTGTAACCTACTAACATGACATGTAATTCCAGTAGTTGTTTTCCTGCACCCCCAACTCCTATGAAAACTCATCAAACCTCTTCCAAACATCTCCAATGACACAAAATTGACAATGTAAGAGAGTTGGAGGACACATAACATTACCCAAATAAACCATTGGTAATAATGAAATCTAAAAATTATATTTTACATGTTATAAAATCACATTGTCATCAAATATACAAACATTACAAGCTACATTAATTTTCCAAAAAATAACCTTCAAGACCAAAAAATAGAATATTCTCTTTAATGTACATATATATTAATCAATAATATCTAAATGGGGCCTAAATAAAAATTAACCATAATATAAAATATGGTTTCTAAAAAATTTGAAAAATATATTTTAAATCAACACATTTTAACATTTTCTAAACAAGACATTGGAATCACGATTGGTGTTTCATTCTATTTCATCACCATACAAAAATATTTTATAAAAAATCCATTAAAAAAATTTCATAAAAATTTTACTTCACATATTCTATAAAATAATATGAAAAATCTATAAAGATATATTGGGATTAAAACCCTTTAAACTAGGCCAAAATACCAATTTTTATAATAAAAATTCCTATTCAAAATCAATCATTTACATGGAAAATAAAATAGATGTCAATCTCTATATAAAAATAATTGGCTCATTTAAAGATAGAGTGAGTAATTTTTAAGAACAGATCGCATGAAACAGCTCCATGCGACATATATAAATAATTTAAAAACTATTTCAAAAACATGAAGGATATTTAATATAGATATAATTTAAAAATAAAATAAAATAAAAAACCAATAATATCATGGATATAAATTAGGTGGATAGAAACACCAGACTTATTCCTTATGGAAGCAAAATGAAAGTAATCACTATCGATGGAGAATGTTGAACCGACCAAGAAGACACCCTCTACAAACACAAAAAAAAAACCAAAACCCCATTATTGGAACCTAAAAATACATAAAATCAATCTTAATACATATTAATGTTCATTAATAAAGGTAAAACCATGGAAAACCCAAAAACATAGTATAATATAATATAATTCTATTAATCTTTCATAACAGAAAACAATAAGATTTATGTTACTTATAATAGAGTATAAAAATTTAATGTAAATATGAATATTTTAACCAAGATTTCAAATTTTTTGAATGAATATTAATAACTAGATTTTGGAAGATAATATTAAATGTTTTATAAATATTTTTCTAATTAATTCATAATAAATAAGAACTTATGTTTTAGTAATGTCACCCAATAATGAAAAATGATCTTTTATTGCATTTTTTACAAGTTAATTATAAATAATTTCAACCCTTCTGAAATTTTATATAACCAAATGATTATAATTTTGGAAATCAATATCTCAAAATTATTTTAGGGGGAATTTCTTAAAATTTTCTGGATTCATTTATTTTTATATGATTGCTAAAAATATATATTATTATAAAATTTTAATTTTATTTTATTAAATCAAGTCATATAAAAGTATCAGTATGTATTTAATTTTATCTGAATATGAAATTATTATAATATAATATTAAATAATAAATTTAATTATAAATTTATAAACCATATACTTGATTTTGGATATATTAATTTATAGAAATATAAAAAAGTACATCTAAAAACTGTTAATATGTGTGATATTTTTTTACAATAAGATATTTAGTTAAATAAATTTAATTAATAAATTTAATTCAATTTTTATATTATATATTTTATAAAAAATTATCAATAAACTACTAGTAATTTATAGTGAAGTATTGATATTTGACTCTATGATTTTCTTAATATAGAATTTTCTAGTAATGTAGTTTTATTTCATCAAGTATGGTTATTTTAAAATAATTTTATACTAATTAAATAAATTAATTATGATATAGTGGATTTCATATTCTAAATTACAATTCTTACATTTTTTTAATTAATTATAATTAATTTATCCATAATAAATAGTAAATATATTACAAATTTGTAACCACAATTAAGGTTAAAATAGGTTTACTGGTGGGAGGGTGGTTAAACAAAGATATAATTGTAAAATTTGTAGATACTTATGTACAATGATTATGTGTTAAAGTTATTTCGACAATATCTTATCATAAAATTTAATTATTTTACATTTAATTCCACTTTCAAAAAAAAGTGACATTATATTATTATAATATTGTTAATAATTATTTATTTGTCCTCACCTAACATAAAAAAATTAAACCTCATATGCACATTAACTCAACAAATTTGGGCTTTATAATTTAGTTTATTACTACCAAAATTCTTCTATATATTCCATCTATCCTTTCTAGATCCCCTAGTCTTCTCCAGAGGAAAATCATTCAATTATTAAGGTGTATGCCAAAATTGGTCTCTCAAAGATGAGGTATAAATATTAACTGAGATCATTCAATTTAATTTATTATTCCATATTATATAAAACAATTTATTCCATAAAAATAAGATATATTTTTTCATAAATATAATTATATATTATTATGACCATGTAAAAACTATTTTCTATCTCATTTCCATCTAATAGAAAATGAAAATATCGCTCATGCGTATGTGTGGACTACCTCATCATGGTATGGATATGATCAATTTTATATCACCATATCATGATGATGTTTAAGATTATGTAAATAATAATTATATATGATTTTTATTATATAATTACGATTTCATAATTATAATATCTTATATTACATTATACCTTCCCATTCTTTGTAAAATGATGTCATTGCTTATGCATACATGTGGACTGCCACCTTAATGATACACAATGATTCATTGATCATTTCCTATATAAAAGGATGGTAATAAGGATATATTAAATTAATTTATATTATATTTATGAAATAATATTGACTCTAAATCTTTTAACTGCTATTTACCTTTTTTTATTCAATCCGTAAAAAAGTGGAAACATCACTCGTGTATATTGATAGAATAACATTTCCACGATGTAATATAATTTATTTAGAGTAACTATTTTATATTAATGGATATAAATGTTTATATAATTATTAAATATGATAAATATGAAATAACTTACAATATTGAGATGACTTAACCATGACTAAACAAAAAGGATATAAACTATTTAATTGAAACATACATGAAAAATGAAGTATATAACAAGAAGAAATGTTGGTTTTGATAAATACATATTAAAAAATATGTATTTAAATATCTAAAATAGAACAAATAGGATACTATAAGTATTTATATCGTTATTTTTAGTAGTTATAATAAATCTAAAAGTATTATATAAGGTTTTTGTCACATACGAATCGTGTCAGACATAATATAAGTACTCTTCATCTCAACCATATTCTATTGAGAAAATTTTATTTTTATAAACATACATATTTTTATTTGGTGGATATACATACCCTATTACATTTTATATCATCTATAAATCTAAAATAGCATTGTTTACTTTCAAATGTAAAAATATTTCATCCATGAATATTTGGACTCAAAATTTAACAAATTGGAAATGGTTTATGGTCTCAGATTAATTTCAAAGAGAACCATTATAAATGGACCAATTATTTCATTAATTCTGTGTTTATAAATCAAATTTGATATAATATATCATGAATCTATTTATATTAATTTTATTTAATGTTTTATTGGAATTGTTTTCTTTTATGGAGTAATAATTCGAAATTAACCAAAGCGGAAAGGGACTTATGTTATAGTATTGTATTTAATAGGATTTTTTATGAATAAAATTACTGGATAAATTTATATGATATATAACATATAGATATTATTTAATTACTTTTAATTTTTTTATTTTGGTAATAACTTGGTTTCCACTCTCTGATAAGTAAAAATTAGAAAGAATGTTTCTAGGAAACTAACTCCTTTTTATATTTAGTTGTGATTATTTTCTTCCATGTCATTATTATCTATAAAAAAATTTCAATAATGTTTTTAATATTATAAAATTATTGAATAAAATCATTTTTACTAATGATTAACTTTCTATAAAAAATTAAACATAATATTCTTGCAGTATTTTAAATGGGTATGTTTTTTTACCAATGGTGGGTACGAAATGTTTGATACAACTTACATGACAAGACTAAATTTACATCCAATAATAAATAATAACTACATAACAGAATAATTTAAATTTTTTGATTTGTATTTTCTTGAAAAATATTTTCATTAATATTTTATTAATATAATAAATTTAAATAATTAATTTCAAAAAGAAAAGGAAAATTTTTTCATGAAAAATTATAGTGGTCTTCTAAATGAATTTATCATCGATGATAATTACCTTTTATGTACTCAATCATCAATAGGGATCTAATTAATTGATAACATTCTCATTATTTTTTATATGGTTTATGATTATGTTGATTAAATACTGATAATTCATGTTTTCCTTTTCCATCAGATATTCTATAATGAAAATATAAATTTTTTCCTGATCTAATAGAACACATATGAAAAGATTATGATTATGTGATGGGTGGGACCATTATAGACCTCCATTTCAATAGGAAAATATTAATGTTTTATGGGATAAAAGAATATATGAGAGGTTAAAAAAACTCAAAAGATAGTATATGGGAAGATATTTCAAGAGAAATGTTGTTATACATGTGGTTAAACCATTACTTAAATGTGATGAATATCTTAGGGGGTAGCAATTTCATAAGATTTCCATGATTTTGAATATGAAGAACTTTATTCCACTATATTGTTATATGATATTATAACATTGACATACTATCATGGTTAATTCTTGTTGATTAATTTATTAATCATTCCTTGTGAACTTTTATGATTTATCCTAGTAATCATGATTATAAAATATGAATTGATGGGTATGTTTTTAGATTGTTATGAAAAAAATCTTATTCTATTATTCTCATTTTAATATTATTACTGATTATTGATTTATATCTAATATTTTTATCTATATAGGGAATCTAATATCATTATTTATTATGTTTTTCTTAATGGCATAAAAAAATCATGAATGAAATGTCTAAAAAATGTTCTAGTCATTAATATTATATTAGGAAGTGATATAGAACGTTTATATACGATTTTTTTGTATCCTTGTTTCCGAAAACACTGACCCTTTATGGTTTATGTGTTGATCTTAATACTATTTTATCTATGTTTATATAATCAGATGTAATATTTATGTAATAAATGCATGAGTCACCATAGTTATAATCAAATCAAGGGCTAGATTAATTTGGTAGGTGGAGGAGAAATTATTTGTGTGAATTCTTATGAAGAAATAATTTATAATAGAACAACCTTTGTTATGGTAATCGATGATGTGTGGTTTAAATTGAAAATAAATACATATCGATATATAGGAAAGTGGATACATATGTCACACAGATGTAATGAGGAGTAATTACTCTAAAATCATTGTATTAGGTAATAACTTGATCGTCAAAACTGCATGTTGGGTGGTCTTGAAGCTGCAGAACTAGATTAAAACATTTTTTGTATTGTCATGGTTAAAGGAATATATTTTTATGAAAAATTATGATGTATATGACCTGATAATGACCATGAATGGCCTAAGATAGACCTATGGTGTCATATATTGAAAATAATGTTTTATATTTTTAATTAATATGAATAGATTTCATGATATTCGATTACTCAATATGATAATTATTTCTCACACTATTGTTTCTAATATATGTTAATGGAGGGAACTAAGTGTAATTTTAATGATAATTAATTTCATGAATTATGAAGTCATTTTCTTCATGCGTAACAATATTTAATTGGAAAATAAAGAGAAATATTTAAATTATTTTTTATTAAATATCTTAATATACGATTAACAAACACATCATATATGAGTTTTTGAATGAATCTAACAATAGACTAATAGAGTTTCATAAAGACTATAGAGGGAAAATATATTCTTCCTTATTGTCGGCATTGGAAAACATGTCCATGTAATTCATCGAATGCTTCCATGCAAGATACCAGAGAATATCTCATTATACAAGCTTCGATTTGACTAGTTGTGTAGCTGAACAGAGTTACAGATCAACGGTTGTTGCCTTTCATAGTCAGGCTGAAAAAAATGGACATCAAGAACGATTTTTGGGCAAAGTATTTCTTTGTGTGCAAGAATTGAAATCTTGTGTGGAATAATTGATTTTTTCTGTGCAAGAATGGAATATTTCAGGAAAAATGTCACACAAACCAAATATATGTCCTACAAGATGTCATCTTCTTCCCAAGAAACATGAAAAACGTCCAAAGGGGGTACACGAAAGTTTTGAGAGCTACGCGGAAGATTGGCATCTGTGCACAACATTCTTACGTGCCTAAAGTGACATCAAATGCACCTTTTCATGAACACCCATTGTAGGGTGTGCGTAAGATCACTTCTGTGCTCGAAATCTTATGAGGAACCACTCTCAGGTTTGCTGATAAATACAAGTGCAACCTCCACCCCTCAGGGGAGGTCTCCAGAGGTCAACTGCTGCTCTACTGCGTGTAAGACCACCTCTTCCACACCCACATGGATGAACGGAATCCCTTATGTGTGATCTTGTGTGACATGTCCCATATGGGTCCGATTTTGTGTCCGCCCATAGTGGTTTGATCCTCGCCTAACATATTTTCTCCCTAAGTCATGTCTGCACAAGATTTTATTCTTGCATGAAAGACATCAATCTTGCACGCAAGACTTCAATCTTGCGCGGAAGACTTCAATATTTTGCGCAAGACATCAATATTACACGCAACAGTACTAAGGTGTTGAATCTTTCACAAACATACCACCTTTGTAATACCATGATTTGGGATACTTATCCGCACACCATGAACCAACTTGAGTCGATATATTCCTCATGGTTCGTTTCTCATGTTGTTAGTTGACATTCCTCTAATCAATTCCCTGTGTACCATGAGTTAAACCATTCCTCAAGCAACTCATCCAAACCCTATCCCATGTCTCCTATGCCCGGTTGAACCAGAAAGGGCTGCCCTTGCATAAGTCCCAACATCAACAATTTCTAGGTTCCTTTATTCCCTATAGTCCTTTCTATATAACTATAAACTATATTACACACTATGTGCCAAACATATGATTTATTTTTCTCTAATCAAGAGATTCCTTATGAACCAAGAATAAGATGCCAATAGTCCTCTCTAAATGACTATAAACCGTAGTACACCCTATGAGCCAAACATAGGATGCCTCTTGATCTAAACAACAAATGCCTTATGTTTCATGAAGAAGATGGAAATATTCCACTCTATGTGACTATCAACTATTTTACACCCTATGTTCCAAACATATGATGCCTCTTGATCCAAATAAGTGATGCCTTATGCGCCAATCATAAGATTCCAATAGACTTCGCTAGCTGACTTTAAACAATGGTATCATTAACATTCAGTAATAGGATGCCACTTGTTAAATTTAAGAGATGGATTTGTTGAAATGAACAAGATACCTATTGTCGTGATCATAGTGACATAATTTCAAGAGTGTTGGAATCCATTCAAACATTCCATCACTCCACCTCACTTTTTGTATGTCCTTAATTCAGATCTTCATCCTCTTCCATGTCTGATGGTACACCCACAACAACCCGGTCCCATGGAACATCACCTCACCTACCATCTCGAGCCAACACACCAAAAGTCTTTGGACGACCCTTCCAATCAGGTCCTGTGTTTTGGGCATGTTCAATAGTCTACCCTAATTTTTTTGTTCCCAATTCAGGCTAACAAGATATGGATGTTGTTTATCGAAAGGGTCATCCATTATCCTCGATTGTCATGCCACCCTCATTGTGTTCCGAATATCGGGCTTGTGATTCAGAATTTTTATCTCCCATTGCTCAGACTGGTTCCAATTCCCTTGGCGTTATCCGGCTTGTGCATTATCGCATAAGTGTAAACCCCAATTATGGGCCTCAACCCACCATCTAGTCATGATGCTCGCATAAACAGACATGAGGAAGACACTTGGATAGCTTCCATGTGTATGACCCATTCACCATTTACACTCTATAGTGGCACCCAACAACTTATTTGCATAAGACCCAATCACCATTGTGACTCTTTAGCGGCACCCGTGCAGTGTCAATGCGTAAGTCCCACAGGCTGTGGCCACTCCATAACGACTCTAGGGTAGCTTCCTTGTGTATGTCTTATTCACCATTTCTGCTCTATAGTGGCAACTAGACAACCTAGATTGTATGACCCAAATACAATCCTAAACTTTGTGGACATTGATCCTTTCCAAGGTAATGTACATAGGAAGCCACCATGAGGTTCAATACCAACAACCATTTGTTCTAACCCCCTTGACATTAGTACCCACACCTCCCGAAAGACATGGACTTTGATCCATTCCAAGTCAAGGTATATATGATGCCTCCCTGAGGATCATTACCAACACCCATTGGTCCCTAAAATCTTCACGTCGGTTCACCGAGGCCATCCCGAACAATGTGGACTTTGATATTTTTCCTGGAAAGGAATGTAAGAATCGTCTCTAGGGTTCAAGGCCAACACCCATTGGTCCTGCACTCTTCACATCAATTCACCCCCATACTTTATGACATTAAAATGTATTCCCCTTATGTCCAGCATGACACTAAACTGTCCCCTATCCAGCGGTAAGCCGTTGTCAACCCCCTATCTAGTGGTAAGCCATTTTCAATCTCCTATCCAATTGTAATCCATTGTAAATCTTGTATAGCAATAATCTGTTGTCATCCCCATTCAACAATAATCCATTTTTAACCTCATTATGTGGTAAGTCGTTGAAGTCCCCAATTGAAGGTAAACCATTGTCAGATGAACTATGTGGAATTTAATTCCCATCCATTGGGATAAGTAGGAAGCGTCATTGAGGTTCAATCACATCACCCATGTCTCATCCTGGTCTATCCCTCTATCCTATGTGTTCTAGGAAAATAAATCCCAGAACATGGAGGTTATATTTCCTCTGTAAAAAATATATTCTTTCATTCTCACGGGTCACCTCCTCAGGTCTCCCATCGTCCCCCGAACTACGAGTACTTTGATTCCCTGCCACAAGGATATGTAGGAATTCTCTTCAAAGATCAATCCCAACATTACAGTCACCTTCAAGATGGCTCTATCTCACTCCCCCTCCACTTCATTAAACTCTCCATCATCCATCCTGATTCTTACCCGAGATGCCATAACCCAGTAAGGTCATGCCATTCATCCCATTGATGCTCCTTGCGGCACCCGATCAGCTAACCATGCAAAAGACACACAAGATCCATAAAGATCCACCAAAGAGTATACCTCTTAAAATGGTCAACATTCTATTCATAATCCCCAGCAAGAATCCAGGTGGTTCTCCTACACCCCAATTCATTAACCATTCGAACTACGTGTGTTTTGATCATTGACATCTACAAAGAGTACGTAGAAAACCTCCATGAGGTTCAATCCCTACAAATGGTAAACTAATGGTCTCCCCCATTCTGGTGTGCACACTCCATGATCTTCCCATTGTGGTGTCTCTATTAGCCTTCACAATGTGACATATTCTCATTATAAGACACACCATCCTGGGTGTGCTCTTATTGAGTGTTCGGATCAATCCACCTTGAAAAGACTCCCGGAGCTCCCTTCTAGGGATGTACCAATCTGATCCATCTCTATGGGACATTCTGATAGCCCTCATACCATCTCCCCAAGATTTTAAACTCGCGGCCTACCACGTTTTAAACATGAGATGTGTTGGGAAAACCCCAAAAGACATGACTTTGGTGTAAAAATATTTGCAAGATGTTAAACTCTTGTCATATGCTGTGTTAAACACAAGAAGCTTCGGAAGACCTTAGAGACATGCCTCCAGCATAAGATACCCCATGACTGACGTTGGATTCCTCGGGTTTTGTACCCTTGAGATACCCTCTTTTGAGGATGAATACAGATTCCCCAATGTCCACGAAACCAATGATTCCCCGACATGCCTAATGTTTTCGTCTACTCTGACCAATGGATGTAGCCATTTCATGACCCCATGAAATGTCTTGACGGAAGAAGTGTAATTAACTAGAATCCACAATGATATGGAATCAGTAAAGACATTCATGAGCCACCACTAAATCTATAAGGGATACATAGACTAGGTGATGAGTTCCGAGGATGAATCCACAGAAGGAAGAACTGACAACCAATAATCCCATTTCGATCAGGGAGCAAACATCCCTGAATAAGGAACAAATGTGGCACACCTTTAAAATGTGGGAATTTTGGGCAATAGCTACACCCCCTCGACAAACAGATGCACACACTATGACGAAAGCATTGGAAACAGTTATTAATGATGAGAATGTCAGAAGTTTAATCGAGGTAAATGTATCAATGTTACAAGAAGATTTATTATGAGTGGAAAATATGGGTATAAAAATAGATTTCAATTGAATAATTAATATTTCAATAGAGGGAAATACTGTAAATTATATATTACAATTTATTGTTCAAATTATTATTTTTAGTTAATATAGGTATTAATCAATTAAATGTCCCAATGTAATAGAATAGACCTAGACCAAGGTAGGGAATATTTTATTCCAATCAATGACATTGATTGATAGAATAATTTAAGTATCGGTATTTTTGAATTATGTTACAGATGTGTATGAACAATGACATTCCTATAATAAAAATATTGAATCAGATATGGATTATTCTATTATAGTTTTATGTATATTCAATCATATGTTAAAAGGTACCTATAACCTAGAAATTTGATTTCTTGGTAAGGAGGATTTTTTTGGACTATATAATTAAGCGATAGATAAACCGTAAATTGAAATTGAGGTTGATATAATAATTTTTAGAATTTATAAAAAGATTACTGATATTGTTAATAGGAAATATATATTATCGGTATGCTTGAAATAGAATAGTCATTCATGAAAAAATAATTTATGTAATCTTTTAGAAATTTTATTTCAATGTATGATTTATGGAATATATTTGATGGTCATTTATTTTATTTAATGAATACAAATAATTATAATTTTTAAAATCATATATAATTGAATTGTGGTTTTATAGTTATTCATGATATTATCATGTTTTATGAGATTATATGATCATGGTATTCATGTTTCTAGTTTGTGAAATTATTATTTTCATTATGTTGTTTAGTGATTGTGGTCATATTTTTTTTCAAAATTCTTGTAACATTTTTTTAAATTTATTAAATTTTTCATACTAGTAATGAATGTTTGATGATTTTTTTTAATTTATATATGTTTATAAATAATCGAATAGATATTTGGGTATTATTATTGAGATATTTGAGAATAAATTTTCAAATGATAATTTATTAATACTTGGTATCATGTAACGTAATAACATTTTATTGTTTCTGCAACATAATTGAGATATGATGAATAAAATTTCATCATTTTAAAATAATATGATCTATTAGAATTTTATTTCATTTCTTTATGAAAGAAAAATTTATAATGGACATTCATTTTTTGAATATTGGATTAAAATTGGTTAAAAATAATTGAAATAAGAAATAAATGTATGAAATAAAATTTATAGTTTTGATGAAAAATTGTAAGTATATTTTCTCATTTTCAATGGTAAAATTATTCCTAAATAAATGGGAATCGGATTTAAAAAATATCAATGTATTTATTTTTACTATAATTTTTTAATAATTCCCCTCAATTATTTATGGTTTCTCGATTATGAGCATTATAATGTATAAGGTCATTATCACTCTTTATTATTATTTGGAAACTATTAATTTATTCCATGTACATATTTTTACTTCACTATGATTTTATATTTGTATAGAACAAGATTAAGTGTTATTTCAAGGGATCTTTATGTTTTCATCTTTTGTTTTTCAAAGGACATATCGTTATCCATATATTTGATGTGGGTTTTCAATAAACAGTCATCATAAAATTAAATAATTTATTAAAATGTTTTAAATTTTAAGGAAACGACATATTTAACGTTAAAAACTGTAACACACATAAAATAATGTTAAAAATAATAATATGCACAATAATTTTATTTACATGGAACACTGAACTTTTAATGAATAGCAATATAGTATAAAATATTACTCAAATGTGGTCATTATAAATATTCCATTAATTTTTTTTATGAATTGTAATAATCATATTTTTATTGGGATTAATAAAAGTTTTATATTATTTAAGTTAATTTATCAATTAATAATAAATTAGTACTCAATTCTCAATATATTAATTTGATGGTTCAAAAATGTGACTTCATAAAAAATATTTCTTTAATTATCAAGGAAATATTAACTAATTTATATCATTATAGAAATTGTTTTGGGAAAACTGATATCATTTATGAAATTATCATCTCAATACTATATTAGTATGAGTTTTTGGGAATTTTCACAAACTATTTATTTTTTTTTTGAATAATAAAAAATAAAATTATTGTTAAAATGTCATTTATTATAATTAAATATGGTAATATAAAATTAACACAATGTTTTAAGTTTTATAATAAATTATAATTATTTTCATTCAATTATTAATACAATAATTAATTAAATATTTCTTATTACTATAGAATATTTTGGTATAATATCAATTTTTGTGTTAAAAACATAATCTTCTAAAGAATGTTTTTATATTCCCAATGTATTTTCATCAAAAATAATTTACATTTATAAAAGTAGAAAATTAATTATAAAAACAATGTAAACTAAAAATTATAGAAAATAATTTAGCATTATTCTAATTGTAATTTTTAGGCATTGAGTGGATGTAAAATTTGTTTTATGCTTAAAAATTAATTTTCATTAAAATAAGTTTTCATTATATTTTACAATATATTTTTAAAATTATTTAATATAAATTGAAGAAATTTTATTTGATAAAATATATTAAATATTTGAAATAATAATTTCAAAATATTATAAGGATACCCTATTTCAATTTTTCTATAATGTGTAGTAAATATTTTAAAAATTCATTACCAATGAATAAGGTTAATATAAGTATACTGGCTGTTAAAAAACAGAAGTGTAATATTGACAAACAATTTCTAGTTATTATTGTTAATATATATTTCGAAAATATATTGCATTAAATTTTCATTCATTTCTATTTTGAGCTACTTTCACAAGAATATGAAATTATATTATTTAATTCTTATATGAAATTCTAGGTGTATCCTCTCCCCCACTTATAAAAGTAAACCACATCTAAACCCATTTTTAGGAATCTTGAGAAATAGATATAATAAAAAAACCAAACCAAAACATTTTTATTTCCCTTTTAATTTTGTTATATCCTATGGTATTCTATAAATACAAGACATTAATTTCCTAAGGAATAATAAAAAATATATCTCTCAATGATGTGGTATAAACATTAACCAATATTTTTTAATTTTATATCTTATTCCATCATCATTAAAACAATCGTATTCATCATAAAATGGTATCTAAATTATCATACATATATTTAATTGTTATTATAATCATGTAATGACTAATTTTCAAATCCATTCCATCAAAATAGTAATGAATATATCAGACGTGCACAATGAATAATTTTTTAAATATTAAAAATTTAATTTACATAATTATGTTCTTTTGACCATAATATATAATCAAATTTCTTATGATCCCATTAGTTAGATAATGTTAATTTCAATCATATGTTCAGGTAGAAAACTAACTATAAAAGGAAATAATATTTTTCCATTTTCTATACACATGGAATATAATAAGAGTATATTTATTGAATATATATTATAGTTATCTTAAATTAATTATTATATAAATTTTAATTATTGTCTACATTTATTTAATTCCATTCATCAAATGTTGAATCCTTAGTTGTGCATGCAAATATACTACCCTCTACAAGAAGTTGTTTAATTAATTTTTCCTCTTTACTTTATATTAATGGTTATAAAAGTAAATATAATCATTAAATATTTTAATTATTTCATTACTGTAATTATTTATATTATGGATTCAATATCAAGGTTCAATGACCAATAGTATTGAACTAAAATATAAAAAAACTTTTAACAACATGATTAAATAGTTTTAATATATAGTTTTTAATAAATTAGTGTTGAAATGATATAGATAGATCATATATGATATAATATGTATTGAAATGATTAAATTATAGATATATAATCAATATATATTTATTATATATGAATTTATAGTTCTTATTAATCAAGTCATATATAAGAGATGTTCTATTCATTTAAATATTTTTTCACCGAGACATGATTAACGATGTATATCTAATTTTGTTTACGATCTGTATATACAAACCAATTAAATTTTTTATCATTTATTATTATAAATTCAGGTTATTTAAGAATAAAATTTAAATTATTTCATATAAGGGATTCTGATTTTAATGTCGCTGAATTGGTAATGGTTCCTCATCTAACATTAATTCCAGTTAGAGAGATGCAATATTCACTGAATGTTTCATTCTTGTTGTGTATATTATTCCCAATTGATATGATATATAATTGATGTAGTTATATTAAAATTATTTAATGTTCCCATGAAATTTTGTTTTTTCATGGGTTCTACGATTTAAAATCTACAAGAGAATTAAATGATTTTCTTTATAATCACTTTAATACTTGGATTGTTTATGGTTAAATTTAAAATTATGAACCTGTAATAATCATATCTAATTATTATTATTATTTATTCACCAATTTTTATTTATTTGAATCAGATTTCTCCCTTAATTTTCTTATATTTATGTACTCAAATGTTTTAACTATTTTTTTTAAAATCAAATTATTTATCTATTCAGGTGATAATATCTTCTAATTTGTCAATTTATTTATAAAATGAAATGAAGAGGGGATATAATATAAGAAATTTTTTTATATAATTTATTTTACCACTTTTTCATGATTCATATAATATTCTTAAAATGAAACAAATTTCCCATTTTTTAAAGAGATGTTTTTACTAAAGGTGTAATGTGAATTATTTATTTAACATACAAAAAAATCCCCAATCGTTATGAAGACACATTGAATTGAATATACCTCTGAAAATTACATGGTTATTTTTAAAAAATACGTTCTTCATAATTATATGAAAATGTTTTTTTTAAATATTTTATTTAAATATTTATAGTAATTTTTCTCAAAAACTATTTTAGTGGTATTTTAGATGAATTTTTAACCAATGGTAAAAACCTTTTATATTGATAAAATTCATGAGGGATATGATCCTATGATTACATCATTAATCCATGTATCATATAATTTATTATTATGATGATAAATTATTGATTAAACACTTGTTTATTTTCTATGGGTTATGTTTTGATGAAATTATAAATGTTTTCAAGAACATGTAGAATATATATGACATGAATTAGATTATGTGATAGGTTTATATGATATTTAAGAATCATGTACTCCTTTATTCAAAGATATAAAATTAAATATTTAATTTCCCCAAAAATAATGTTAACATAACATGAAAAATACAATGTTGGAATATCATTTATGTATATAGTTTTAGAGGATTTTGAATAACATAAAAAACGTATCACAATATTTTATATTTGGAATCAAAATAGATCTATAAAATTACATTATTTTCTTTATAAAATTATCATAACTGATATATATCATTCAGTGACCCTTAATTAAATAATAACAATAATAAATACATTCTAAAAATGGCTTGAGAAAACAACTAAATGTTGTTTTAAATAAAATTTTTTGTACATCTCAAAAAAGTATAAAAACTTTCTATGAAGAAAACTACCACAATAACAAAATAATTATTTTAAATATATATTTATTGGAACATAAAAAAATGCAACTCTTTAAAATCCAAATTTTTGTTTCCAATTTTTAATATAAATATTTAAAAAAAATCATTGATATCTATTTTGAAAAGCACTTTTCATAAAGTAGAAAATCCATGAATAAAATAATAAACTCACAAAAATAAAATGTTATTACTATTAGAATATATGAAAATATATTTATTTTAAAATAATTTAGTAATTTGTTTCTCGGAGTAACAATTCGTAAGATTGAAAAAATCATTTATGAAACATGGGAAACGGAAGGATGTATGAAGGCTACCCCTTCTAGTTTCCAATGTCCTTAATTTTTTTGGTTCACTCCCAAAATTCTCATAATTTTGACAAATTCCAAGAACAAAAATCAGAAATAACATTTTTAGCATTATGAGTTTTTAATGTAGTATTTTGTCATATCATTAAAATACAGTAAAAATTGATATATATATATATATATATATATATATATATACATTTATATATATATATATATATAAATTAATATATGTACATTTTTCATATTGATGAAACCGTAAATTCATGATAATAAATATATGGAATGTAAAACATACATGGTATGCCAATATAAATAATTCATTTATAAATAAAAATACACCAAACCAATTTTTTTTATTGAGGATTCACTAATTATTTCCAATCCAAGCATCACTAAATTAGATAAGTGAGTTATTATTTAGTTAGACACATAAAATTTCGTATTTAAATAAAAATTATTCCAAATTAATATGTTCTTATTGTGTGTGGAAATTATAAATTTGGAAGAAAATAATCATTCATATGATTCTATTTTTTATCTAACAAGAATATGTGTGTCAAAAGATTTATTTTTAAACTACTGTTATACTGACGATATGAAGAAGAAAATATTTCCCCTCATTATATATCATAAAACCTATGTTTTTTCAATTATAATTCATTATAGAAATTGTTATCAACACACAAGTATATATATATATATTAAACATAGGAATACCCCTAATGGTTAGAAGAGGATAAGGGATTCCCTAGGATACATATTTATCTCTGAGATCATTACGCAACCAAAGATCAAGAGGGAAAACCATATTTCACTTATATTGAATCTAGTAGGTTATATAACTATAGATTACAACCATCCATTATAAAGGAGATTAACATATAGCTGATGTAAAGTCCTTCCCAGTAAAGATGGTCAAAAGGTGCCAAATTTGTGAAATCATATAGAATTTTATTATGTTATTTTGAGACATTAATTATTTCTATATTTTTTAAACAAGATGAATATTAGTGTGGCAATAGAATCCCACATTGATGATTCTGTGATTCCATCATTTTATAATAAGAAATATTTATTCGGTATGAGGTAAGAAAAATAAATGGTGGATTTGAGTGACCCCTACCCACCACTAGTGTTACCCTGAGTCGATGAGACCATCCAATACAAACACACAAGCATTCCTCCCATGAATCAATGTAAAATCACTCTCGTGATTTATTTTTAGTGAATTGTTCTTATATCACTTCACATATGTTCTAGAATTCCCATCTTCTTGTATAGTATTCCTACATGGTGTTATATGGACGGTTGAGGTCTGACCTAGGGTGTTGGCCATTTTTTCCAAAAAAATGCATATTAAATTATTATGTATATTGTAACCCATTTTCAACATTTTTTCCCTAAAACATACTAATGTAATAAATCTATAATCTAAATCGTTATTATAATTTTAATTATATATATATCTCCTTTAAAAGAATCATATATATATATACAATGTTAGAAATTTATATTTCATTAGATACTATCACATCATTCTACCTAAAATTATAGTAATTATCAATCTACTATTAATTAATTATTATTAAAAAAATTCAAAATAACCTCATATCATAGAATTTTTTATCCATAGTGGTCGATGGAATTTTTAGTTTTTTATGTTCATTTATTTTTAATATTTATATTTATGGAAAAATTTATTATAGTTATATGAAATGAATTTACTGATAAATATATTTTTACTATTAATATTATCATTTTATGTTAATATGATCAATATAAAACTATATTTTTATTTATTTTTTGGCATAATTTCCCTTTTTCTAAATATATCTTTAGTTTTTGGTAAATCGTATCAAATCATTATTCTAAATTACAAATAATTTAATGGTATAATAGATAACAATGTACTTATATAAGTAAAAATATTAATTGAATTGTATTTTTTGAAATGTGTATATTATTTTACATTTGATGTGTAAATACATTATAATAATTTTTCATCACCATCAACATCAGCCATTTTTACCTTTCATTCCTATTTCTATATATTTCTAAATATCATCACATTACATATCATTTTTTCACACATTTCCTTTAATTATTTTTATATTTTCAGTTTTTCATTCTCTATGTGATCATCTTTGCAGAAGTACATCCCATGGATGGTTATGATGAAGCATACCTTGATGCCACTATTTTTATATTCCTTATAATTTATTATCCCATTGTGTTCTCAGTTAAACTTATCAATTTTCTTCCTCCCATTCATTTTTATTATTTTTTTATGATAGGATAGTATTATTGGTTTATATTGTATTGACAGAAAGTGTAATCCATGATATACATTTATTTTTTTCTGAGTGGTTTATTGTAATTTGGTTCCCATAATTATGTAAAATATTATTAATAAATGTATTTTGGGATGTTATTATCCATTCTATAATTTTTAAAATGATAAGTAAGTTTTTATTTCATTATTTAGTGATAAATAAATATTTCTATTAAAATAAGAATTGATTTAATGAAATAACTAATATAATTTATTAGGTTCCACGTGGTCTATTATATCTATTCTAGGAATAGGGCATCGACTGAGGTTTTATGAAAATAAAGAAAAAAATTTATGTTATCCTAATACCAAAATAGGGTAAAATAGAGTTTTTACCTAGAAAAAAATTCAATATACGTGCAGTAATCCCAAGACTAACATGTGATGAATTTTTGGTATGTATCGTTGACTTAATATTTCCATTATTATGGTTACTCCATACTTTATGACACTATTTCATGACATAAACATAGGAATGTTTTTTACTCTCATGGATCATGTTATTTAAATTTTTTATGAATAATATCTTATAAGCTACAATGTTTTTTTTCCTGAATCATGAAAATGATATATGAATTTTTCTGTGTTGTATTTAAATGTTAGGCTCGTGTTCACATACAATCATGGCCCTGTTATTCTTAAAAAAATTGATAAATATCTACCTAATAAACCCTTACTAAGAATCATTGCTCTTCAATTGTTATGTTTATTTTACAATAGGATATAAAGAAATGTTTTAGTTATGATATATATATGGAGGATAATAATTTTGAATAAAATAGTGGTAGATAATGTTGATCTTATATATATGAGTTGTTTATCCATTGATGATTCATAATTCACTACAAATCTAGTGTATATGAATGTTTTTTATAATATGAAATTTATATTCATCTAATAAGTTGTGATATTAATTTAAGAAATTATAGGGTCACCTCTCTTTGTATCAAATAATGTATTTATTATTTTTAGTAAATATGATGGAAAAAATGTTGGAACGAAGTGGGCTGGAGATAGTTTTTGAAGTAAGCAAAAATTGTTTTCTAGAGTGTTGTATTTTATTGTAAAAAATGAGAAATGATTTCAAATTTTAAAATTCCTTTGTAAATTTGATGATGATTTTATGATTTATATTTCAAAAATATCATATTTTGTGTTTCAGAACATGTGATGGACGAATTTTGAAGGAAAGGTGGAGTAAGGGGGTTTACAGTCATATTTATTTTTGATTGGAAAGAATGATTTTATGAGAAGACATGGAAATTTTAATAATTTCTATAGAAAATATGATGATGATAAAGGTGATAGAGCAAATACTATATAAAATGATGGATAAAGTTCCTGATAAAAGTATTATATATTTGAATAACCCCGAAAAAATTAAAGCATCTTGATTGTTCTTATTGATTTGGGTTTTTATGGTTTCGTGGTTTCCCAATGTTTGCGGAAATTTTTGGACACAAAATCTAGAGGTCGGTTTTTGGAGATATAATAAATTTTCTCATGGTAATATGGGATGAATAGTTTGGATACTGTGAAGGATAGTTTGAGGACCGCATGGGAGGTACGTGGAGTGGTGAAATAAATTTGGAAATGGAAGGATCTCACATATGAGAAACAGTTTTTGGGAGGACAATAGTATGAAGAAGGCTTGATGTTCATGGACAATGCTGTAATTTGAGGAATAGATGTGGTGATCCTTTTGTGTCTAGAATCTAAAAACATGAGAGAAGAAAATGGTATGTGGACCGGCAAGGGAAAATGGATAATGGGAGGATCGTAGTATGCAGTGAAGGATGTACCTCATAAAAACATTGGGTGAAGAGGAATAGAGAAATTTGAAGAGTTATTTTATTATTAAAAAGACCATAATTGAACAATTGTGTTAGAGTGAATTATATCAGAATAAATCATCATTGTGGGAAAAAATTTGGAAAAGGAGAAAGTATTTAGTCAAGGAGAATTCTACAAAGGTAACTAGTTCGTGGAGGATAGATTCCTCATATGAATAAGTTTTTCACAAGGAATAATTTTTCTAACTAAGATAGTTAATTAGGAATGTATTTCAATGATGTTTTGGGGAACAATACCTCGCAATGGAAAAGATACCATATAGTTAAGGTGGTCTATAGTGAAATCAACTATTTGGGAAGCAGCTCTAGTCTACTAGAGTATACAAAGAAGGGCATGTATTTGAAAAATGGAGTCTGTCTATGAATAACTCACTCCATGTAGTGAAATTATATTCATGGAGGTTATAGTAAGTTAATAGAGAAAGAATGAGATTCTGAAGATGACTTATGTAATTTCATACCATCTTCTACGTAGGAAATAGATTTTTTTGAAAGACTAAATGTGGGAACGCTGATAATGAGGCACTGAAACATTCAATTTCATCATTCTGTTCTAAAATAAAAACAAAAAACTGGATTGTTATTAGAGTGACACACGAATTTAAGGGCAGATAATACTCAATGTATTCCACAAAAAAGTATTATATTTTAGTAGAATGTGTGGTATTAGATTGTTTCTATACCATACAAATTACATAGCTACTCTTGTTTAGTAGTGAACCTTGTAAATTATTGTGTTCATGTGGATGTGTGTTTGAATTTTGTTTAGAAGGGAAGGAAATAATTTACAGGAGAAGAAGGATGTTTCAAATGTAAGTATAAATTCATGAAAATGATATAATTGATTCACCAATCCCCCTCTTAGTGATACTTGAATACTAACATGGAACATTAAAAAATATTATTGAGAACCCTTAGTATAAGCCAAAGTGTATAATAAAATCCTATGATATGGTAAAAAAAAATTCCTAGAAAAAAATATTTATTTATATATTGGTATGTGGATACAGACGGGAATAAATGAATTGAGTGGTAACAACCCTTATAGGTATTTATTATATATTAAATCAATCAACACCAGTTCTGAATTTCTGGGTCCCAGACGTAACACTTTCCGAGACACTATGATTGATATACATAAGCTAACTTATAAGCCTATTATAAATCATTATAATGTATTTGAATACATAATGACTATTGATGACAGTATTAATATGTAATGTTAAACATATTGTAAATAACGGGTTATTATATATAAATATTATGACCATTTTTTCATTATTACATTATTACTCACCAAGACTCTAAATGATCACACTATTTATTTGCGCTTATTTTATGTGATATATGATTAAGGAAATTAGTTAATAGTTAATCTATTGAATGATTCAATGATATACCTCAAGATCAACCACGTATAATGGGGCATAGTATATAAAATCATGTGATTATTCCCAACAAGATATCTTGATATATGATTACAAACATAAACATAACTAAATATTCAAATGAACCAAATTAGTGGAAAATATTGTTTCTTGAAGACATTGGAGGAATGATAATTTGGATTCCTACTTGTTGAGAATGTGGGGATAATAACCCATGTAAATGTATTAATGGAAGGAGAAGATGTTTAATATTTTTAAAAGAGTGGAATAATTTAATTTGTTTCTTATCAAAAATGAATATTTTTGTGGAGGGAAATAAATAAAATTCTAAGGTACCATCATAGAAACATTATAAATTGTGGGGAACATGGTAATTAACTATGTCAATATCTTAATCCAAGGTCTATCACCTAGACCATGGGAGGGAAATAATATTCAAATAATTTAAGTGGAATGATTGAAAGTTTATGTGTCAAGATTTATAAATTTTGATGTATAAGTTAAATATTAATGATATTATGGTTATAAAAATCATGTAAAATCTATGGATTGATATGTAGTTTTTCTTATTTATAGATTTTAAATCCAATAATTAATGATATCCATGACATAGAAAGGTAATTAATAGGAAATGAGTTTTTATAAAAAAAACATATTTGGTTGATACATAACACTTAATGTGTTCCTGAATATGAGTTAATAATGTTTTGGGAATAATTATATGATTGATATTGATAATATAAAATAGACAGTATTGGTGATCTTCAAATTGATTCAAGATCGGTGTATAATGTGTTTTATGATGTCTTTGTTCTTGTTTATTATATATATTGATTTATGTAATATATTACATAGCCTATGATATTATTTGAGAAATATAGATTGAGTTATTTTTTATGAATATTTATTTTTATTAATATTTTATGGTGATTTAGGATTCTTCCATGATTTAGTAGAATATATGATTTGTGTATTCACATTTTCGATTAGAGATGTTCTGAGAATAATTTTGTTATGTGGGGAATAAATTTAAATTCATTTTTGATATTATGTGACCATTTTTCTCAATTTAAGGGTTTTGGATACTAGTTTTAAATGGTTTATGTGTTTTTTAATTAAGCTAATTGTGGAAAACATTATGTAGATATTTTGGTCATATTATTTAAATCATTAGTAATAATATTTCTAAATATATTTTATTCTAATGATCTATCAAAAAATGTTGTAATAATATTTTTGTTCATTAATCTAATACAGATAGGTGGATTGTATTTCCACCATTTTATAGATCTTACGATATATTAGATTATTTTTTAGTTCTAGAGTTATGAAAGAAATTCCCATTGTTCATTCATCATTAGAATAAGGGGTGAATAGTGGGGGAAACTAATTTAACCACCCAACCAAAGGATGAAATTAAATTTATATAATCAATGAATTAAATAAGGTATATTTTATTCTATTTTATAAAAAATAATTCTCTTAATATTTTAAAATAGATATTGAAAATAAAATTCCATTACATTTTACAATTATTTTTGATGAGTTGACGGTCATTTTCACCCCATACTAATTTATTGTTTTATGGCCAATAATATTCTGATGACTATATTCTCTATCATTCAATTTTATTCTTTGTAAATTATCATTCTCAACCATGTTCATTTTTTAACATCCTTATAATATTATCCTTAAATGAAAAGTCAATTTTGTGTTATTATTTGTAACCGTAATGTGAACAACTTTAACATTATGATGGTCAGTTTTAATCCCAATGTGTGATATGAGTTTTTATCAAATTCATTTTATAATATTTAACCATTTATTATCAATATAATAATTTTGAGGGTATTATTTATTTTAGGATGGAAAATTAAACCTCTTGAATATTTTGTTTTAAAAAATTACTATGTTAGATATGAAATTTAGCATGAAAACACTAATTTAAGTGAACATTAACATACTATAAGAATATTATTTATATGTTACCATTATAACTTAGCTGTGAAATTTGAGGCATGAATATGAATAAAAACACTATGTATGGTATGTATAAAAGTTTTTTTATAGTTACAATTTATTGATTAATTTATAATATATATAGAGTCAATTTTATGGAAATTTATTTTTTAAATTAAAAATATTTATTAATCATATAAAATTTTATGAAATTTTGGTTGGGAATTAAATTAAATTTATAAATTATTTAAAAATTATATTTATTTATATTAATATAATTTTTTAAATCATCATGTCGATATTAGACTATAGTTATTTATTGATATTAATCTAAAGAAATTTATTTTAAAGGGAATAGTTAAAAGATCATATATTTATGAAATGTCATTTAATTAATTAAAGTCAAAAATATAAAATTAGATTTATGTTTATAATTTGACACAAAAGGAACTATATTATTATATAAATATAAATTATATAATTAATTTAAAATGAATTAAAATTATATCAAAATTTTGTATAAGATCATTTTATGGATTAAAAATCATTTCCTTTAAAACATTTATTCTGTGCATGATGTGTTTTTATCATAAATAATTAATTTAAAAAATATTTTATTAATAATAATAATTATATTTTAAAATTATTTATTATAAAAAATATCTTCAAATTAATCAAATTTTAATTTATAAACAAGGAGGTATAGTTAAATTTGTTCTATGGTTAAAAATTCACTTGTCTTAAAATGAAATTTCATTATGATTCAATCAATGTTTTTAAAAATAATTTATTTCATATATATAAATTTAATGTTATATAATTTAATCTACATTTGAAATTTTAATTTATAATTTTTTGTTAAGTTAACTTTCATTTTTTTTGATTATTTATTGTAAAAACAGTAAATATTTCATTCCATAGTGATGGTTCAAACGGTTTAACATGGGGTTACACACAACGACAAGTGTAATATTGGCAGATAAAATTTTATACATATTTTTTTGAGACATTTAAACATTATATTATCATAAATTGAAATTAATTTCCATTTGTATCCACTTCCATCATAATTTTAAAATATATTTTCTAAATCATTCATGTAATTCCATATCTGTCACCACCTTCACATATAAAAGGGAACCCCCATTTGACACTTATTCATGAATTTTAAACCTTATAGCTCAAAAAATACCGTAAAAAAATTCTTATCTTCCTTATCTTATTCATATAACACATTATCATCTCTTAAGGTGAACATTTAATTGATTTTGGTGTAATCCAAAATTGGTCACTCAAAGAAGATGTATAAATCATAACTGTGATCGTTCAATTTTATTTCTTTTTTAAATATTCATTAACATATTGTATAAAATATAATATGATTAATCTTGTATAATCACATTATTGAGATGTTATCAAAATGATTAGAAAAATATTTTACACAATATTTCCTTAAAATTGTACCTGAAATTATCACTCATGTGTACAAGTGGACTATAACCTCCACAAAAATGATGAATGATTTTCCATCACCACACCACACAGATGTTTATATTGAAGTATTTAATAAAAATATATGATATTTATGAAATTATTATTCTTATAAGATTATAAAATCTTTTCTATCTTATTACCTTCATATTTTTTGTAATAAAAATAACTCATCATGTGTGAAAGTGTGGAGTACCAACTCAAAAATGTGACAAGATTAATATTTCAATTCCTTTTTATATTTAAGGTAGTAATTATATATTTAATAATTACATATGATATAAAAATTATCCTATTAATATAAATTATTATTTTCAATTTTTTTAGTTCAATCTATCAAATGTGGAAACATCCCCTATGAGTATGTACAGACTAATATCTCTATAATCTGATATTTCTCCTTATTCATCCCCACTTTATATAAATTGTTATAAAATATTATTTTATTTTAATCTATGATACTTATGAAATTATTAATATTTATACTATAATAGAATAATGGTAAATGTTCAAGAACAAAAATTGTTGATATGAAACTTACCTGAAAAACAAATATAGTTGTACTAGGAAATTATTATTATAATAAATAATTATTTTCAAATAGTGTTTTCAATGTTTTAAATTAATAATATTTGGAATTATGAGTATAATAATGGTTATTTTAAATATTTTCAGTAAATCTAAATTTCATATATAGGAGTTCCAATCAATTAAAAATGTTGTCGGACATAAGGTATCAGATCTTCATCTCGATATTTTTTCGTAGTGACATATTTTTAGGTTTTCACCTAATTATGAGTGCTTGGTGAATATATTATATTATATTAGGTTCGGGGGGGAGGGGGGTTGAATTAATGTGAAACAACACACACCACATAGACAAAGGCTACAAAGGCATGTCATATGTCCCCATGGGATAACCCAAAAAATAAGCCGCTTACATTTATGATGTTTTGGCACAAAGGCCCATTGCGAATAAGACCATTACATGGACCCTATACCCACCATTGTATGGACCAAATACACCTATTTCATTATGTATGTATCAATTCCTACACATTGTCTGTTTCACTACCCCCTTTGATGGTCCTAAGGCCCATGCAACTCATATGCCCCAACAGGTGGCCCGAAAGCCAAAACAGATGAATAGTTTTGGCTACTACATCCCTACTACAATACAACCATCCTACCTTTATATTACTACTATAGTAACTAAAAATTTCTCCTCTATCAGGATTTGGTATTGGGTTTCAAGCATGCTTATGGGGTGTATTTACCACACGACTGCCTCCCTAACTGCTTGAGGATTATACATTTTACATTTTACAAATTGAATTTTATATCATTTTAAATTCATGGTATTTGATTACAAAATTCAAATTATATCAACCATGTTGTTTTTATTTGAATGCTAGAAAAATGGTGAGTGTTTCTTGTCTCAATTTTATTTCTATTAGACACATGATACATTTAGAACATTTTTCATTCATGTGGTTTATGTACATCCTAATTGATATGAAATGTGATGAATCATTTCATTTTAATGATATTTAATTATTCATTTTCAGTTATTTATTTCAAGGTGGATATGAGTCAATAGGTTCCCAATCAGTATTGGTTTAATAACATAATCATATTTTTAAATGTTTCGTAGGATTAAATTTTTGATGATAAAGCTATATGATTTAACTCTCATGAATAATAATTATTTTCATACACTTTTTTTATTTTATAAAATCACATGTTTTCGTTTCATTTTCATCTCCCTATATCTTACAAATTCCAAAAGAAATATTATATGTATATATGACTATTTTTCATATTTAGTTTAGAATGTTTTCTTTTATGGACACATTTTTTCCAAAATAGATTCAAAAAAGGTTTTTATTATTCTATTATGACATCAAAAATATATTTTTACCAATGTTTGACAATATACATACTGTTTTAAAATGATACTTATTTCCATTTTCTGAATGAGGAACTTTTTAAAAAATGTTTGAACATAATATTTATTTTAGTGCACAATACATGTATTATTTTTCCTACCTCATTAGTACATATTGATTTAATTATTTAATTAATGGTTTCCATGGTTATTTATAACGAAAATTTATTGACTAATAGTTTTTAAATGTTATATTGTTAAATAATTTATTTCAAAAATAAAAATTTAATTTCCTTATGAAATATTGAAATGAAATTTTAATGGAATTTCACATATTTAATAACATTTTTTGATTTTATCAAGCCTCATTGGGGATATAAATCTATGATACCATAAATAAAATTTCAACATAAATGTTTATTATTATGTGGATGATATATTTATGAATCCTTATTTTCATTTCCAAGAGTAACCCTATTTATAAATAATAATTTTATTCACAATCATTCCATATCCATATGAATGGATTATGATAATTTGATTGGTGGGTCAATTATACACCTTTAATTCATTTGGTAATTATTAGGGAATTATAATCTCAAAGGGTACCTGATAGAATACCATGATTCCAAAATATTGGACAAGAGAGGTTTTCTAATGAAAAAATAGGGTAAATCATCTGTTATACCAGTCATAAAATGTGATGAATGCTATACGGGGTACCAATATAAAGAGACAGACTTTCTATTAATTAATACTAAATCTTAGTAAAATAATATTACTAATATAAATTAATGACTCATTCAAGAATCATTTAGGTCTAGATCCTTTAAAAAGGGGGATGCATAGATAACTATTTCATAAGTGAAGTAAGTCATCTTTTAGTATACTATTTATAACAAGAACCCTTCTTAGTAAAAACATAAATCATACCTTCATTCACAACATGGGTAATAGAAACATGATAATTTGTGAGTTAAGATGTTATATATGTTAACAAAATGTATATATCGACATAACATGATTATGAGGTTATAATAACATTATAATAAAATATGTAAACCATTCCAGACATATCGAAGATCATATATATGTTCCATGACATAAAACTATGAAGTTAATAACACTTGATTCATAATGGAATTAAATTATGTCTTTTATGTGAGCATAAACTGGTAATAAAAAATATATTTGTTTTATACAAATAATATTATATCATTATGAAAATTATTATATAGAGATGTGTTCACTTACCATGTTTATAAATAGTAATTAGTCTCTCACATAATCTTATGAACATGAAATCAATTCCACCCATGATATCATAGACATGTATGTAGGAACACACATAAACTAATGGACATGAAAATAGGTCCATGTTTAACCATGTAGACATTAAAAGTAATAAACCCAAAATATTTGGAATATGAAATTAGGTCCAGATATTAAATTCTTAAATTTTGAGTTATCTATCATTAGATAATGTATTGGAGGGAGATATATGTACAACCTATAAGAAAAAAAAATAAAAATTATGTGTTCCAAAGCATCATAAAAAAATTTATATCTAAATCCATGATATTAAATTGGATTGACAATCATTTCATCAATGTATTACATGTGGAAATGAAAAAGGATTCATAAGTGTTTCAACATTTAATCATAACATAAACAATAGAAAAGGGAATAGGTTTTGAAAAAATATTATAATTATATACATAAGACATTTAAAGAAATAATAATAATATCTTTGGGTCATATACATAGTTAACCACGAGTAACATCAATGAATTCCATGTCTGATGGGAAATAATTTCAATGGATCACTTGAAACATTTCATGAGGAAATATCTTTTTATCTTTGAAAAAAAATATTAAAAAAGGAAATATTATAAATAAAATTATAAATGAATTTATTTGAAAAAATAAGAAATAAATAAAGGATTATTTATTTAATTGATCAGTCCTAGTGGCAGAAAATTCTTTTTATACTGTATTCACTAAAATAATGATTTATTTAACATTTTAAAAAAATATTTAAGGCCCTTGATTGGAAGATGGCATTGAGAAAACTTCAATAACGTTTGAAAAAAATATAAAAATATTTTCCTCAAATTTAAATAATAATTGGGAAATATTTAAAAAAATTAATTTTCATTAAAAACATTGGCATGGAAGAAAATGGGATTTAGAACGAATAGAGAAATAACATGGATTTTTCCTAAAAGGCATTATTAAGGAATCTTGAGTTAGTAGAATGTTAAAATTGAATGAAAAATGTGTATTCTCATAAAACAGATATATTAGGATAAAATTAATGTGTTTATTGGGAGTTATATCATACAAACTCGTTATTGGAAGCATACTCATGAACAGACTTGATAAATAATGAACGAATAACATCAAACCCTAACCACTTTGGTAACATTTTAAATGTAATACCAATTAAAGACTAAAATGGAAGGAAACATTAAATATCATGAAAATTAAAAAAATTAGTGAGATAACATGTCAAAGAGGATTTATATATACCTCATTAAAGAAGATAAGAGCATACTAGAGCTTATGTCCAATAAAAGACAATTTCAGACAATTTCAATTATATTATATATTAACGTCCCTTATACATGTTCAATCCTCCTGAATAATAAATATAGGTTGGTTAGTATATATATATATATATATATCTAATAACCTTACATATATAAATTACATAATATATGATATAATTATGAATAGTTATTTCTTGTCTATTTACACCTCTATGCCAAAATTAAATTTTTGATAATAACATCATTGTTATTATTGTATGTTTTTATGTGCTATTTTTAGTCCTTTTACAATGGTAATTGATAAATAATATCTTGAAAACTAAAAATTATATAAATATAATTTATATTCAGTAAATATGTTTCCATTATAATTAATAATATTTAATAATAAAAAATCAAATACCTCATTCTGGTACATGGTAGGCCTTACAAACACATGAATGTTGTTTACATTTAATAGATAGAAAGAATTTAATAATGGTAAATAATATATCACCAAAATAGAATAATTATTATTTCATATATTTTTAACATATATTAATTAAATTTATCATTATTACCTTTCATGTAAATAATTAGTTAAAACGAATCAGATCACATTGTGATGTAGTAGTCCACTGTAAAAATGAGAAACATTATCATGTTCATATGAAATAGTATGTCAGAAGGTATTTATGATATTATAATTAAATAAGTAAAAAATATTTCATAACTATCATAAAAATATATTTAATCTATAATTATATCTCTTAGTGAGAGGTGGTGATTGAAAACAATCTACATCAGTGAGTGAGGTGGTAGTTCACCATACACATGATCAATAGTTTCATATCCCAATTAATGGGAGTGGATATAGATATAGGTTATCTAAAAAATGAAGAATATAAGTATATGGTAGATACTAATATTTATATCTTTTAATTATTAATAAATTAATTAATTTGTTAAGATAAAAAGTAAAAATAATAATTAATTTAGAGAAAAAACATAACTTCTCTTTGAACAATGTGATTTAGATCTCTTATTAAGGACCTGAGGGTTAGTCATTTGGGGTGACCATAAGAACTAAATAAATTACATTTATTTTTATGAGTTAATTTTATTGGGTTTTTCTAGTCAGTGATACTATGGGTTGTGAATATGGGAGTGGACGTATTTGCTTTTTATAATAATGGAGTCACATTTTGGTAAATAGCAAAAAATATTAAATAATGGGAATTCAATCTCACAGAAAGTGCCTAAAAATTGACAAATAATGAATTTGGGAGATTATATAGTTTATTCACACCTAAAAAATAAAATGAAACATGTTTTAAACATTTCATTTTTTAGCCTTTATGTTTAATTTGTTTTACAATTTATCTTTCCACCATGTTAACTTCTATCTTTTTATTTACCTATGTAATTTATCCATTATAATGAAAATAAATGATAATTATTATATAATAAGTATCAAAAGTTTTTAAATATGAAATTCAATTCAATAAATGAAAACAATATGATTGTGTAATGTTAAGTTTATCGTAGGTTCATGTAATGTAAAAAACCACATTTTAACCATAATCACCGTAAAAAATCAATTCTATTGTTAATATTCATGCTCAAGAGTGAAAATTAACACATTATATAATAAAATATATTAGTATTTCAAATACCTAACCCATTTTATTAAATTAGTATCACATAATTCTTTTAATTTAACTTAATATTAACCCCACATATGTGACGAAAAAGAGGGTTTTCTGTGAGAAATTACTCAAAATTAAATAATGTTTTTATATAAATTTTCAATATGAAAATGATTCTAATAAATTATGTTTGATAAAAATGAAAAAAAAATTAACAAATTTTAAATTCAAATAAAATCAAAATAAAATTCCATTTGTAAAGTAATTAATTTAAATGGTAGTATTTTAATTAAAATTATTACGTTTTTAATATTCCTTGGGAATGTAATCATCCAAGAAAATTAGAAAAAATTAACTCTATGAAAATTTTCAAATTTTTTATACCCAAATTGACATAAACTTTTTAAAATTAAATTTAAATGTGTTTTCTAAATTAATTTAAATATTATTTTATAGAAATGAATGAAATAAATTTTTCTGATAAGATCATATTTCCAAAATATATAATGACTTTAGTAGAAACAAATAATTACATTTTTACATATTATTTTTAATTATATAAAAAATTTTCCTAATTTTTAAATGTTTTTCATTCTTACTCATAATACCATACTTAATGGATTTTTTTAATGGTTATGATTAAAAATTAATATTAATAGTATCTCGCAGTTCATTAAAAGTCGGTGTTGTGTGTAACACAAGATATCGAATAAAATAAATTTACCTGAAAATAAAATTTATTAATTTAATTGGCTGTTACTTTATAAAAATAATAATATGAATTTAGGCTTTGAAAATCTATCCCTATGGTAAAAAATTGAGGTTTCATCTCACTCATTACATCGTCATGTTCTCAAAGAGGCTCCCAAATGTGGAGGATTCACCACAGAAAGTTGACATGGTGAAGGGTCTTGTTTTGTAGTAACTTCACTATACAATCAAAAATCTCCTACATTTTTTATTCATAATAATTTCAATTAACAAGTAGTATGTACACTATGTTTAGTAAATTTATGCCTAAGGTATTTACTTCCATAGAAGAGATACAAGGAACCATTTTGGACTTGAGAGAGGTTCTGCAGAAGAACCATGTGATAAGAAACCATCCCTACTCAATCAACAATATCAAAGAGGGAAATATATATTGGGATCATATTTAATTTTTTAAAAAAAATATAATAACATTATTCCATGTATAAATTCATCAAAAAAACCACCTCCCCAACTACAAACTCAAGATTATGCTGACAATTATGAAAATAATTATACAATCGACTCTGAGATACCTTAATGTGTTGTTGAATTGTTATGAATTTTATTCCAATTCCTCAAATAGATTAGGTACCAATAACTGTATTTCTCCAACATAATCTCATCACATTGTAGTTCTAGACATATTTCCATATAGGTATTTATATGTAACCATATGATTGCTCGAGTGAATGATGTTTTTGTATGAAAACACAACTATAGAAATGTGTTGATCTCTTCTACCCATGAAATCTATAGAAGATGTTCTCCGAATATAATGTAGGTTATGAATGGTTTTCCTCGAAAAATAACCAATCTGAGGATGATGGAAATTTTTGAAATATATCCTAATATATGGGCTATTTGAGAGACATCACCATAACATCAAGGTAAACCGTACATTTTAATTAGACATAATAGAATACATTCCTTCATAAATCCTTAACACATTCATTATATATATTCTGGGAATATTATATATGAAAAAAATATTCCATAATAATGAAGAATTGTGATGACTTTTTATGTTTATCGACTATAATCAATTTATCAGTTTCCCTTGTGATGTTATGATGTGTCTTATGACAATATACATGTTGGTTTTTTATCATTTATAATATGGTATGGGTAATGGTGGTTACGTCGATTCAATTATTTTCTGTTTTCTGGAACATTTTGATATACCATGAACTGATATAAAGAAATTTACATTATAACTCTTCATTCCATCCCACCATAAATACAAATTGAGATCTCAAAAAATTCTTGTGAATCTTAGATTAATAGAGAATTATGAAATATGAGTTTTCTTTAACAAACAGTGCTTCAATTTTGTCATAGAAGGAACACATAAATTATTATTATGCCTTATCATTATTTCATAGTGAAGGTTGAAATTGGGAATATTTCTCACCTTATTTTGAAGCTCCATATCATCATTATCCACCACTTTTATACTCACATAGATAGATAGTTGAAAAGATATTAGAGAAACATAATAGTTTTCCCACCGATTCATGATATCCATATCCACAACTTTTGAATAAATGAATATTATATCTTTTATAATCCTCATTGTAGATAATATTGTATGATCCTTTCATATAAAAGTATCATCCACAATGTTCAATTTCTTAGGGTGGTATGGTATTGCGAAATAAAAAATTTTCATCAGCTCAAATCATATTCTATTGATCAAATTCATCTATGTTATTGAAATATGTCCCATAAAAGCATATGATTAGTATATATATCAATCCTCTGTCCATAATTTTAATTCGTCAATTTATTTAGTAAAAAAAATATCAAAACTAAATCAATATCAAGAGTTAGGTAACTTTCTCTTGAAGATTCAATTGTCATGTGGAATAAGCTATTACCATCTCATATTTAAATCCCATGTTTTTCTATATGATAAAACATATATTTTTCAAATAACATTATCCTAAAATTTCATATAAACCCTATATATTATTAATACCTTTATAATTATTAAAATATAAATATTAAGTTATAATTAATATTGAACCATATTCTAATAAAATAGCTCCCAATATGTAGTTAATCACACTTAAATTCCATAACATATAACATAAAAAGGAGATTCAAATAAATTAATCTTATAAAAAACATTCAACTCATAAACCCGAGACTTTATCCCAAACAATTTAGTTAATATTTCTTAATTGACATATATGCCTAAAAATTAACACAATATTTAGATGAGCAGGATTATTAAAAGAGAAACTAAATTTCTAAAACAATTCTATATTATATTTCATTAATCCAAATACATGCATACTTTGATACTATCACATCAATAGCTCAATTATCATATATATATATATATCAATGTTATATGACCTAAGCCATAGATTAGGGTATTTAATCACTTAATACCGATGTTCATCACATATAAGTCATGGAATTATTTTCTAAATCATTTCTCTATAACCATTATTTCAATATTGAAAACATCATCACCTCAATTTGAGATATTATTCTATGTTTTTCTTCTGATCATTATGACATGTATGAAGATGAATCTTCTTTCATCAATGTTTCCTATGACATATTTTTTTTTTATAAATTCCATTTCCCACTTATTTTACATGTTACAAATCTAATTGTTGTACACATTGGTAATCATATTTCATGATCTATTAGTTGGGATAAATTCAATTTCACTCTCTTCCATAATCATCCAATTTTTATTCCCACAATCACTGATTTTTTCATCACATTAAATGTTAACAATATTCCTATTGGTTACAACAATTGAAAAAAAATTACACTATGATAAAAACTAATCATAGTGGTTAACCATATAATAATAATAAAATTATAAGATGTCAAAATCATGACACATTATTTTCAATATCTGAAATCATAGGTTTAACCTATGAAATTCATGGACATTATTCAAATCCTTTTAATGGTTCATAAAGAGTTTGTGTATTTCTAATGAATATCCCCTACAGTGTCAAATCCTGTGTGAAGTAAGGAATATTTTCTTGAACTAAGTTGTGATCGTTTCTGAAAAACCATTCCAATTTCAGAGTTATTTCCCATTTGTATAAGTTTCATAGAGCCACATCCAACAACAAAATCTAAACACGGATGTAATTTCATAGAATCCAACCACCCAATCCTTTATTAAATCAGCAGTCATTTTCTTTTTCTTTGACTTATCCTTTGACTTATCCTTATAGATATCATTCAGTATATCACAATTATTTTTCATCATAGTTTTTAAAGGTTAATGAAAACATTGTGTGATACCAAATATTGGAATCCAAGATTTATATTGACAAACATTACACTATAGTAGATTAATATTTATTACATAACAATATGATCAAATACAGAATCATTTTGTTCAACTACCTTTGGAATCATGGATGTATAAGAAATTAGTCCATAAGTGAATGTCATCATCTCCCACTTAGATATTCATAACTATATCCCTTAATTTAAATATCATAAATAATAACGTCCTCTATAACCATAAGAAAGAAAATCCAATAAAGGGTTAAATAAAATTCGTATAAGGGGTAAACAGGGGAAATATAAACATAATAAGAGTATATGGTGATGGAAACCTAATAATAACATCTTAAAACCATTCCATACATGTCATATACCATAAAAAAGAGTCATGTCAAAAATCATCGTAGTTCATATGACCTGAATCATAATGGAATAAAAAAAACATAATAGTTGGGACATTAAAATTGGAATAATACATATATTGGTGGCATAAATATAATCATTAAACATTGTAAATATCATTAAATAGAGAATGGTTCACTCATTAGGTGAAGGTCATGAAATCAGGCCATCACATAATCTTCTAAATATTAAATCGTATCCTTATATGACATTATGGAAATGAAAGGGTGTCTATCTATAACATTACAGACAATATAGTAGGACCACAAATTACCTTATAGATAATAAAAAAAATCTATGTATAACATATGGAACATGAATTGATGTTTATGAATTAGATAATTAAAACAAGAGTTAACCATAATTATCCAATGAATTAGATATAGATATAGGTTCACACATGTCATAATAAATACATTACATAAATGTTCCAAAATATCAAAAATAATCAATCATATAAATTTGCATGAATATATTATTTTTCTTTAGACCGTTCATCATATCCCAAAATGTGGAAAAGAAATAGTCCTCATAGACATTTTATCATTACATAATAACAGAAACCATGAAAAAATGAGAGTGAATAATAACCAAATTTTATTAATAATCAAAAGTGTTTATGAGAAATATAAAAAAATTGTAACCTTGGATCATAACCATAATAAATCATTGGTAATACCAAATGATTTTATCTTACATGGAAAATTATTTTAAAAGATCACTTAGAACATTTCATGAGAAAAAGTGGAAATCAAATTTGGATATCAATTTCTAAAAATAATTGATAAAAAATATCAAAATTATTATATTTGAATGTAACATTGTAAAATCATAATGGAATATTTAAATCCTTTATTGTTCATGTAAGAGGAAAATTATTATCATTTTGTATATGATGATATATGTAATCCATACTTTTTATTAAAATATAAAACGGGATTATTTGGTAGATTTAATGATGTTTCCATTAAACTAATCTTTTTAAAAATAGTACCACGAGAAAAAGTTCTTATTAATAATTATAGAACATTAAAAAAATACTGTAAAACATTTTTATAAAACATGTACAAGAAAAATGGTTTTCAATAGAAGAATGAAATAAATTCTATTTCACTTAAAGACATTCAGTTGGAATCATGAGTGTGTGCAGAGTGGGAATAGAAATGGAAATATCTATTATAAATAAATCACTAGAGGGAAAGGAAATTATTGTGTTTATTTATAGGTAGATAATAATATCTCATCATTTTATGAATAATGATAAATAAACCAAATAAAAAATTAACTTTTCACATCAAACCTATACATACTATGTTCCATTTCATTCACAAGACATATTAATGAATAAAATCAAATGAAAATTTAAATATCATGAGAATAAGAATATTCATGATATAAAATGTAATAGGTTATATATATATACCTAATACCAAAAGATAAGTGAATAACATGACATATTTCTCAAAAAAGACAATTTGAGACAAAATTCACATAACAAAAGTCTCAAATATACGCATAAAAATAAATCCTCATGAATTAAAAATAATGGTTTATTATAAATATATTAAATACTAATAATTATATATTTTATACAATATATTATTTAATTATGAACATTTATTACTTTTTTTTAAATAACTCTCTATTAAAAACATGTTTTAGATAATAACTCGAATGTATTTCATGTATTTTTTGATATGGTATTTTCAAAAGTTTTAATATGATCATTGATATATTATCTATATAATTATAACCATGATAAAATATACCGTTTAGGGAGTTTGTAATCCATGCATACAGAAAGACGATGTATCCTTTTTCATGATGAATTTAATGAAATAAAGGTTATTAATATACCACCATTCCATATTAATTATTAGGTATCATATATTTATTTAATTTATCTTTTATTATATTCAATGTAAAGTGTTATTTTAAATTAATCACATCTCTTCGTGAGGTGACACTCCGTTGTACACATGAGTGGTGATATCTTATTCAAATAGAAAGGAAAATAAAAATTTATATGAGATATTATACATAATATTATATAATTATGTAATAAATATCACATTAATAAGTTAAATCTATTATTATATCCATCAGTGAGATGCGGTGATGGAAAATGAAATGCATCAATTTGTGAGGTGGTAGTCTATCGTACACACGATTGGGAGTTTCATTTCCAATTTTATGTAAGAGTGGATATATATAGTGTATAACATAATTGTAATAACATATAAATGTATATTTTATACTTTTTTTATTATATTGAAATTATTCAGACATGAATAAAAGTGGAAATATAATCTGTAAAAAATAATGAGTTCAGTGAAGACAATTATCATTTATTAGAACAACACCCTTTATATCTATTATTATTTACCATTATGATTTAATTTTAGGATATATTGAATATTTATAACAAGGATAATGTTGTTTTGTATTGATTTTCAGGGTCTGGAAAAGACAATGGTCTTCAAAGTTGTGGTTATGTGAGGTGATGAATTTTCCTTTTAAAATAGTGGAGGAGTGTAATTTTTTAAAAACCCATAAAAAATCAATAATGGGAATCAATATGCCCTCAAAATAGATAAATATTGAAACTGAGGATTATATTTTTTTTAAACCATCATGAGAAAAACACATTATTTAGAAATGTTATTCTTTACCCTTTATGATTACTTACTATTACCATTTTTGTTTTCACCGTAGTAACTTGAATCATATTTTAACGTAGGTAATTTTTCCATTAAGAATAAAATTAAAACAATAAATATATTATAACATGAAAATAGGTATTATAAATAGTAAAAAAATATTAAATAAAAATACTACGTGTGTGGAAAATTAATTTTAACACAAACATTTATAATTCTTAAACCCTTCTTTTAATAGTAATTGCAGTAAATAATTTTTATTGCATCTATTTTATGTTATGATCCAAAATTAATATAAAATTATTATATAATGTAAAATATATTGAATATAATCTTGGAATACATTTTAATAAATTCAAATCATTTCATTGGAAGAATTTAATTTAACATTAATCTTGTAGACATGATGAATATGTTGATTTTCAAAAAGAATATTTGAAAAATATAGAAACTTTTAATATCTATATTCAACATTATGTTGATGGAAATGAATATAATTTTATTATTAAATATATTATTGAACAAAAATTACTCTTTAAACCATGTTATAATAAATATTTCTTTTATATTTTATAAGTGAAAAGAAATTTTTTTAATATAAAAATGTTTCTTACTAATCAATTTACAAATTATTATTTCAAGAAAATTATAAAAGGATTACTCTAATGTAGACATAATTGTACCAACAATCATGAAATTTTATTGAAATAAATTTTATTAGTGTCAAAAATGATTTTTAATATTCCTTTAGAAAGAGGAAAAAATATATATTTTTGAAATATTATTTTTGAAACATATTTATATTTTACTAAAAAAGTAAACACTTTTGAACATATTTTTAATATATAACCCTTATAAATAATTTTAAAAATTTGTTTATTTTTATTCATACTATCATGTTTAATGGATAGGTTATAAAAATCATGTTTAAATAATAATATTAATAGTATATCATGGTTTAATAAAACATGGTAATTCAAATAACACAAGATTTCAAATAAATTAAATTTATTTGAAAAAATATTTAATAAAATAACTAGGATTTACAGGCATTGAAATTATATTTTTATTATATTGATTATTCCACACATTAATCCAATCTGTATAAACGTGATTTTTTTCCCAATTAATTGATATCTTGGATCATGTTGTTGGATTACTTTATGATTTCTATCTTATGTACATTCGTGCCTTGTTCCTTGAATAATTATTATGAGATATGAAATATTGGGTATGGTTTTCAAATTTCAATATCATTTTCACATTATCTTGTACTCTCTTTATGCCTAGAAATGAACATTTATTGATATACCACATGTTTACCCAAACAGTGCATCTGAGATCACACTTTATTACAATTCATTATTCATGGATATGGAAGAAGGATTATTTTTTGATATACCTAGGAAGGTTACTGGTTTTGAAGAACATATTTATAGACAAGTTAGTTATTTTATATAAAAGTTATTTAGGTATCCATGTTTGGAAATATGATAAACCATTAGGGTTCTAAAAATATTCATAATGATATACTATTTATTTTAATCTATTAATATTTAGTTTTTATTTAATAAAATATTGGAAAACCTCATGAGATGAGGATGGAAGAACTGGAGAATGATAGTAAGAAATTTTCAATGATGTACCACTTGGAATTGATAATTAATTAGTCAAGACAAAATGAAGGACGAGTATTGTGATGGTGAATGTAGAGACCCGAAGCCTGGCGTACATGGACATTACATTACATTTGCGGAATACTTAGTACATAACAAAAACAGACACACAAGGATCGTAATAGTTTAGTGTCTTTGGAAACTCGGAATATAATCTTCTAATCCTGGTGAAAGATCTTCAACATCTCCCATAAAGATCTTCCATTTTTTTTACCTAAAACCTTTCTTTATATCCTGGGGAAAAGAAAACATAAAAGGGTGAGCTCAAATGCTTAGTAAGTGTAAACAAAAGCAATATCAATCACATCATATTCATAAGAACATAATATTTTGGAAATATTAACCTGCAAAACAGAGCATATTTTCATAACATGGGATAAATATTAGTAGTGAAATGAAAATAAAATAATCATAACTTAAAACATGAAACCTTGTGGCATACACACATAATCATAGAGAATCATTTCTTGTTAGTCAAGACTCATTGACAAGACTATCTTAGTGGACAAAGTCCCTTTCTGAACCGAGTCACCCTCGTTTCAATCCTGTTTCACTGAACCGGTATAACCTACCATTCCAGCCATGTCTATCTCATGAGATATAAAATTTTTATCCAATGCATTGGAGGGAGATATAGGTCCCACCCCTCTCATAATGATACCATTCTTATGTGTGCCACAAAATCATAAATCATACATCATTGCATAACCCATGTAATAAAAATGGGAATCTTAAAAATCATGACATCGTAAAACAATTCATATAAGATAAAGTAATTCATAAAAATAATTCCATCACAACATAATCAAATCAATGTAATAATAGGGATAATAACAGAACCCTTTATTAAAATAATTTTGATAAAACACTTGAACTTCATTCTTGAGGAAAATATCCTTTCTACTTCAAAACACTTTTTCTTTCTTAACATGTCATTCAATTTTAAACTAAAAGAAGTCGATTAAAAATAATCTTGAAAACTTGTAATGTAAGCTTCTTGGAAATAATTTTTTAAAAATCCATTCATGCCGTATAAGTTAAAAAAACATTCTTCTTACTTTTGTCGGAAAAGTCAAAAAGTACCTCGTACGAAAAACGTCAACAGTTTTCTTTCATATCCTTTACTAAAAACTCATAGAAGGTTAAAATTGGATATAAACTATTGTAGAAGGATGGAAATAATATTACATATTGAGGGAACATGGATTTGGATGATAAAATACACCCCAGTAATTACCAAAGTAAAAACAATATCGGATAAAAGTGAGTTTGTGATATTTCCCTTACCTTAAGTCGGATTTGCATCGTAAGTGTCCGAACCTCCTGTATAACGATTTAAATCATGTTATTGACTTATTCCAGAATCATATTCATTTTTATGATATCATATATGGTCCACTTATGCCTTTATATTACCCGTTCTTTAGTAAATTCATGTTAAAGTAGCGTTTTGGGTAAAATCGTCTCATTTGTCGTTCGTGTTTTTAACTTGTAATTATTAATATGATTACTTGGATCATGATTACTTATATCTAGAATGTAAAACATGATTAATATATAATATATATTCATAATATATATATATATATATTTATATATAATAAACCGATAAATGGAATGAAATACACCGTTCATGGAGACGGTAGTCCGTACGTACGCATGAACGCTGTTTTCGTTTCCTTATTGAAGTGAATGGAATTAAGTAGATAACATACATATAAATTTACATAAATACAGTATCATTATTATTTCATATATTTCATTAGTACTTATTATACATACTTTATAATCATTCATGAATGGTTAATCATTGAGAATGAATCTCATCGCGTCGTGGAGACGGTAGTCCGTACGTACGCACGAGCGATGATATCGTTCCCATGGTCGTGGAATTGTGTTGAAGTGTATGTAGACTGTTTAAGTATCAATATCACTTTATAATAATCATATATAGTTACTCATTACACCATTATACCCATCCTATTAAGGTGGTAGTGGAAAATAGATTACACCACGGCGTGGAGACGGTATTCCGTACGTACGCACGTGCGGTGATTTCATTTTTCCGTAGGATTGATAGAAGGTGAATTAGGGTTGTTTCATATTTATAATAACATATCAGTATGTATGTAATACTGATGTTATTACTTTATCATGAAACAACTAAAGAAGAAGAAGTTGAAGAAGAAAGAAATTGAAAAGATCGGTAATCGATATTACCTCTTCTTTGAAACGCCTCTTTGAATCCGCCACTTAGGGAACTAAGTTTGGTCTTTGAAGAAGACAAGGACCTATAGGATTATTCTAGGGAAGTGGAGAAGGGATTATGGTAGGGGTTGGCCGATCTTGAAGGCTCAAAGTTGTGTGAGGAAGAGAGGGAGGAGGTGTCCTTTTATAAGGGAGGAGAGGGGCACCTTAAGAATATCTCAAAATATTATTTTATATTAAAGTCAAACTCGGTTAATAATGGTTTTAAAGGGTCTTATTTCAAAGATAAAGTGGTGATGGGTCTAAATACTATCAACCAATAGGATTTAGACAAGTTTAGGTTATTATTTTTACCTTATCAATTAGATTTAACTCTAAGTTAAATAATTTAACTTTTACCGTGTCTTTTTGTTTTCTTACACTATATGGTTAATACACTTTCTATAACATGCAAAAAGAACCCCAAATTGTTTATTATTAATATATATATCATTATATAAGTCATTTGGCCGAACCTTAGATTTTTAGGAATAAAATAACAATTAATAATATAATATTTGATTTAAAAACTATTTTGTGTCAATTTTGACACTATTTGATATATGATTTTTATCAAAGTCATAACAGAATTATATGTTAGAACAAAGTTAATTAAATCAACAATAATATATCATAGTAACCTATAAAATTAGTTTCATTCATAAAAAAGTCTCAAATTACATTTATTTTGGTGATTATAACATCAATTATGTCAATATTTCATTAATAAGATAATTATTGCATCAGCATTGTGTCATATATAAATTAAATTATTTAATGTCTAAAAAATACAAATAAAATTCCATTATGTAGGAAATCGTTTTATCTTTTTAATGAATATTTATAGTCGAATTTATCTTATGTATAACCCCATATTAAAAATGTTTTAGTAAATAAACGTTGATTTTAACTCTTTTAACCCTTCTTTAAATAAATTAATAATAAATGTCCTAATCTAATCCAAGTGGGCCTAAATGGTCATATTTTATTCCTAAGTTTGTTTTTGGTCGAATTACACTTGTTCAATAGAATTAGGACATGTGTTATGGTAATAATAATATCATTTCTACCCTTAATTACCCTATTTACTTTTAATCGTGGGAAATAAAACTAAAAAGATACTATTCACCAAAAATTATTTTCATCTCATTGATCCACATTTTAGTCCTTGATATTAACCGTGTCTCTCGGATTTTCAAAATTCCACTCACAGAAGCGGTAAAATTAAGTTTTATGAACAATTCAGTTTTTTTAACTACCACTTAGTGGTTTCACTATTCATCGAAAATTTAAAGTTTTCAGAAAAATTCCAAAAATTAGGCCAAAGATATATTTGATATTATGAACTCAAAAATGATTTCTATTTTACCAAATTCAAAACATAGCAGTTGAATTAATTAATTTAAAAATCAATTTCCGTCGTCAAAACAAATAGCGTGTTCTTAAGAGATAATAACTATCAAAAGATTGACACTTGTTTATGTCTGGTTTAAATGTGAAATTACATCCAATGACCATCATTGTATTAAATTGTAAAAATATATTCTAAATATACTTTAAAACCACTCAAATTAATAATTTATCACTACTAATTATTTCGATTGAAAAAGTTGTTTTTAATTAAAATTTAGTAATTTTCACTATTCATCAAAATATGAAAGTTATCCGAAAATCACCAAAATTTCACCCTAAGATAATATCAATATAACAAATCCAAAAATGAATTCCATTTAGAAAAATAAAATTAAAATATTTCAAAAAGTGGTTATTACTATTCATAACAGCTAGTTTTAATAATATTTTAATAGCATATTGTTGTTTAGTGAAACTCGTTATTGTGTACTACACACGCTATCGAGGAAGGTCGCGATTGCGTGTAATGAAAGGAAAGTCAAGGATGTGTGTTGTGCAAGATCCTTTTTGTGTAGCGTACAACACAAGACATTAGTGAAATTAAAAAGAATATCTTGGGCTGTTACATTCTACCCCCCTTAAAATGAATTTCGCCCTCGAAATTCATCGGGGTTATAAATGGTTTACTATTCAAAAGTTTCTTTAATAGAAACCCACATCGTAAAAAGGAATACCAAAACCAATATTTAAAAACGAAAGTATGAAACGTAACGGTTACCCAAATAAACTAATCACTGGGTTTCCACATAGGTGAAAATATGGATATGGAAGAAAAATCTAACCATCATGTTCTGATGGAGAGTGGTAGATAACATGGCTTTGAAATAGCCAACAATCACAAATCCATAAATTTGTGACGATCTAAGGTACCATCTAATTAATCGGATATAAGAGCACTAGGATGAAATATTTGGTTTTCAAGATCGTTTCCCTAAAGTTGATGAAATTGGAATGAGAAGAAATACATTCGTGATTTCGGTATAGTCTCATTGTTGGTCGTTCTTTGGACAATTTCCACTTCATCTCTTAAAGAAATGAAGTTGAATTTGTCATTCGTGATGTGTTAGCAGATCATGTAATAGAATGATGGGTCATTCCATCTGTCTCAAACAAAAGGTTTGAAAAGTTAAAAGTTCATCTTATGGTTAGATTAATCGTATATGGTTCCAAAAATGAACTTATACTTCATATATCATACCGCTTAATAAAATAAAATTAGTTTCTACTAAACAGGGACTTCGTATAGGCCAGTGGTAGGCGATAAAGGCCAGTCGCATTTCGGTTGTGGGTTCGATTCCCACACCCTTGTCCGACGCGATGGGATGTCGCCCGTCCTGCAGGTTGTCCTTTTTCTAAAACTATATTACTATAACATCCCATCAATAATATCGAAAAAAACTTCTATCCTTAAACAATACTAACTTATGTACACCATAATCCATTCCAATCTTTAGGCTTACCCATAATACTGCAGTCCACTCTCATAATATAGTGAAAACAATTACCAGAGATTTAATACCATCGTTGATCCCCATATATCATAAGATATGTCTTGTTGGTCACATTCTAAACATTCAAAGTCCTTAATCATGTATTCTCTTGAATACCCATTGAACCTTAGTGAAAACATGAATGCAGTTAAACGTTAACACTTTCCACATACCAAAATCCTCAAAATTCTATATACTCTAACCATGATATCACTTAGTCCTTATATCAATCATGAGCTCATGAATACTGTTAAACATTTCCTTTTCTCGTTTTCCATTCATTATGCGCATATCATCTTATTTCCAAAAATATCTCAATCACTTTGAATACCACATTGGACCAATACATAAATACTCCAATACTCCATGATACAACATTATTTTGGAATCCCATTGCATAAACACTTAATCATTCCACCACATCGTTGTCATATTCAACATCGCCAATAGTGATCGCATGTGACTTCCCTTTGTCCTTTTCCTTAAGTGGTTTCTCATGTTGATCATCACTAACCCTTGGATTAGGGAATTTATTAGCATAATGCCCCATTTCCTTGCACTTGAAGCATTGAGGTGTTGGTGGTGCGTTCTCTGCAGTGTTTTCTTTATTCACATCATTAGAAACCTTTTTTCCATTACCTCGACACTCAGCTGCTCGATGACCTTCTTTTCCACACTTAAAAAATTTTCTAGTCCCTTTTAGACAATCTCCACCATGATTCATTCCACACTTTGAGCTTTAGGAAACATTCATCTTCTTTTCACCATTATTCTGAGATTTCTCTTTGAACTCCATCTGTCGTTTCTTGTCAAAACCATGAGATGGATATGTAACACCAACTTCCATTTCTACCTTGAGAGCACAACGCACAATTTTTTCATAGCTACTGATGTCTCTTATAGCTAATGCCCTTCGAAGATTTGGTTTTAAGACACTGAAGAATCGGTCAACTTTACATTCAGGTTGGATGATAATGCCTGATGCATACCTTGCAAGTCTTGTAAAATTTTCTTCATAGGTACCAACAGATTCATCATGCTTTTGTTTTATCTCAAGAAACTCTTTCTCCATATTTGTTCGGAGAATACGAGGGAAGTACTTATTGAAAAATAAGTTCTTGAACTCATCCCATTCCATGGACTCAATTTCATCCCTTCGCCTCGTATTCTTAATAAGATTCCACCATTGATCAGCATCTCCTTCCAAACGATACACTGCTAGGATGACTTTATCATGTTCAGAACATTGAAGAACTGAAAATATCTTTTCAGTAGTACTAATCCATTGTTCAGAAACTAATGGATCGGAAGTCCCACTGAAAGAAGGTGGACGTTGCCTCATGAAGGACTCAATAGAATATTGTTCCCTTCTCTGCTCATTTGGAAGTCCAGAATGATTCATAGCTTGTGTAAGTATAGCAATAAGATTTTTCACTCCATATCCCATAACATTTGTTTGTTCAGGAGGGAAATCATTTTATTTTCCATTTCATTGATCAACACGGTTCCATCGGGTTCCAACCATCGTCTAAAACCCAAAAAGAATAGTGTGAGAGGCAAAAATAATGCTAGGGAAAACAACATAATAAAGGGGGAGTATCCTCAATATCTAACATCTTAGGTTAAATTCTATGATCGTTACCGTAGTTCTAGAACTATATCTTATACGTATACTTATCCTTAGGGACATCCCTAGACATACCTTAGAAATATCTCTAGGGATCTCACTAACATTTTTGCATCCTAGTTTCCAAAGGATGACTAAACCGTTCCTCTGATACCAACTATAGAGACCTGAAGCCTGACGTACATGGACATTACATTACATTTGCGGAATACTTTGTACATAACAAAAACACACACACAAGGATCCTAATAGTTTAGTGTCTTTGGAAACTCGGAATATAATCTTCTAATCCTGGTGAAAGATCTTCAACATCTCCCATAAAGATCATCCCTTTTTTTACCTAAAACCTTTATTTATATCCTGGGGAAAAGAAAACATAAAAGGGTGAGCTCAAATGCTCATTAAGGTTAAACAAAAGAAATATCAATCACATCATATTCATAAGAACATAATATTTTGGAAATCTTAACCTGCAAAACAGAGCATAATTTCATAACATGGGATAAATCTTAGTAGTAAAATGAAATTCCAATAATCATAACTTAAAACATGAAACTTTGTGGCATACACACATAATCATAGAGAATCATGTCTTGTTAGTCAAGACTCATTGCCAAGACTATCTTAGTGGACAAAGTCCCTTTCTGAACCGAGTCACCCTCGTTTCAGTCCTGCTTCACTGAACCGGTATAACCTACCATTCCAGCCATGTCTATCTCATGAGTTATAAAATCTTTACCCAATGCATTGGAGGGAGATATAGGTCCCACCCATCTCTTAATGATACCATTCTTATTTGTTCCACAAAATCATAAATCATACATCATTGCATAACCCATGTAATAAAAATGGGAATCATAAAAATCATGACATCGTAAAAAAATTCATATAAGATAAAGGAATTCATAAAAATAATCCCATCACAACATAATAAAATAAATGTAATAATAGGGATAAAAACAGAACCCTTTATTAAAATAATTTTGATAAAACACTTGAACTTCATTCTTGAGGAAAATATCCTTTCTACTTCAAAAACATTTATCCTTTCTTAACATGTCATTCAATTTTAAACTAAAATAAGTCGATTATAAATAAACTTGAAAACTTGTAAAGGAATCTTCTTGGAAATAATGTTTTAAAAATCCATTCACGCCGTATAAGTTAAAAAAACATTCTTCGTACTTTTGTCGGAAAAGTCAAAAAGTACCTCGTACAAAAAACGAAAACAGATTCCTTTCATATCCTTTACTAAAAACTCATCGAAAGGTAAAATTGGATATAAACTATTGTAGAAGGATGTAAATAATATTACATATTGAGGGAACATGGATGTGGATGATAAAATACACCCCAGTAATTACCAAAGTAAACACAATCTCTGATAAAAGTGAGATTGTGATATTTCCCTTACCTTAAGTCTGATTTGCTTCGTAAGTGTCCGAACCTCATGTATAATGATTTAAATCATGTTATTGACTTATTCAATAATCATATTTATTATTATTATATCAGATATGGTCCACTTATGACTTTATATTACCAGTTCTTTTGTAAATTCATGTTAAAGTAGCGTTTTGGGTAAAATCGTCTCATTTGTCGTTCGTGTTTTTAACTTGTAATTATTAATATGATTACTTGGATCATGATTACTTATATCCAGATTGTAAAACATGATTTATATATAATATATATTCAGAATATATATATATATATATATATATATCGATAAATGGAATGAAATACACCGTTCATGGAGACGGTAGTCCGTACGTACGCATGAACGCTGTTTTCGTTTCCTTATTGAAGTGAATGGAATTAAGTAGAAGACATAAATATAAATTTACATAAATACAATATCATTATTATGTCAAATATTTCATTAGTACTTATTATACATACTTTATAATCATTCATGAATGGTTAATCATTGAGAATGAATCTCATCGCGTCGTGGAGACGGTAGTCCGTACGTACGCACGAGCGATGATATCGTTCCCATGGTCATGGAATTGTGTTGAAGTGTATGTAGACTATTTCAGTATCAATATCACTTTATAATAATAATATATAGTTAGTCATTACACCATTATACCCATCCTATTAAGGTGGTGGTGGAAAATAGATTACACCACGGCGTGGAGACGGTATTCCGTACGTACGCACGCGCGGTGATTTCATTTTTCCGTAGGATGGATAGAAGGTGAATTAGGGTTGTTTCATATTTATAATAACATATCAGTATGTCAGTAATACTGATGTTATTACTTTATCATGAAACAACTAAAGAAGAAGAAGTTGAAGAAGAAAGAAATTAAAAAGATCGGTAATGGATATTATCTCTTCTTTGAAACGCCTCTTTGAATCCTCCACTTAGGGAACTAATATTGGTCTTTTAATAAGACCAATACCTCTAGGATTATTCTAGGGAAGTGGAGAAGGGATTTTGTCAGGGGTTGGCCTAGCATGAAGGCTCAAAGTTGTGTGAGGAAGAGAGGGAGGAGGTGTCCTTTTATAAGGGAGGAGAGGGGCACCTTAAGAATATCTCAAAATATTTTTTTATATTAAAGTCAAAATCGGTTTATAATGGTTCCAAAGGGTCTTATTTAGAAGATAAAGTGGGTATGGGTCGAAATCCTATCAACCAATAGGATTTAGACACGTTTAGGTTATTATTTTAACCTTATCAATTAGATTTAACTCTAAGTTAAATAATTTAACTTTTACCTTGTCTTTTTGTTTTCTTACACTATATGGTTAATACACTTACTATAACATGCCAAACGAACCCAAAATTGTTTATTACTAATATATATATCCTTATATAAGTCATTTGGCCGAACCTTAGATTTTTAGGAATAAAATAACAATTAATAATATAATATTTGATTTAAAAACTATTTTGTGTCAATTTTGACAATATTTGATATATGATTTTTGTCGAAGTCATAACAGAATTATATGTTCTAACCAAGTTAATTAAATCAACAAAAATATATCATAGTAACCTATAAAATTAAGGGCATTTATAAAAAGTCTCAAATTACATTTATTTTGGTGTTTATAACATCAATTATGTCAATATTTCATTAATAAGATAATTACTACATCATCATTGTGTCATATAAAAATTTAATTATTTAATGTCTAAAAATTACAAATAAAAAACTATTATGTCGGAAATCTCTGTATCTTTCTAATGAATATTTATAGTCGAATTTATCTTATGTATATCCCCATATTAAAAATGTTTTAGTAAATAAACTTTGATTTTAACTCTTTTAACCCTTCTTTAAATAAATTAATAATAAATGTCCTAATCTAATCCAAGTGGGCCTAAATGGTCATATTTTATTCCTAAGTTTGTTTTTGGTCAAATTACACTTTTCCAATAGAATTAGAACATGTGTTAGGGTAATAATAATATCATTTCTACCCTTAATTACCCTATTTACTTTTAACCGTGGTAAATAAAAATAAAAAGTTACTATTAATCAAAAATTATTTTAATCTCATTGAACCACGTTTTAGTCCTTGATATTAATTGTGTCTCTCGGATTTTCGAAATTACACTCACAGAAGCGGTAAAATTACGTTTTATGAACAATTCAGTTTTTTTAACTACCACTTAGTGGTTTCACTATTCATCGAAAATTGAATGTTTTCAGAAAAATACCAAAAATTAGGCCTAAGCTATATTTGATATTATGAACTCAAAAATGATTTAAATTTTACCAAATTCAAAACATATCGGTTGCATTAATTAATTTAAAAATTAATTTCCGTCGTCAAAACAAATAGCGTGTTCTTAAGAGATAATAACTATCAAAAGATTGACACTTGTTTATGTCTGGTTTAAATATGAAATTACATCCAATGACCATCGTTGTATTAAATTGTAAAAATATATTCTAAATATACTTTAAAACCACTCAAATTAATAATTTATCAGTACTAATTATTTTGATTGAAAAAGTTGTTTTTAATTAAAATTTAGTAATTTTCACTATTCATCAAAATATGAAAGTTATCCGAAAATCACCAAAATTTCACCCTAAGCTAATTTAGATATTACAAATCCAAAATTGAATTCCATTTTGAAAAATAAAATATCAAAATTTCAAAAAGTGGTTATTACTATTCATAACGGCTAGTTTTAATAATATTTTAATAGCATATTGTTGTTTAGTGAAACTCGTTATTGCGTACTACACATGCTATCGAGGAAGGTCGTAATTGCGTGTAATGCAAGGCAAGTCAAGGATGTGTGTTGTGCAAGATCCTTTTGGTGTAGCGTACAACACAAGACATTAGTGAAATTAAAAAGAATATCTTGGGTTGTTACAGTGAATCCCCATGAGACATCCCTAGGAAGGGTTTTCTGAGAGAGGGACGAGGCAGAAGGAAAAACAAAATAAATGGAAATATAGGGAAGACAATAAATTCCAAAAAATGAAAAATGTGAATAAAAATATCAGGGCATGACATACTTGTCATTCTGTAATGAACGTAATTCCCCTAAAACTATCCATAATTAATATGTTAGGTCTAAGGGTTAACTAAAAAATTCATTGTGTTACATCCCTTTGAAAAAACAATTTATGGCCTTAGACACATTGTGGCATGACGAATCCCCATTTACAGCAACAAACACATCCGATAAAACACCCACTCTATTCTTTTAAAATTTATAGTGTAACCTCTATGGGTAAAAGAGAGATAAGTTCGGGCTTATAACTCCTCTATGAACACCTACAAACCGAAAAATAGGTAAGATAAAAATTTATGATATAGAAAATATAAACACAATAGTGTCATGAGTGTGTCACGTTTCCCTACTTTATAAAACATAATCCCCCACAAAATATTTTAAAATGGTATAAAAAATTAAATATAGAATATACACACAATTTCATAGGAGGTCAACAACATATGGAAAATCAATATAGTTCCCCACTAAAAAGAGAACTGAAATCATATATATATAACCCATGAAAAAAAATAGCATCATATAACAATCACAAGTAAGACCTATATCATAACCTTACAACATGAAGCTCTTAAAGGGATAGATCTCACATAGTTTTATCCAATATTTCTAATTTAACAATAATGTTTATGAAATAGAAAATTATTCTATGTAGAGAACATATTAGAGAAAAATAAATAAAAATTAGACAAAAAATGAAACAATAAGAATCAAACAAAAACAAAAACACCCACAGTACTAGATAAACATTATAAATATTGAAATTCATCAAATAAAATCATAAAAAGTCACTATACCTAGTCACCAATCCATATCATCTTCCATGGTTACAGGGAACACATTAATCAGAAACATTCCACAACATGGAATAACATGGTCCAATCTTCGTACAATGACATATGTTTATATAACCTTTGAATTAGAAATTTATTCAAAATATTGTATGAAACACCCAAAGATTTTATGAAAAATATTCTTTTTAATTTCATTAATGTCTTGTGCTGTACGCTACACCAAAAGGAGCTTGCACAACACGCATCCTTGACTTTCCTTGAATTACGCGCAATCGCAACCTTCCTCGATAGCGTGTGTAGTACGCAATAACGAGTTTCACTAAACAACAATATGCTATTAAAATTTTATTAAAACTAGCAGTTATGAATAGTAATAACCACTTTTTGAAATTTTGTAAATTTAATTTTTCAAAATGGACTTAATTTTTTATTTGAAATATCGAAATTAGCTTAGAGTGAAATTTTGGTACTTTTCAGATAACTTTCATTTTCTGATGAATAGTAAAAATTACTAAATTTTAATTAAAAACAATCTTTTTAATCGAAATAATTAATAGTGATAAATTATTAATTTGAGTGGTTTTAAAGTATATTTAGAATATATTTTTACAATTTAATACAATTTTGGTCATTGGATGTAATTTCACATATAAACCAGACATAAACAAGTGTCAATCTTTTGGTAGTTATTATCTCTTAAGAACATGCTATTTGTTTTGGCGATGGGAATTAATTTTTAAATTAATTAATGAAACTGATATGTTTTGAATTTCGTAAAATAGACATCATTTTTGAGTTCATAATATCAAATATAGCTTATGCCTAATTTTTGGTATTTTTCTGGAAACATTCATTTTTTGATGAATAGTGAAACCACTATGTTGTAGTTAAAAAATGAATTTTTCATAAAACTAAATTTTTCCGCTTCTATGAGTGGAATTTCAAAAATCCGAGAGACATGGTTGATTTCAGTATGTAAAATGTGGTTGAATGAGATGAAAATAATTCTTGGTGAATAGTAACTTATTCTTTATTTAACCACGGTTAAAAGTAAATAGGGTAACTAAGGGTAAAAATGATATTATTATTACCTCAACACATGTCCTAATTCTATTGGATAAGTGTAATTCGACAAAAAAACCATAGGAATAAAATATGACCATTTAGGCCCACTTGGATTAGATTAGGTCATTTATTATTAATTTATTTAAAGAAGGGTTAAAATAGTTAAAATCAATGTTTAATAAGTAAATCATTTTTAATATAGGTTTATACATAAGATAAATTTGACTATAAATATTAATTATAAAGTTAAAAAGATTTCCTACATAATGGTATTTTATTTGTAATTTTTAGAGATTAAATAATTTAATTTATTTATGACACAAAGATGATGCAGTAATTATCTTATTAATGAAATATTGACATAATTGATGTTATAAATACCCAAATAAATTTAATTTGAGACTTTTTATGAATTCCACTAATTTTATAGGTTAATATGACATGTTAGTATTTATTTAATTAATTTTTTTTCTAACTAATCATACTATTATGATTTTCACAAAAATAAATTAATAAATAGTGTCAAAAATGACATAAAATAGTTTTTTAAAACATATTATATTATTAATTGTTATTTTATTCCTAAAAATCTAAGGATCGGCCAAATGACTTAGATATGGTTATATATATTAATAATAAACAACTTGGGGTTCGTTTGGCTACTTATAGTACGTTTATTAACCTTATATTATAAGAACACAAGAAGACACAGTAAAAGTAAGATTATTTAACATAATGTTAAATCTAGATGATAAGGTTAAAATAGGAACCTAAACTTGTCTAAATTCTATTGGATGAGAGGATTTCGACCCATCCCCACATTAGCTTCTATATAAATCAATTTTGAGCTATTTAAAACCGAATTTGGCTTTATAATAAAATAATATTTTTTGTTATTCCAAAGGTGCCCCTCTCCTCCCTTATAAAAGGGCACCTCCTCCCTCTCTTCCTCACACCACTTTGAGCCTTCAAGATTAGATAACCCCTACCAAATTCTCTTCTCCACTTCCCCAGAAACATCATAGAGGTTCTAGTCTTCCTCAAAGTCCAATTTTAGTGCCCTAAAAGGATATCTCAAAGAGGCGCTTCAAAGAAGAGGAGGTTCGGACACTTACGAAGCAAATCAGACCTAAGGTAAGGGAAAATATCACAATCTCATTTTTATCCGAGATTGTTTATACATTGGTATTTACTGGGGTGTATTTTATCATCCACATCCATGTTTTCTCGATATGTAATATTTATATCCTTCTACATTAGTTTATATCAAATTTTACCTTTCAGGGAGTTTTTTGTAAAAGATATGAAAGGAATCTTTTGTCGTTTTTCGTACGAGGTACTATTTGACTTTTCCGACAAAAGTACGAGAAGAATGTTTTTTTACGGCATGAATGGATTTTTAAAACATTATTTCCATGATGTTTCCTTTACATGTTTTCATGTTTATTTTTAATCAACTTATATTAGTTTAGAATTGTATGACATGTTAAGTGTTTTTGATGTAGAAAGGATATTTTCCTCAAGAATGGAGTTCAAGTGTATTATCAAAATTATTTTCCATCTAAGATAATATAGGGTTATGTTATTATCCCCACTTTTACATTGATTTGATTATGTTATGATTGAATTATTTTTAGGATGTCCTTTTATCTTATATGGATTATGTTATGATGGAATGTTGTTTAAGATTCCCATTTTTATTACATGGGTTATGAAATGATGTATGATTTTTTATTTTGTGGAACACATAAGAATGGTATCTTTATGAGATGGGTGGGACCTATATCTCCCTCCAATGCATTGGGTAATAATTTTATATCTCATGATATAGACATGGCTGGAACGGCAGGTTAAACCGGTTCAGTGAAACAGGACTGAAACGAGGAGTGAACTCGGTTCAGAAATGGACTTTGTCTACTATGATAGTCTTGGAAATGAGTCTTGACTAATAATAAATGATTCTCTATGATTATGTGTGTATGCCAAAAAGTTTCATGTTTTATTTTATGATTATTGGTATTACATTTCACTACTATGATTTATCCCATGTCATGATATTATGATCTCTTTTGCAGGTTAATATTTCCAAAATGTTATGTTCTTTTGAATATGATGTGATTGATATTTCATTTGTCTACCCTTACTAATAATTTGAGCTCACCCTTTTATTTTTTCTTTTCCGCAGGATATAAAGAAATGTTTTAGGTAAGAAAAAAAAGGTAATATCTTTATGGGAGATGTTGAAGATCTTTCACCAGGATTGGAAGATTATATTCCGAGTTTCCAAAGACACCAAACTATTACGGTCCTTGTGTGTGTGCTTTTGTAATGTACTAAGTATTCTGAAAAAGTAAAGTTATGTCCATGTACATCAAGATTCGTGTCTCTACAGTTGGTATCGGAGGGAGGTTTTGTCATCCTTTGGAAACTAGGATGTGAAAACATTAGTGAGATCCCTAGAGATATGTCTAATGTATGTCTAGGAATGTCTCTAAGGTTAACTATATGTATAGGTTATAGTTCTATAATTGCGCTAACGATCTTAGAATTTAACCTAAGATGTTAGATATTGAGGGTACTCCCACTTTACTATGTTTTTTTCTCTAGCATGATTTTTTTCTCTCACAGAATTCTTTTTCTGTTTTAGTTAATGGAGGGAACCAGAAGGAATTCGGTTAACATTTAATCCAATGGAAAAATTGGTTACTATGAGCAACAAAATTGTGTAATGCCTAGAGAGAAAGATATTGTGATTATTCCGAATCAGTCATCGCGATATATGATTAACAAGGTGAAATTTAGTGGTATGCCTAATTCATCAAAGAAGAGGAAGATAAAATATTATACATGTTTGCTTGTTGAAGAGCATAAAGAAAGGAAGATTGAGATTTCTAAAGACGGGAAGAAGAACCTTGAGGAATACCTCAAATGTAGGGACCGATGTTATCTGTGTGGAGAAAAAGGCCATAGAGTGACAGACTGTTATGGAGTTCGATGTATTATTTGTGGAGAACATGGGCGTTACCCAACTCAATGCCCTGACCTAAAAAGTTACTTCTAATATCAAGGAAGGACTTATTCTAGGACAATAATTGAAGAGGATGGATTGAAGTTTTTATGTATTGGTATTCATGAATAATGTTGTTGAGGTACTTTTATTGTGTATTAGAATATTTTTGTATTATTCTATTGTGGTTTTCAATAATTTTAAGGTACAGGTAACCATGAAAAGTGATTCAAATATTTTGAAAAGCAGATGATATGCGCATAATGAAGGGATAAGGAGAAAATGAAATGTTTGATAGTATTCATGATATCATGATTTATATAAGGACTAAGTGATATCATGTTTTGAGTATAAATAATTTTGAGGTTTTTCATTTGTGGAAGGTGTTAACTTTTAACTACATTCATGTTTTCACTAAGGTTCAATGGGTATTCATTCTTCAAGAGAATACATGATTAAGGTATTCACATGTTTTTAATTTTACCAAAAAGTTATATCTTATGATATGTGGGGGATAAATGATGAAACTCACGTGATTGTTATGTGACATTTCAAGTAATCATTTTCTTTATACTATGATCTTAGACCAAAGTATTTTAGATAAACCTAAAGATTGGAATTGATTATGTTAGACATAAGTTAGTATTCTCTAAGGATAGAACTTTTCTCAATATTATTGATGGGATGTTATAGTAATATAGCTTTAGAAAAAGGACATCCTACAGGACGGGCGACATCCCATCGCGTCAGACAAGGCTGTGGGAATCGAACCCACAACTGAAGTGCGACTGGTCTTTATCACCTACAACTAGCCTATAGGAAGTCCCTATTTAGTAGAGACTAGTTTTATTATATTAAGCAGTATAATATAAGTAGTATAAGTCCATTTTAGGAACCATATTTGATTAATCTCACTATAGATGGACTTACATATTTTTTGATAACTTTTCTAACCTTTTGGTTGAGACAGATAGAATGAACCATCATTCTATCACATGATCTGATAACACATCACAAATGACAAATTCAACTTCATTTCATTAAGAGATGAAGTGGAAATTGTACAAAGAACGACCAACGGTGAGACTATACCAAAATCACGAAAGTATTTCTTCTAAATCCAATTTCATCAACTTTAGGGAAATGATCTTGAAAACCAGAAATGTTGTCCTATTGATCTTATATCGGATGAATCGGATGGTACCTTAGATCGTCACAAATTTATGGCTTTATGATTGCTGGTTTTTTCATAGCCATGTTCACTATCACTCTCCATCATAACATGATGGTTAGATTTCTCTTCCATATCCATATTTTCACCTATGTGGAAACCCAGTGATTAGTTTATTTGGGTAACCGTTACGTTTCATAATTTTGGTTTTAAATATTGGTTTTGGTATTCCTTTTTACGATGTGGGTTTCTATTAAAGAAACTTTCGAGTAGTAAACCATTTATAACCCCGAAGAATTCCGAGGGTGAAATTCATTTTAAGGGGGGTAGAATGTAACACCCCGAGATTTTATGAAAAATATTTTTTTAATTTAATTAATGTCTTGTTTTGTACGCTACACCAAAAATAGCTTTCACAACATGCATCCTTGACTTTCCTTGCATTACACGCAATCACAACCTTCCTCGATAGCATGTGTAGTACGCAATAATGAGTTTCACTAAACAACAATATGCTATTAAAATTTTATTAAAAGTAGCCATTATGAATAGTAATAACCACTTTTTGAAATTTTATAAATTTTAATTTTCAAAATGGACTTCATTTTTTGGATTTGGAATATCGAAATTAGCTTAGAGTGAAATTTTAGTACTTTTCAAATAACTTTCATTTTCTAATGAATAGTGAAAATTACTAAATTTTAATTAAAAACAACCTTTTTAATCGAAATAATTAATAGTGATAAATTTTTAATTTGAGTCGTTTTAAAGTATATTTAGAATATATTTTTACAATTTAATACAATTTTGGTCATTGGATGTAATTTCACATTTAAACCAGACATAAACAAGTGTCAATCTTTTGATAGTTATTATCTCTTAAAAACACGCTGTTTGTTTTGACGACGGGAATTAAATTTTAAATTAATTAATGAAACTGATATGTTTTGAATTTGGTAAAATAGACATCATTTTTGAGTTCATAATATCAAATATAAATTAGGCCTAATTTTTGGTATTTTTATGGAAACTTTCATTTTTTATTGAATAGTGAAACCACTAAGTGATAGTTAAAAAAATGAATTTTTCATTAAACTTAATTTTACCGCTTCTGTGAGTGAAATTTCAAAAATCCGAGAGACACGGTTGATGTCAGTAAGTAAAATGTGGTTCAATAAGTTGAAAATAATTTTTGGTGAATAGTAACTTTTTAAATTTTTTTACCACGGTTAAAAGTAAATAGGGTAATTAATGGTAAAAATGATATTATTATTACCCCAACACATGTCCTAATTATATTAGATAAGTGTAATTCGACCAAAAACAACCTTAGGAATAAAATACGACCATTTAGGCACACTTGGATTGGATTAAGACATTGATTATTAATTTATTTAAAGAAGGGTAAAAATAGTTAAAATCAAAGTTTAATAAGTAAATCATTTTTAATATAGGGTTATAACTAAGATAAATTCGACAATAAATATTAATTATAAAGATAAGAAGATTTACTACATAATGGTATTTTATTTGTAATTTTTAGACATTAAATAATTTAATTTATTTATGACACAAAGATGAGGTAGTAATTATTTTATTAATGAAATATTGACATAATTGATGGCATAAATACCCAAATAAATGTAATTTGAGACTTTTTATGAATTAAACTAATTTTATAGGTTAATATGACATGTTATTATTGATTTAATAAACTTTTTTTTGATCTAATCATTCTGTTATGATTTCCACAAAAATCAATTAATAAATAGTGTCAAAATTGACAAAATATAGTTTTTAAAACAAATATTATATTATTAATTGTTATTTTATTCCTAAGAATCTAAGGTTTGGCCAAATGACTTAGATAAGGTTATATATATTAATAATAACCAACTTGGGGTTCGTTTGACTGCTTATAGTATGTTTGTTAACCATATAGTATAAGAACACTAGAAGAAACAATAAAAGTAAAATTATTTAACTTAATGTTAAATCTAAATGATAAGGTTAAAATAGGAACCTAAACTTGTCTAAATTCTATTGGATTAGAGGATTTAGACCCATCCCCACATTAGCTTCAAAATAAATCAATTTGGAGCTATTTAAAACCGAATTTGGATTTATAGTAAAATAATATTTTTAGATATTCCAAAGGTGCCCCTCTCCTCCCTTATAAAAGGGCACCTCCTCCCTCTCTTCCTCACACCACTTTGAGCCTTCAAGCTAGACCAACCCCTGCCAAATTCTCTTATCCACTTCCCTAAGAACATCCTAGAGGTTCTGGTCTTCCTAAAAGACCAATTTTAGTGCCCTAAAAGGAGATATCAAAGAGGCGCTTCAAAGAAGAGGAGGTTTGGACACTTACGAAGCAAATCGGACCTAAGGTAAGGGAAAATATCACAAACTCATTTTTATCCGAGATTGTTTATACTTTGGTATTTACTGGGGTGTATTTTATCATCCAAATCCATGTTTCCTCAATATGTAATATTTATATCCTTCTACATTAGTTTATATCAAATTTTACCCTTCGGTGAGTTTTTAGTAAAAGATATGAAAGGAAAATTTCGTCGTTTTTTGTACGAGGTACTTTTTGACTATTCCGAAAAAAGTACGAGAGGAATGTTTTTTTTACATCATGAATAGATTTTTAAAACATTATTTCCAAGAAGTTTCCTTTACATGTTTTCAAGTTTATTTTTAATCAACTTATTTTAGTTTAGAATTGTATGACATGTTAAGTGTTTTTGATGTAGAAAGGATATTTTCCTCAAGAATGGAGTTCAAGTGTTTTATCAAAATTATTTTCCATATAAGATAATATAGGGTTATTTTTCTATCCCTATTTTTACATTGATTTGATTATGTTATGATGGAATTATTTTTATGATGTACTTTTATCTAATATAGATTATGTTATGATAGAATGTTGTTTAAGATTCCCATTTTTATTACATGGGTTATGAAATGATATATGATTTTTGATTTTGTGGCACACAAAAAATGGTATCATTATGATATGGGTGGAACCTATATCTCCCTCCAATGCATTTGTTAAAGATTTTATATCTCATGAGATAGACATGGTTGGAACGGTAGGTTAATCCGGTTCAGTGAAACAGGACTGAAACGGGGAGTGAACACAGTTCAGAAATGGACTTTTTCCACTAAGATAGTCTTGCCAATGAATCTTGACTAATAAGAAATGATTCTCTATGATTATGTGTGTATTCCACAAGGTTTCATGTTTTAAGTTATGATTATTGGTATTACATTTCACTACTATGATTTATCCCATGTTATGATATTATGATCTCTTTTGCAGGTTAAGATTTCCAAAATGTTATGTTCTTATGAATATTATGTGATTGATATTTCTTTTGTTTACCCTTACTGAGCATTTGAGTGCACCCTTTTATGTTTTCTTTTCCCCAGGATATAAAGAAAGGTTTTAGGTAAGAAAAAAAAGGGATGATCTTTATGGGAGATGTTGAAGATCTTTCACCACGATTAGAAGATTATATTCTGAGTTTCCAAAGACACTAAACAATTACGGTCCTTGTGTGTGTTTTTTTATAATGTACTAAGAATTCTTCAAAAGTAAAGTAATGTCCATGTACGTCAAGATTCGGGTCTTTACATTGTATCACACCCAATGCATAACTATTGAAACACGTGAATAAAATGAAATAAAATATACTAAAATTAGATGAAGAACACAATCAATAATAGATAAAAATATAATAATAAATTAATTTAGGTTTATATAATTATTATTAATTAATTTATTTGAAATTTAACATGGATTAATCTTAATAGCATTAAATTGAGCTATTTGGGATTAGTTAGTTGGGATAATATGGCCTTATAATTAATAATTGAATGAAAATTCAATCACAAAAACTTTTATTTTGAAGGAATGTAATGACCCGAGTCCAGAGCCCCTCCATTGGTTCCTTGTACCCGGTTCTCCACATGACCTCAAGAGTGTTTCCCCCAATGCTAGAGGCTGCCGACTAGCAGCGAGGGCCTTGGTGAGTCAGTGGGAAAACTATGCCCTCATTTGGTAAGGTATACAGCGGAAAAACAACAGTCAATAGCAGAAGCAGTAACAACATGCATAACAACAGAAACCAAATAGCGAAAGAAATAAATATATATAGCAATGATGAGAATGATCCAGAAGGTACATGTAACAATGGAATGCAGAAAACACAACAACATGATGGAATACAACTAAAAACAAGTGGAGAAGAAAAACAAAATAAACCCCTCAGCATCGCGAGCCCCGGCTCGGTCCCTTGCTCTACAGCTCCAGTGAAATCAATATCTTGAAATAGGAGGCCGCTTGCCCTTATCTATACCTGCATCAACATAGTCTGCTTGGGCCCAAAAGCATGGACCAAACAGGGTATGAGATACAATCTCTGTAGGCAATCACCCAAATATTTGTGCCTTACAGTTAGTGAATACATGGTAGTAAATAAACAAGAAGCAGTAAACATGAAAGTACAAGCTGCTAAAATCCACAGTTCTAACAATTAAAGTACACAAGTAAGCAGCCAGCAACACGAAGAAAACAGGTATCCCTCTGGGTAGCTCTCACAACCTAACCCTTATGGTTCAACTTATAGTACTAGCAACCCTCTAGGAGGCACACACAATCTCACTCCTCTGGTTCAGCTACGAAATTAAGCAGACTCTCTGGGGAAGCACTCACCGTCAATTCCCCCTATAGTCTTGTATCATGATAAAGGTTCTATGGGGAAGCACTCAACGCCAATTCCCCCTTTGGCTCGCATCATGGATCTACAGACTCTCTGGGGAAGCACTCAACGTCAATTACCCCTATAGTCTCGCATCGTAATTAAAAGACACTCTAGAGAAGCCCTACTTTCTATTATCTCTTTGGTTCACTACTCCAAGTTCTCACATCCCTGAGTAAAAGGTAAAACTTGCTCAGTGCGTGTATATCATCCCAAGAAAACCTCAAGAACTACTTGGCTATCAACTGAGGCTTAACAGTATCAAAAAGACAGTTCCACTATCCTACAACAAGGTATGACAACTGAAAAAATTCCCAATAGGAAAAAAAAGTATGGCAAGACAACTTGATCATAAAATAAATTACTCTGCTCACAAGAAATAACCTCTACTATAGCAATCAAGCAAAGAAGGTAAACAGCAAGGGAAAAATAGGAAACACGGAATACACCGTTAAAGGTTGTTGGTGGAATATGCACATAATATTCATCAACATTCTATGGAAAGGCACAAACCACCTACCTCAATCCTAGGAGATTGATATACGTGAACCTCGACGATAGATTCCCCTTAGAATGATGAAGATCTGAGAAAATGCACAAAAATATCATCACAGGATAACTTAAAACTAGGAGGAATCAAGAAACAAGAATCAAGCAGAAGGAAGAACTCACCGCAGTGATTCCAACACAGCTGACCATGCTCGAATCGGAGAACGGACGGCGAGGTGGGAGCTTAGAGAAGATTCGGTCGTACGGTCACTCCTGGGTAGACGAAATCCAAAGAAGAAGATGATTCCGGGGGTTAGGCGTGAACCTGGTCTGTTTAATGAAAAACCTACACGGTGTGTACTTCTTGTGTACACAACGTGTACTACAGTTTTATATACCATGAAATAACTGGCCTCCACCTCAGCCTTACACACCGTGCATGTGGTCCGGACACGGCCAACACACAGCTTTGAGCGGAAGAGGGAATACATGGAGTGTACTCCGAAATTACATGGCGTGTTCTTCAAAAGTATCTAGAAAAAACATTTTTTTCAAAAACTCTAGAAAAAGGGAAAACGTACCTGGAAAAGATTATCCATGTTCTTACAAAATTCCCCCCGTAAAGAAATTTGTCCACTAATTTCCCAAACGAGACGGAGAAGGAGAAACACCGAACAGCTCCAGCCATTGCGATCGTACATCAGTCATTCTCCCTCAGGTCTCATCCTGTACTCATCCATGATGCCATAGCCCCCATACCAGAAGAACAGACCACCCACTGAGAACCTTCGTACTGTGATTGAAAATCAGGATAAGATGCTTCTTGATCGACGCATCCGCTTCAAGCTCAACTTCCTCATGCTGAATGACATGAGACAGGTCTGAAAAGTAACATCGGAGCTGAGAGACGTGGAAGACGTCGTGCATGGCCCGATACCTCTGAGATAGGTGCAAACGATAGGCGACCGACCCCACTCTCTCCAATACCTCAAACTGCTCGACGTACTGCAGGTAAAGCATACCATGTCTCAGAATTCTTTTCTGTCCCAATCACGGTGCAACACGTAGGAAAACCTGATCTCCAACCTCGAATTCCATAGGTAGTCTCCAGTGATCAGCATAAGACTTCTGCCAAGACTGTGCTGTAGCCATCCTCTTCTGAATCATCTCTATCTGCTTCGAAGTCTCCTATACAAGATGAGGTCCCACCAAATCTGTCTCTCCTACCTCCAACCAGCATATGGGTGATCAGCATGGCCTACCATACAAAGCCTCGTATGGTTCCATCTGAATGGTTGCCTGAAAACTGTTGTTGTAGGAGAACTCCACCAGAGGAATATGATTCTCCCAAGAACCACCAAAGTCTAGAATTCAATCTTAGAGCATATCCACAGGCACCTGGATCATGCGCTCGGACTGGACATTAGTCTGGGGATGGTATGCTGTACTCAAAAGTACATGTGTACACAAGGCTTTCTGAAATCCCTGCCAGAACCAAGAGGTAAAGTGCGCATATCTTTCTGAAACAGTAGAGCGTGAAACTCCATGTAGATGAACAATCTCTGTGATGTAATGTCATCCCAGATCATTGACACTGATGGTGTCCTTGATCAGTAAGAAGTGAGCAACCTTCATAAGCCTGTCGACGACAACCCAAACAACATCGTTTCCCCTAGGTGATCTCGGCAACTCGGTCACAAAGTCAATTTCCACATCGTTCCACTTCCACTACGAAATGGGTAACTACTGTAAAATCCCCACTGGTCGCTGATTATTTTCATTCACCTACTGACAAGTAGAACATATCATGAAAAAACTAGCAACATCCTTTTTCATACATGGACACCGGTACTGGCAATGAAGATCCTGATACATCTTGGTGATGCCAGGATGAACTGCCCAAAATGAGGAATGGAAATCCCACATCATCTCCTCGCATATGTCTGTTGGCACCCATACGCGTCCCTCGAAATGCATGATCTCATCCTCACCCACTGTCCATCCAGGAAGAGGGTCCTTTCCTGACACACTCTCTCACTGGACTAAGCCTTTTGAGTTTGATAGCTGCCTCATCCGTACCCAATCAAGCAACATAGAGGAAACAGCTACAGAAGATAGAAAAGTCTTTCCCCATCTGTTGTTCACCTCCAGATGCATCTCAGAGTACATAGCCATTAGCTGCCACTCACTACTAGCCTCCTGAACTACCTGAATCTGAGTTCTCCTACTCAACACATCTGCCACGGTGTTGCCCTTTCTCGGTGTATAGGGAAGCTCGAAGTCAAAATATTGTAGATACTAAACCCACCTGCACTGCCTCAAATTCAAGTCATGCTGAGTGAAGATATACTTGAGACTCATTTTGTCATTGAAGACCACAAAGTTATCTCCCAGAAGATAGTGTCTCCAACAGCACAAGGCATGAACAACATCTTCCAACTCCAGATTGTGCGTAGGGTAGTACCTCTCATGTGACCTCAATTACTGAGACCCATATGAAACGACTCCCTCTACAAACATAATCACAACTCCTAGACCGACACCTGAAGCATCACAATAAACAATGTATCTCTTTCCTGGATCTGGAAAGACTAGTATCAGTGATGACGTCAACCTCCCTTTTATCTTCTGAAAGGCTGACTCACAAAAATCTGACCATAAGAACTTTGCCCCCTTCTTGTTCAGACCTGTCACGGGTACTTCTAGACGAGAAAATTACCGAATGAAGCGTCTGTAGTATCCAGCCAGCCCTAGGAAACTCCGTACCTCAAAGACGTTCTTTGGCTACTCCCAGGAAACTATAGATCTCACTTTCTCTGGGTCCATAGATACTCCTGCCTCTGAGATGACATTACCCAAGAAGTGAATCTGATCCATCTAGAAGTGTCAATTCAAGAGTTTAGCATAGATCTGATGCTCTCTCAGTTCACTCAGAACGATCTCAGGATATGTGGAATGGTCGTGTCGAGTGTGAGAGTACCCCAAGATATCATCCATGGAGACCACAACGAAGGAGTCCAAATAAGGATGGAACACTCGGTTCATTTGTGCCATAAAAACTGCAGGCGCGTTCATGAGACCGAACAACATGACTGTATAATCGTATAGACCATTCCTGATCCTGAAGGCTGTTAGTGGTATATCTGATGGTCTAACATGCAACTGATGATAACCATACCTCATGTCGATATTTTAAAACACATGAGCTCCTCATAGACGATAGAAATGATCTTCAATCCGTGGCAAGGGATATCGGTTCTTGACCGTCAACTGTTTCATCTTCCGATAATCCACACAAAGACGAAGGGTACTGTCTGCCTTCTTCGGAAACAGAACAGGCGAACCACAAGGATAAGTACTGGGTCGGATAAAACCCTTAGCCTATAGCTCCTCCAACTCCATCTTGAGCTCCTGTAACTCAGGTGTGGCCATCTTATAGAGAAGAATGGACTCTGGTGCCGCTCCTGGAACGAGCTCAATAGAGAATTCCACCTCACGCTCCGGAGGCCAAACCAAAAATTCATCTAGAAAGACATCCTTGAAGCGATCAACCAGTGGAGTAAAGTACAACTGTGGAGTCCCCTGATCATCCAGAAAAAGACTAGCAATCTGGGTGTCGCCCATCCTAGCCCAAGATGCCTGAGTCCTACCGGACTCACCCGAACATCCCATTCACCTCTATGATGAAAATATTAACCCTATAGTGTGATGAAACTGACTGTGTGGCGATAAAAATCAATGACTACCAGGAAGGGAATCAACTAGTCCATGCCGAAAATGACATCATAGCCTATCATCTCTAGGAAAAAGAGATCCCATAATATGCGATACCCTGCAAACTTGAGAGGGCACTCTCTACACTGGCGTACACTATATGTCATCGTTCCCAAAGGTGTGTCTAGTTTCAATGAGTCGGTAGAAGAAAAGATGCAGAGTCCAAGGCTCTCCACAATAGAAACATAGATAAAGCTATGCGTAGCACCAGTATCAAAAAGGGATGAAGATAAAACGGAGGCTACTAAAATCATTCCTCGAACAGTAGAAGGGTCAGGATCCGGCTTCTGATAATTCTGCTCCACGGTGAAAGACTGACATATATCGCAGCCCTACACCCCTGGCTGACCACTCTAAGATAAACCGCCCTTCTAGTGCTGAGGAACTAATGGCTGAAAGCCACAGCCTCGACCTCCACCTCGACCCGAACTGCCGGAAGAACTCCACTTTCCCGACTGGTGACAAACTGGTGGGGCTGCTCCTGAATGAGGAGTCATGGAAGAACCCCGGTTACTAGCTGCTGGTGAGAAAACCTGGTAGAAACGATGATGGTGACCCATCTTGCTGCAAGATTGGCACTCCATGGGGTCCCTCTGGCACTACGGCCTCGTGTGCCCTGCCCAGCAACACTGGTAGCACGTCACATGGCTGCCTGATGATGCATCTTGCTTCCTCGAATCACCGCGTGTAGGCTCCCTATGGCGCTTTTTGCTTTCATCTGGAGGAAATCTATCCTTGGAAAGAGAACTTCCCTGACTCGCAGCTCCAGAGTCTCTCAGATTGCGCTCCGCAATCAGTGCCTAGTTGACAATGGAATTAATGGAAGTCAGCTGGAATATGTTCACCTGCAAGTGAATATCCCGCCTGAGTCCATCCTCAAACTTCCTTGCCAAGAACACCCACCGCTCATCCCAATGGTGTGTAAAACACTTCAGTTCAGTGAAACGAGAGGAATAATTCATGAAAGATAGTGTACCCAGCTCTAAGCTCCTGAACTCCTGGTCTCGATCGGCCCTCAGGGTCTCCTGGTAGAAGTAGTCGTAGAACACACACTAGAACTCCTCCCAAGTCATTTCCTGCTGTTGACCCGCCTATGAGACCACATCCCACCACCTCTTGGTGGAGTCTCAAAGCATGTAGGTTTCGAGCTTGACCCGCCTCTCTGGAGGCATCTCCAGATGTTCGAATATAGTCAGCATGGCTACCAGCCATGACTCTACAGCCTAAGGTCCTCCCTTCCCGAGAATGAGGGAAGATGCTACTGCTGAAAGACCCACGTCAAGTCTACCATAGACGAGGCTGGAGGCGGTGCTCCCTGGAATGCATGCATCATTCTCATGAAACCTTCCCTGAACTGCGCATCAGTGCCCGAAACTGGTACAACAACCAGCGACAAGGATGTCTCGACTGGGGGATCGACAGGAAGTCCCTGATCAACCATTTCTGGTGTCTGATCACTACCTGACGACAGACGTATGACCGAAGGATGTCTCCGAGGCATAGCTCAGAAAGATCAAAATCACACCTTAGATTAGGAAAACACGGATAGAGAACATAAGGGTACAAAACAGGAACAGGGGAAGAAAAAAACAAAAGATTTTAAAACACGACTACACGGCGTGTATAAAAACTACATTGTGTGTCTTCTTAAGCCACTGACATGGGCGTGTAATCCTGCCCAACAAGTCGTGTACACGTCATACTACACGGCGTGTTGACCCCAACACACGGCATGTTGACCCCAACACACGGTGTGTACTTTTAACAATTCTCCTGCCCGAGTTCCATACACGACTAACCCACACTATCCGACTTAACCCGAGACTACACGGAATGTTCGAAACAAACACAACGTGCACTAGAAAAGGCTTCGGCGGTCCATGTTGTTGAGTACACGACTGTCTACATGGCTGGACCTTACACGGAATGCTCCGAGAAAAAACGGCATGTATTGGCGAAGGTGACATCGTCCCTTGTTGTTCATGACACGACCGAGTACCTGGTAGAATTGACGTGGGTCTTTCAGTAGTAACGCCGGATCGCGTTGTTCGTGACATGGTCGGGTACCTGGACTGGACTACACGGCATGTTCCCTATGGACACGACATTTTCAACCCCTACTTCCCCGACCTGCGTTGTTAGTGACACGGCAGGGTACACGACTCGAAGCTTACACGGTGTGTTTCCGAAGTTACTTCCACAACATCGTGTTCTGCTCACACGGTCAGTGACATGACCTGAAAACTACACGGCGTGTTCATAAAAAGTACACGCCGTGTATTCTGGGTTATTCAGGGTAGTAGATCAGAAACTACACAGAATTCTAGAAAAACTAAAAACAAGGCCAAAAAGTTCCAAATTACGATCCGTGAGGGCCCATAACACCTCAAGAACCAAAATTTGGCATTCACTTTAATCAAAGATCGAAAAAACAGTTTTTCTAACATAACATCAGAGAATCTATCAAGAAACTATCACAACAGTATGCATAATCTACAGAAAGTCTATCAAACTGCATGGAATATCTAATGCACCCTAGATGGAATGGAAAGAATGCATGGCATGTGACTTCTAAAAGTTTCTATTTTATGCATGAGGAAACATACCCTCATCTCATTGGGTTGTGACAGAAATAGAACCTCAATATCAAAACAGTAATAACACAAGCCATGTGAATCACTCTCGGTGAAATCAGATCAACTATAAAATCTCAAAATCAGGAACTACAATTAACGAGGTAGTATGGGTTTTCCCTGTACACGGGTTTGCTACTCTCGAGCACCGATTAATTCCAAGTAACGAATCCATCCTATCCCTAGCTAAGGTCTCCAAACAGTAAGAAAGAGAAAAGAACTCCTCCGATACCACTTTGTAATGACCCGAGTCCAGAGCCCCTCCAATGGTGCCCCGTAGCCAGTTCACCACATGACCTCAAGCGAATTTCCTCGAACTCCAGAGGCTACCGAATAGCATCGAGTGCCTTTGTGAGATGGTGGGAAAACTATGCCTTAATTCGGTAAGGTATAAAACAGAAAAACAACAGTCAACAGTGGAAGCAGTAACAACATGCATAACAAAAGAAACCAAAGAGTGGAAGAAATAAATATATATAGCAATGATGACAATGATGCAGCAGGTACAAGTATCTATGGATAGTAGAAAACACAACAACGTGCTAGAATACAACTGAAAACAAGTGAAGAAGAAAAACAAAATAAACTCCTCACCATCGCGAGCCCCAGCTCGGTCCCATGCACTCCAGCTCCAGCGAAATCAAGATCTTTAAGTAGAAGGGGGATTGCCCTTATCTATACCTGCAACAACAAAGTCTGCTTGGGCCAAAAATCCTCACCCAAACAGGTTGTGAGATACAATCCCAGTAGGCAATCACCCAACGATTTGTGCCTTACAGTCAGTGAATACATGGTAGTAAATAAACAAGAAGCAGTAAACAAGAAAGTAAAATACGCTAAAATCCAGAGTTTTAACAAGTAAAGTACACAAGTAAGCAGTCAACAACAACAAGAAAACAGGTAACCCTATGGGTATCTCTCATAGCCTAACCCCTATGGTTCAACCTATAGTACTAGAAAACCTCTGGGAGGCCCACACAGTCTCACCCCTCTGGTTCAGCTACGTAATTAAGCAGACTCTCTGGGGAAGCACTCACCGTCAATTCCCCCTATAGTCTCGTATCATGCTAAAGGATCTCTGGGGAAGCACTTAATGTCAATTCCCCATGTGGCCCAATTCGTGGATCTACAAACACATTGGGGAAGCACTCAACGTCAATTCCCCCTATAGTATCACATCGTAATTAAAAGACACTCTAGAGAAGCCCTTCCGTCAATTCTTCCTTTGGTTACTACTCCAGGTTCTCACAGACATGAGTAAAAGGTTAAACATGCTTGGTGCGCATATATCATCCCAAGTAAACTTAAAGAACTACTTGTCTATCAATTAAGGCTCAACGGTATCAAAAAGACAGTTCAACTGTCCTACAAAAAAGTATAGAAACTGGAAAAACGCCCAACAGGTAAAACAAGCATGGCAAGGAAACCTAAGCATAAAATAAACTACTCTACTCACAAGAAATAACCTCTACTAATTCAATCAAGAAAAGAAGAAAAATATCAAGGAAAGAACAGGAAACACGCAATACCTCGTTCAAGGGTATTGGTGGATTTTTTACATAATATTCATCAACTTTCTACAGAAATGCAGAAACCACCTACCTCGATCCTAGGAGATCGATATATGTGAACCTCGATGACAGATTCCCTTTAGAACGACAAAGATCTGAGAAAACACACAAAACGGTCAACCCATGATAACTTGGAAATGAGGAGGAATCAATAAACAAGACTTGAGTAGAAGGAAGAACTCACCACTGTGATTCCAACGCAACTGACCATGCTCGAATCATAAAACGGACGACAAGGCGGGATCTCGAAGAAGATTCGGCCATACGGTTTCTCCTGGGAGGATGAAATATGGAGTTGAAGATGATTTCGGGGGTTAGGCGCGACCTCGGCCTGTTTAATGAAAAAAAAGAACACAACGTGTACCTCTTGAGTACACAACGTGTACTTCAGTTTTCCGTACTCTGAAATAACCGGCCTCCACCTCAGCCTTACAAACCATGTGTGTGGCCCGGACATGGCCAACACACGACTTCGAGCAGAAAAGGGAGTACACGAAGTGTACTCAAAAAGCACACGCCGCGTACTTAAAAATTTGCTAGAAATTTTTTTTTCCTCAAAAACTCATGAAAAAGGGAAAATTTACCTGAAAAGATGATCCATGTTCTTACAAGTAACATCAAAATGAATATATTATTTAGATTAGAAGTGTGTGTCATCACAAATAGTTTACATCGAGATATAAAATTACTTTTTATTAGTGATGTAATTTTATTTCATTCATAATCGTTTATTTCAAAAAGATACAAATATCCAATGAAAATAATCTATTATAATGGAAATACTATTATATATATAATAAACTAGAAAAGATATAAAAAAAGTAAATAGAAAAAAATTACATAAAACTAATATCAAACAAATTTATAAAAAATATTTAAATAGTAATTATTAATCCAATTACAAATATTTATATAATGAAAAAATAATAATAATAAATTTTTCAAAAAAATATATTAACCGCTTTCGTTGTAGTGGATAATATAGAGAACCAAGTGGAAGAATATCCATCCCTATAGCACGTGAAACATGTCACATTTACTCTATCACCATCTCATTATATTTCTCCTACCATCAATAGTAATTCTCATATTAGTACTTTTTGTGTTGATGAAGCTCCTCATACTCTCTAAACTGATGCTCTATATCTTCATTTTATTCACACACCATCTCCTCATACATTTAATATGATGACGAAAACTCTTCCTTTTCTCCCGTTGATATGGACAAGGACCATGTAATAGTTTTGTTATAAAATTTAGGAATTAACCATTAATCGATATTAACCAATCAGAAATTCGTGAAACCAAAATGAGTCACCCAGATCTAAAATGCATCATCAAATCCTATCACACTGGTGTACTGACTCTATGTCATGCCATGAATCCCATCTTGTATGTGATATGTTAGAGACTCATATACCACATTGAAATGTGATTTTAAATTATAATATTAAAATTGGTTAATTTAAATCTTAAAAAAATTATACAACATGCAGTCTTCTTCTTTTGCAAATCCATAATCTCTCTTATGAAAGGATAAATGTCCATCTTCTTATCAACATTGAAATCCAAAAAACCAATATTTACAACTGCATATCAGAATATAAATTATTTTTTTACATTTAATGTATCTATAAATTATTAAGAAAAATTTCATTATATATACATTCAATGAATACTAAATATATTACCAGTAGTTAAATGTGTGACCTCATCCCACCAAAAGTTCTTTTTTCCTCTTGATCATATCCTATAGAAATTATCTCCTACCCATTAATATAACTATGAATCCGAAACATGTTATGATATCTAATTAGGTCAATTTTGAAAACCATACTAATTAAAAATAATGGATCCATCATTTTCCATGGAAGTTTTACTTAGATTGTGTAAAAACTGAATTCAATGCTTAGTCGTACAGATCTCACAATGCTTCCAGATAGTGCCAATCATTACACCTTTATTGGTATACCATAATCCCTAATAATAATTAAACAATGGATATTAATAATTATATTAATTTTAAAATTACCAGTATTAATTTATATATAATCTAATGATAAAACATGAAATGAATAAAATTAATGGGATATTATCCCATGTTACCCATGATCTAGATGTTTATTTTCAATAGAATATAACCACCTATTCAAAATAATCATGTTAGAACTATGCAGAAAAGAGAAAATAAAAAAAAGTATGAAAACAATTTTATTGATAATTAATGAAAGTAATAAAAATACACAACTAAACACAACTCCCAATATGTGGATCATATTGAAGAGGTGGATATCACCTAGTATTAGGGTTTTCAATCATCAAGCTTTCCAGATCATGACACCTCTGAGTTGACGATGAATTATATGAAACATACAGGATAAATGACGAGGAATCTGGATAATCACTATGAAGAAAAACATCTTAGATTGAAAAAAATAATTTACTAAAATTGTCACAATCCTTCCAATACATGAAAATATTGTTTACTACAAATAATCTATAATAAGTAATATTTATTAATTATTACTATAAAAAACATGTAATTAAATCATTCATCATATATATACTCAGATATATGTCAGAAGCTATCAATATCTTCATCTTCCTACTTATGATCATCAATTCCCAAATGATATTTAGCCTCATCATCAACTACTCTTTATACTTAATTTGTTACTAAATCATCATTATCACCACTATCAGCCCATAATTGTGAGGTTTTATCATCATTGTTTTTATCTATTCTTGTATAATATGTATTTGGAGTTGTATCATGAAAAATTTCATTTCATTGCAATATGAATGAACTAATTTCAATTTTAATAATCTTATTTTCATTATATTTCATTTTTTAATACACCAACCATTAAAATCACGTGATGTTGTATAAAAAATTTATAAACCATTTTAAATGGTTTTTGAGCCAATATAAATAGAACCATTAATGAAAAAAAGATTTTGTACATTTAATTTCATAGATTATATATAGTGGACGACCATGAAATCCTCTATTAGTATATGACTAATGAACATAAAAAATTGTATATAATTAGATCTAGGATAACACATAACAATTTTTCCATTCAATATAACATAACAGTCTACTTTACTTTTCCTATGATGATATCTTTCCAATCAAAATAGATTATTTGTTATCATTTTCATGATTAAATATACGCACCTATATGAAATTAAAAACTAATCACCACATATAAATTATAGGATTCTTCTGATTTAAATAGTTGGTTACACAATTAATTCAAGATGCGTATTGAGAAAACTAAAAGATTGATAAATTAGTAATAAAAAATAATAAACATACTACATATATTCAACCAAGAAAACATTAGAAGTATTTAAAACAATTAGTGAAAATTATAGAAACAATATTTTTTAAGGACAACAAATGTTATTTAAGTAAAGAACTTCTTGATAGAATTATCATATAATCTAAAAACGAATTAATATTTATATAATAAAAAAATATAAATTAGAGGTGGAAGTATCAGAAAATGTAAAATATTTTTAGTTCTAAAAAAGGAGAATATGAGATCTATAGTGTTCATTATGTATATTCCATCATTCATGAACTCCAGAAAATCCATGCTCGTACATAATTAAAATTGATAATTCATGGTTCACTACATCTTCATTAATTTTCACATTATTTCTTATTAAATTATTTTTTGGATAAAATTCATGTAGAAAATGATGATAAAAAGACAAAAAACTCTTTTTTAAAATGTGATTCAATAATTTACCCTTCGAAAATTGCACTATTACTTTTATTTTTCTGAAATTTATATAATAATTTTTCATGAAGGTATATTAATTATAAGTGTATTTTTCATCTAAATTTTACATCATGTGTGAAATTCATTATTATATTTTATAATGAATCAATGAAATTAGAATGAATATTTTTTTCCTAGTTTACATAATTTTGAAACAACTTATTGTTTCAACATACTCACATCATCATAATCTACTATCACAATTGTAATTTATTTGTAAAATATTAAATTTTTATCAACACATTAGATATAAATACTGAAACTAACCTATGAAGCTAATCAGTATTAGTATTTCCCTTTTAATTTGACTATTATGACATTGTAATTTGATAATATTACCATTTTTGATAGATATTAAAAAGTTGGAATCATAACCATCTCATAAAATCAAATCCATAATACACTAATAAATAAAAATTTATTTTTATTATAAATTGAATATGTTTATTTTTAATTCACTAGCTTCTGTGATATATTATTTTCAAATTACTCATGTTTGGTATGCCTGTAAATTTTTCCACAATATAATCTTTCAATTTCATTATCTTTAGTCTTATCATGTGTTTCCAATACCATATAAAATATATTATCAAAATATTTCTTATCAATATGAATGACATATAACATATGGAAAGATAATAATTAAGACTAATATGGTTGATTCCAAAAGATAATTTTTTTATCTAATTGTGATCTTTACCAAATACACCTAATTTTTGTTTTTTATAATATATTCAATAGATATTAGAGTCAATAAAAAGACAATAACCGTAAAATATATACCTGATATAATTGGTGGATTTCCATCTATTTCAATTCTACCTTTTTGGATATCATTTATATTCCTTCAAAAAGAATAGTCAGCAAAAAAATTGATATTATAAAATAAAAATAAGGGTTTCTTCTTTTGATAAGAATAAAATCTTTATTTTCACTCATAAATTATAGTAATGATTTAATACCATATTTACTCCATCCGGATAATGTTCCTTATATAGGTATGTCACAAATTTTCCACATAAATTCAACCCTCATTATGAAATGTTTGTTTAAAAAAACATATATATTGTCATAATAACTACCAAATAAATATGACTCATAAATAAATGTATTTAAATAAAAAATATACCTTTTTAGATGTCTTGCAATTATTATTTTCCAAATGATATAAGGTTCATTCATCATCATCCAATAAGTAATGTTGTATGAATTAATAATGATAGGTCAATAAGAAAATTAACCACAATAAGATCCAAATCGACAGAAACCATCAATTGAGGTAATCTATTCTACTAATTCCTCTTCACAACCTCTATAGTTATATCATATAGGTTCTGGTCTTCTCCAAAGACCAACCCTAGTGACCTAAGAAGAAGTTAAAATGAGGTGTGTCGAAGAACAGGTAATCTCTTCCACCGATTCTTTCAAGGTTCTTTTTTCTTCAACTTCTTCTTTATTAATTGTTTCATTATAAATTAATAACATAAGTATCACTAATATACTGATATTTTATTATAAATATGAAACAATACCATTTCACCTTCTATCCATCCTATGGAAAACGAAATCACTCCGCGTGCGTACGTACGGAATACCGTCTCCACGCCATGGTGTAATTTTTTTCGACCACCACCTTACTTGGATGGTTATAATGGTGTAAATAAATTAAAATATATGATTATTGTAAATTGATATTGATTCTGAAATATTATACATACACTTCAATACAATTCCATGATCATGAGAATGATATCATCGCTCGTGCGCACGTACGGACTACCGTCTCCACGACGCGATGAGATTCATTCTCCATGTTTAACATTCATGAATGATTATAAAGTATATATAATGAATAATAATGAGATATATGAAATAATAATGATACTGGATTTATGTATATATATATGTATGTCATCTACTTAATTCCATTCAATTCAATAAGGAAACAAAAACGGCGTTCATGCGTACGTACGGCCTACCGTCTCCATGAACGGTGTATTTCATTCCATTTATCAGTCTATCATATATATGTATATGATGAATATTTATTATATATAAATAATGTTTTACATTATTAAATTAAGGAAATCATGATATATATAATAATATCAAGAACAAAAAGTTGAAACACATACGATAAATGAAATGATTTTACACAAAACACTGCTTTAACATCGATTTCCAAATGAACCGGTAATATAAAGTCATAAGTGAACCATATATGATATCATAACAATGAATATGATTCTGTAATAAGTCAATAGCATTATTTAAATTTTTATACAGGAGTTTCAAATACGTACAAAGCATATCGGACCTAAGGTATGGGATAATTTTGCAAATCTAAAATTTATCTGTGATTACTTATTCGTAAGTATTTACTGGGGTTATTGTTATCATACATGTCCTTGTTTTATAAAAGTGTTTTCATGTATGATTAAAGTCCCTTTCTACCCATTTTTACTTTTACCCCATGGTATGTAAGGATTATTTCTTTTGTTTACACTACGAGGTACTTATTTTACTTTTTCGAAAAAAGTACAAGAACAATGTTTTTTTAACTTATACGGAATGAACAGATTTTTACGGTTTTATAAAGCCTTATTTTAATGAAGCTTCCAACAAAATATTTCAAAAATATTTTCAAAAAAATCCCTTTCTTTTAAAATTTCATTACATTTTGTGAAAGGAAATTGATTTTTAAGAAGAAGGACATTTTCCTGGAGAATTCATTTCAAGTGTTTTATCAAAACCATTTTTTCATCTAAGATGACATTATTTCATATGTGTATATTTCAAATATAATGTCTCAATGATTTACATGGTTCCACTTTTATTATTATGAAATGATATCCATTACTTATATATGGATTATGTGAAGATTGGATGATGTTTATGAAACCCATTTTATTTTTTGGTTTATTATAAATGATGTATCTTTATTATGTGGCACAAGTAAAAGTGATTTCATTATGAGATCGGTGGGACCTATATCTCCCTTCAATTTATTGGGTAAAGATTTATATCTCATGATATAGACATTTCTGGAATAGTAAGTTAATCCAGTTTAGTGTTATAGGACTGGAATGAGGAGTGAAATCAATTCAGAAAGGGACTTTCTCCACTAAGATGGTGTTGGCAGCAATTCCTTGGCTACTATGGAAATCATAAAAAGTGCTGAATGGTTTCCACAATTTCATGTCTTATTCCCATGCTATTTTATAATAATTGATGTTACTTTATGATATATACCTTACGTACTTCCATTTTTCATGTCTTTGCTATGATTTTGATGTTTATATTTTATGTTCAAGTTTTTGAATTCAAATGTTTATGGATTGTTTTATGTTCTCTATGTTTAACCTTACTGAGCTTTTGAGCTCACCATTTTTATGTATTCTTTTCCCTAGGATTTAATGAAAGGTTTTTGGTAAGAAAATAAAATGGGAAGATCTTTATGGGAGATGTTGAAGATCTTTCACCATGATTATAAGATTATGTTCCGAGTTTCCAAAGACACTATACTATTACGGTCCTTTGGTGCCTGTTTTTCATACGTATTAAGTATTCCTCAAAAGTAATGTAATGTCCATGTACGTCAGGCTTTGGGTCTCTACATTATTGAAAGAAATTTTACTCTTTGAGATTAACTGTGTCTCTCGGATTTTCGAAATTCCAGTCACGTAAGCGGTAAGCTTAAGATTTATGTAAATATTCAAATTCTAATGGGAGGTGGATAAAAGACGGTGAAAAGTTCAATAAAATTATTATATATCTAAAATTATTATAAAATGACTCCAATGAATTAAATTGAAATTATATAGTTATTATGTATCAATTTTGAGCTAATATAAATATAAATATATTAAATAATTATTTAAATAAAATGTCGGTTAATAAATAGTAACCCAGTGTTTTCACTATTCATCAAAAATTGAATGTTTTCAGAAAAATACCAAAATTTCACCCAAGGCTAATTTTGATATTCTGAATCCAAAAATGATTTCCATTTTTAAAGATAAAATTTATAAAATTTCAAAATGTGGGTATTACTATTCATAATGGTACGTTTATAATAATATTATAATTATATCACGTTTAGTGAAACTCGGTATTGCGTACTACACACGCTATTGACGAAGGTCTTGATTGCGTGTAATGTAAGCCATGTCAGGGATCTGTGTATTGAAAGATCCGTTTGGTTTTGCGTAGAACATAATAAAAACTTATTTCATTTATACATTAAACAAAATCTATACTTAATGTTGTGTAGAATAATTTCCACAAAACGAACTTCAAATTGTGTGTAACACGAGCCAAGAATTGTGTTACGTATACTGCAAGCTAATACGGTGTTGCGTATATTACAATATAATCTTAGTGTAGTGTATAATATAAGACATCAATGAAATTAAAATTAATATATCTCATAAAATCAAGGGGTGTTACATTCAACCCACCATAAAATGAATTTCTCCCTCGAAATTTGTCGGGGTTATAAATGGTTTTCTACTGGAAAGTTTCTTCCATCGAAACCCACATCGTAAAAAGGAATACCAAAACTGAACATTAAAATATAAATTATGAAACGTTACAGTTACGCAAATTAAATAATTATTGGGTTTCCACATAGGAGAACATAGGTGAAAATATGGATATGGAAGCGAAATCTAACCATCAAGTTCTGATTGAGCTTGGTATAGAACATAGCTATGAAAAATCCAACAATCACAAAGCCAAAAAATTTTGATGACTTAAGGTACCATCTGATTCATTAGATTTAAGATCACTAGGGCAACATTTTTTTTCTTTTCAATTTCATTTCCCAAAAGTTGAAGATTTTGAAATAGAAGAAATACAAACTTTATTTTGGTACAATGTCACTGTTGTTTGTGCCTTGAAAAATTTCAACTTCATCTCTTAAAGAAATGAAGTTAAATTTGTCTTCCATGAAGTGTTAGTAGATCATACGATAGATTGATATGTCATTCCTTCTGTCTCAAACATAAGGTTAGCAAAAGTTATATACATAAGTCCATCTATGGTGAGATTAATCATATATGGTTCCAAAAATGGACTTAAAATTTATCTATCATACCTATTAATAAAACTAGTTTCTAATAACCAGGGACTTCATATAGGCCAGTGCTAGGCAATAAAGGCATGCCACACATCGGTTGTGGGTTCGATTCCTGCATCCTTGTCTGACGCGACAGGTTGTCCCCAATTCTGCATGTGGTCCTTTTTCTAAAACTACATTATTATAACATTCCATCAATAATATCGAAAAATGTTCTATCCTTAAACAATACAAACTTATGTCCAACATAATTCATTCCATTATTTAGGCTTATCCAAAATAATTCTTTTAAATCTCATAGTATAAAGAAAAAAATTACTAGAAATGTCATCTTCCGAGCATGTGAATACCATAATTTATCCCCCATTTATCATACGATATATCATGTTGGTTAATTTACAAACACGTGATCACCTTAATCATGTATTCTCTCAAAAAATTAATACCCATTGAACCTTAGTGAAAACATGAATGCTGTCAATATTTAACAATTTCCACATACCAAAATCCCAAAATATCTATATACTCAAACCATGATATAACTTTGTCCTTATATCAGTCATGATCTCATTTCATTTTTTCTTTATCCCTTCATTATGCACATATCATCTTTTTCAAAAAAAATATTTCAATCACTTTTCATGGTTACCGGTACCATATAATTACTGAAAACAAATACATAGATATTCCAAAATTCCACAATAACATAATTGAGATTCCATGATACTGTTTTGAAATCTCATTGCATAAACAGTTAATCATTACACAACATCATCTTCATACTCAACATCACAAATAATGATGCCATGTGACTTCCCTTTATCCTTTTCCTTAATAGGTTTCTCACGTTGATCATCATTAACCCTTGGAATAGGGAATTCATTAGCATAATGCCACATTTCCTTGATCTTGAAGCCTTGAAGTGTTGGTGGAGTGTTCTCTGTAGTCTTTTCACAATTCATGTCATTAGAAACCTTTTTCCCATTACATCGTCACTCAGCTGCTCGATGACCTTCTTTTCCACACGTGAAACATTTTATAGTACCTTTATGAAAATCTCCACCATGATTCATTCCACACTTTGAGCATAAAGAAACATTCACCTTCTTTTCACCATTGTTCTGAGATTTTTCCTTCAACTCCATCTTTAGTTTCTTGTCAAAACCATTAGAGGGATATATATCACCAACTTACAGTTCTACCTTGATAGCACAAAACACAATTTATTCAGAGCTACTGATGTCTCCTATCGTTAATGCCCTTCGAAGACATGGTTTTAAACCACTAAAGAATCGATCAACTTTACTTTCACGTTGGATGATAAATCCAGATGCATACCTTGCATGAAATTTAAAATTCACTTCGTATATACCAACAGATTCATAATCCTTTTTCTTAAGCTCAAGGAATTCATTTTCCATCATTGTTTGAAGAATATGAGGGAAGTAAATATTGAAAAATAAGTTCTTGATCTCATCCCATTCCATGGATTCAATTTCATCTTAGGGCCTCACATTATTAATTAGAGTCCAACATTGATTTTCTTCACCTTCAAAATGGTAAATAGCAAGAATTACTTTTTTATGTTCCAAACTACAAAGTATGGAAAATATATTTTCAATTGTACTGATCCATTTTTCAGCAACAAGTGGATCAGAAGACCCACTGAACGAAGGTGGGTGTTGCCTCATTAAGGACTCAATAGAATATTTTTCCCTTATCTTCTCACTTGGAAGTCCAGAATGATTCATAGCTTGTGTAAGTATAGAAATAAGTTTTTTCACTCCATCTATAATAAAAATGGTTTTTTTCAGGAGGACAATCATTTCATTATACATTACATTGATAAATACGGTTCCTTCGGGTTCCAGCCATCGACTAAAACCCAAAAAGAATTGTGTGAGAGGCAAAAATCATTCTAGGGAAAACAATATAATAACGGGGAGAACCTTCAATATATATAACATCTTATTGTTAATTCTAATATTATTACCGTAATTCTAGGACTATAATATATACTTATACCTAACCTTAGGGTCATCCATAGACATACCATAGAAATATCTCTAGGGATCTCACACTACTAGAAAAACAAGTATTTGTGACGGGTCATTTGCGACGGGATCCCGTCGGAAATGGCTTTTTGCGATGGGGGCCCGTCGCAAATGGCCCGTTTCTGAAAACGGTGTCGCAACAACAATTATTTGCGACGGGCCCGTCGCTAAAGACGTGTTTTGCGACGGGGATTCTCCCCGTCGCAAATAGTACTCCGTATATTTGTAAAAACTTTTCAAATAGTAATTGCGACGGGTCCCGTCGCAAAAACTATATAAAAAAATAAAAAAACTATTAACAAATTATTTTAATGCATATAATAATAATACTATTTGTGATGAGCATAGTATCCCGTCGCAAATACTATAAAAAAATAAAAAAAATAAATTATTAATAAATTATTTTAATTAATATAATAATAATCCAATTATAATTCAAAAATAAAAAATAATAATATATTAATAAATGATTTTAATTAATATGATAATAGAATTATAATTCACAAATAAAAATAATAAATTATTTTAATTAATATAATTATAATATAATAATAATTCAAAAATAAAAAATAATAGAATATTAATAAATGATTTAATTAATATAACAATATTAGAATTATAATTCATAGATAAAAAAAATATTAATAAGTTATTTTAATTAATATAAAAATAATAGAATTATTTTACATTCAAATATTAAAATAATTCAAATATTACAAAAAAATATAATTAAATTATAATATTATAAAATTTTAATATATATATAAAATTTAATATAATAAAATATAAATAATATTATTATTCATATTAATATTTTTATTTCAAAATATAATATTATTAATATTTTATAATGAGACAGAAACAACAAATAGAAAAAAAATCATATTTGGATTTATCAAATTTTATAACATAAAAACAAACTCTAATCTGAAGGAGTGGGGAGGGGGGATCTGCAGATGGTGGTGGAGGAAACTTCATCCCTAAAGCATGAATAAGTCGGCGCATGTACTCCATCTTCTCCTGATGCTGCTGCTGCCACTGACTCGTTTGCTCCTCGTACAGCTGCTGCTGGTGTCGATGCTCCTCCTCATGCTGCTGACACATCTGCTCCTGCTCCTGTCGGGGACTCTCTATCAGTGCAGTCTGAGATCGCAATTGATCCTCATACTGTGTAGCAGAAGATGATGCACGAGCTCCTCTCGAGCTGGACGCCGACATCGCAGCACTGCCATAATAATCTCTGGGATTCAGTCGAGAGTTGATACCAACTACCTGGCCCTTCTCGAAGGCATACTGGGTGGCCTCCATCCATGCTGCCTCATCAAACTGACGGCCAGTGGTCTGATTTGATGACTCGTCCTGACTCTCAGGCCGGGTCTGTGACGATGTGGCCTCATATGACTCCTGTAGTTGCAATTTAGAATTAAAATTGTGAATATATTATATGAACTTAATTTTTAAACTTGAAAAAAAAAATACTGACCACGATGTGATGCTGACGATCACCTCTGAGCTCCCTAGTAGCAGGATCACTATACATCCTCCGATATACGTCATACTTCGTAATATCGGGGTGCTCGACAGCCTATAAGAATAAAAAATAAACTATTAATATTTATAGTTATATAAAATATTTATAAATAATGTACCTACCAGATGCTGTCTATGAGTACTGAAAGAACGACTCCCAGCTCGATGAGTCACCTCCTGTCTCCCCCGATTCTGCCTCCCCACCGATGATCTCCTATGAAAGGAACCACTCAACCATTGCACACATAATCCATCCCATACATGGGATGAAATGTACTCTGGTCGGTGTGCTCTACGTGACTCGTCAAAATCTGACACTTCTGCTTTCTTCAGGGAAGCTTTTCTTAAATTGTGCAAAAAATGAAAAAAGCGATCACGCATGGCCACCTCCCATGCCTCGTGGATGGCGTCACGCATGGTATCCTCGATCGGATACTATAAACCATACAAATAAATCAAAATATCAAGTTAGAAATGAAATAATTTTCAAAATAAAAATTATTTGTTTACGTATGTACCAACCAATGGCCGAACATGGCCTGCTGCACATCAATGGGAATCTTCTCCCATGTTGCTCATGGCTGAGAGAAATAGTTGCGCAAAATAGCGCTACCCTGTCCGACTGCTATATGCGAAAAACTGTAAAAATAATAAACATTTATTATGTGAATATATTAATGAAATCTTAGTCAAATCCATAGATTATCACACCTCCGTGTGCGTGGATCAAACCCAAGACGTGGACGTCGCTCGATGACGGGGTCAGGAATCATCAATCATGCAAGACCGCGCCCCCTCCGCGTACTCCCTGGAGCGCCTGCAGGCTGAGGGTCATCTGCCAGCAACTCATCTGCATCGAAAGGCAGGTCAGCATCCGCCAACTCACGAAACGTGTCGTCGTCCATCTGAAACAGAAAATGTTAATGTTGTTAGAAAATAATTGATAATTACTATTATATATATATATATATATTATGATTGTATATAACTACCATAGAATTCTATCAGTGTTCATCTTCATCATTATCTTCATATATGTCAATTTCATCTTCATATTTCTCCTCAACATCATCGATATCCATTCGAGTTCCAGTTGCTTCATCTCTTACCATTTCAAATTCATATGTGACATCATTAACATCATCGTCATCGCCGACTCATAAATGTGGGGTGTCGTCATCGATACTCATGTCTCTTTGTAAAAAAGATTGATTTTGAGTACTCTCTTGAAAAACTTCAATTCATTTCACATCAGTGAAAGCACATTCAGTTTGACTAAACTGATTGTCTCGAATTTTGATTTTTATTACACACCACCAATCAGTCAAGTCTCTTGATGTTGCAAATTACTTTGCGTAATAAACATGATGTGCCTGTTGAGCCAATAAGAATGGTTCATTTACTGCGAGAACACTTTTACATTTAATATCGATGATTCCATGAGTCAGATGAACACGCACACCTCTCTCTGTATCCAACCACCGACATTTGAACATGGTTATGTACTGTTGTCCAAGATAACAGAGTTCAATGATTTCATCAAGTATGCCATAAAAGTCAACTTCATTTTCTCGATGATGAGATCCTCTCAAGCTAACTCCACTGTTCATTGTTTTTTTTTGATTCCCCATATGCATGTGTGTGAAATCGAAATCCATTCACCACATATGCATTATAAGTTTTAACAAGTTTGGAAGGTGGGTTACTCAATATACACAGCGGTTTGTCAATTTTATCAGCATGTCGAGACACCTGAAAATTTGTGAAATAATTATCAATATAGTAAACTATACATTGAATGAGTTGCTAAAAGATAAAGAATTTATGTTACCAGTTTTTGAAACCACTGAGAGAAATTTTTCTTTCGGCGTTCTTCGAGAGCAGTTGTTGTAATTTGTGGAATTTTTTTCTTGATATGATTATCATACAACCTATAAAAAAAGTTATTTACAGTAACATAAATGATAGAATAAGTGATAAAAACACTTACAGTACAACTGATGTCATCTCTTCACAGTTGAGCAGAACATACGTATGAGCTCTGTGATGTTCATCATTTGAAAGCCAGTGTTCATAAACTCCACAAAAACCAAGCTCTAGCTAGTTGTAAAAAGATAATTGACTGTCGATTTCATCAATATTCCTCTCGTTTCATCCCATTCGGTTGTGTTTTGAAGGATACTCAGATTCAAAATAATGGGAGTAGAAAAAAGATATTTCCTCTTGCAAATAAGCTTCTGCAATAGATCCTTCAACAGATGCTTTGTTACGTACTTTTCTTTTCAATTTTTGCATACATCATTCAAATGGGTACATCCATCAAAACTGTACTGGACCTCCACATTTGGCTTCATATGGCAAATGTAAAATCAAATGTTCCATTGAGTCGAAGAAAGACGGCATAAATATTTTTTCCTGTTTACATATAATTACAACAACATCTTCTTCAAGTTTGCATAGAGAATCATAATCTGATGTAGCCGCAAAAATTTCCCGAAGAAAATGAGACATGTCTGTTATGGAATCCCAAATCATAGAATTCAACAGACCTCTTAATCCAATGGGTAGAATTCTTTCCATTATAACATGACAATCATGACTTTTTAATTCAGTAATATGACCATTCTTTACACATCTACCCAAATTGGTAGCACAACCATCTGGAAGTCTCCAATTTGAAATCCACTGACAAAATAATAAATGGTTTTCTTTAGATAGTGTATAAGCTACTTTTGGTTTCAGTAACCTTTCTGTTCTGACATTCTCAAACAGTTCCAGTTCTAGACGCCTACAAATTTGGGCAAGATCTAAACGTGCATTTACATTGACTTTTCTCTTTCCTGGCGTATCCAAAACCGTATGAAACAAATTATTAAAACATTTCTTCTCAATATGAATGACATCCAACATGTGGAGGACTAACAAATCAGACCAATAAGGAAAATCCCAAAATATGCTACGTTTAATTCAATTGTGTTCTTTCCCAAAACCAGAAATTTTCTGTTGGTTTATTTTGGGACCAAAAGTGATGGGAGGTAATGAAAATACAACTGATTTTAACTCTGAACCTGATAGCATTTTTGGAGTTCCATCCCTTTCAATTGTTCCTTTTCTAAAATGAGATCTGTTTCAGCGAAAATGATGATCAGCTAGAAGAAATCTGCGATGACAGTCAAAATAACAAGGTTTCTTTCCATGAATGAGCATAAATGCTTTGTTCTCTTCGATACAGTAAGGACATGATTTCTGACGATGTGTACTCCAGCCAGATAAAATCCCATAAGCCGGTAAGTCATTAATTGTCCATATCAATGCTGCTCTCAGTATAAAATTCTGTTTCGTAGCAACATCATATGTACTGACACCAGTACTCCACAATAAACTTAAATCATCAATAAATGGTTTCAAATAAACATCAATATTTTTCTTCGGATGTCCTAGAATTAGTAAAGTCAAAAAGATATATGGCTCTTTCATCAACATCCATGGAGGTAAATTGTACGGAGTAAAAAAAACATGTCAACATGAATATTGACTACCATAAGATCCGAACGGACAGAAACCATCAGTGGAAAGGCCCAGTCGAACATTTCTAGCTTCTAAAACAAAGGATGGATGCACTCTATCAAAATGTTTCTATGAATCACCATCATCTGGATGATTCAAGCTTTTATCGGTTGAAATATTCGCTTTATGCCATGACATCATTGTCGCTGTATTCTTAGACATGAATAAACGCTGCAGTCTGGATGTAAGCAAAAAATATCTCAACTGTTTTACAGGAATCAAACCAGACTTCCCATATTTCCCTTCTTTATATCTCAATTGCCCACAAGTGGGACAACTATCCAATGACTCATTTTCCCCAGAATATAAAATACAGTCATTTGGAGATGCATGAATCTTCTAACTAGTAAGTCCCAAATTTCGAACCATCCTCTTACTCTCATAGTAATTTGCAGGCAAAACATTTCCTTCAGGTAACAGTGTTTTAAGCAAAAAAAATATCTGGCCAAAATAGGTGTTTGACATTCCGTTATCTGATTTGATAGCCATAAATTTTGAAACTGCTTCTAATTTTCTCATCTTGCAGCCAGGATATAATGCATCCTCAGCAGACCTCAACAACTCATAAAAGTCAGACGGTGCCAACTCAGGATTTGAATCTATATCATCCAGAGCTTCTGTATGTTGAACAGATGAACCTGCAACATCATGTACTAAATCTTGAAACCGGGATGGATCCGGAATCAAGTTGGTATCACCTACCCTGGAACTGCATTCACCGTTTTGATACCAAAAAACATAATCTGGTTGAAAACCAAAACGCAAGAGATGTCCCCCCACATTGTCAAACGTGTCAAATGTTCTCAATGCACATTTTCTATAAGGGCATTTTATTTTGCCTTCTTAAACAAATTCTGGATTTGATGCCGCAAATGATAAAAAAGTCTCCACACCCTCTATATATACTGGATTTAAACCAGAACCATTTGGATTTCTACGTTGATTTATCCATATGCGGTCATCTAATAATGACTGTTGACGACCTCGTTATTCCATATTTTTTTATAAAATATAAAAGGATTACTGGTTTTGAATAATTTGTTAGAAAAAACACTCAAGAAAGGATTGAATATATTGAGAATAAAGCAAAACCTGTAACAAATATTGATAAGTTTAATATTATATTGATTTTTTAATTTTTTTAATAATACTAATATTTTTTTTCATAAATATTAATTATATAATAATAACATTATTAAATTATTAGTATATTTTATTATTAATATTAAAATAATATAATTTCCTATATTATATACAATTCTCCTTTCATCTATGTGTTTAACATTCTGTCTCTACATGTAATATTGGCATTCACTTTTACCTCTCCATTGGTGAGTAAGTTGATAATTTTGAAAAAGAATGCCAATATTAAATGTGGAGACAGAAAACACACAGATGAAAAGAGAATTGTATATAATATAGAAAATTATATTATTTAAATATTAATAATTAAATATACAAATAATTTAATAAGTTAATTATTCCTAATTATTGGTAATTATTCCAAATTATTGGTAATTATTCCAAATTATTGGTAATTATTCCAAATTATTGGTAATTATTCCAAATTATTGGTAATTATTCCAAATTATTGGTAATTATTAATAATTCTTGGTAATTATTCCTAATTATTGGTAAATATTGGTAATTATTGGTAAATATTGGTAAATATTGGTCATTATTGGTAAATATTGATAAATATTGGAAAATGTTGGTAAATATTGGAAAATATTGGTAATTATTGGAAAATATTGGTAATTATTTGAAAATAATGGTAATTATTGTAAAATATTGGTTATTATTGCTAATTATTGGTAATTATGACTAATTATTGGTAATTATTACTAATTATTGGTAATTATTGGTAATTATTGGTAATTATTGGTAATTATTGGTAATTATTTGTAATTATCACTAATTATTACTAATTATTACTAATTATTGGTAATTATTACTAATTATTGGTAATTATTACTAATTATATGTAATTATTACTAATTATTGATAATGTTTACTAATTATTGGTAATTATTACTAATTATTGGTAATAATTACTAATTATTGGTAATTATTACTAATTATTGTTAATCATTACCAATCATTGGTAATTATTGGTAATTATTGTTAATTATTACTAATTATTACTAATTATTGCTAATTATTACGAATTATTGGTAATTATTGGTAATTATTACTAATTATTACTAATTATTGGTAATTATTGGTAATTATTACTAATTATTACTAATTATTGGTAATTATTACTAATTATTACTAATTGGGGGTAATTATTGTTAATTATTTCTAATTATTACTAATTATTTCTAATTATTACTAATTAATGGTAATTATTGGTAATTATTTCTAATTATTACTATTTATAGGTAATTATTACTAATTATTACTAATTATTGGTAATTATTACTAATTATTACTAATTAATGGTAATTATTGATAATTATTGATAATTATTACTAATTATGGGTAATTATTGGTAATTATGGGTAATTATTGGTAATTATTGGTAATTATTACTAATTATTGTTAATTATTACTAATTATGGGTAATTATTACGAATTATTGGTAATTATTACTAATTATTGGTAATTATTACTAATTATTCGTAATTATTACTAATTATTACTAATCATTACTAATTATTGGTAATTATTGGTAATTATTACTAATTATTGGTAATTATTACGAATTATTACTAATTATTTCTAATTATTACTAATTATTTCTAATTATTGCTAATTATTACTAATTATTACTAATTATTTGTAATTATTACTAATTAATGTTAATTATTACTAATTATTGGTAATTATTACTAATTATTACTAATTATTACTAATTATTTGTAATTATTATGAATTATTGGTAATTATTACTAATTATTGGTAATTATTACTAATTATTGGTAATTATTACTAATTATTGTTAATTATTACTGATTATTTTTAATTAGTACTAATTATTGTTAATTATTACTAATTATTGGAAATTATTACTAATTATTGTTAATTATTACTAATTATTGGTAATTTTTACGAATTATTACTAATTATTACTAATTATTGGTAATTATTACTAATTATTACTAATTATTGGTAATTATTACTAATTATTGGTAATTATTACAAATTATTGTTAATTATTACTAATTATTGTTAATTATTACTAATTATTGTTAATTATTATTAATTATTGTTAATTATTACTAATTATTGGTAATTATTAGTAATTATTGGTAATTATTACTAATTATAGGTAATTATTACTAATTATTGGTAATTATTACTAATTATTGGTCATTAATACTAATTATTGGTAATTATTACTAATTATTGTTAATTATTACGAATTATAACTAATTATTACGAATTATTACGAATTATTACTAATTATTACGAATTATTGGTAATTATTACTAATTATTGGTAATTATTACTAATTATTGGTAATTATTACTAATTATTGGTAATTATTGGTAATTATTACTAATTATTGGTAATTATTACTAATTATTGGTAATTATTGCTAATTATTGGTAATTATTACTAATTATTTCCTAATTATTACTAATTATTACTAATTATTGGTAATTATTGATAATTATTACTAATTATTACTAATTATTCCTAATTATTGGTAATTATTCCTAATTATTGGTAATTATTACTAATTATTGGTAATTATTACTAATTATTGATAATTATTGGTAATTATTACTAATTATTCCTAATTATTGGTAATTATTGGTAATTATTGGTAATTATTGGTAATTATTTGTAATGATTACTAATTATTGGTAATTATTACTAATTATTGGTAATTATTACCAATTATTGGTAATTATTACTAATTATTTACTAATTATTACTAATTATTACTAATTATTGGTAATTATTACTAATTATTACTAATTATTACTAATTATTGGTAATTATTACTAATTATTACTAATTATTCGTAATTATTACTAATTATTGGTATTTATTACTAATTGTTAGTATTTATTCTTAATTATTTGTAATTATTACTAATTATTCCTAATTACCATTTAAATATTAACAATGAATACTAATAATTTAAATTTATTAAGTAACAAAACAATGTAAACATAATTAAATTACAACTAATTAAGAATAATTGAAACCAATAAATATTTTAAAATAAATATTAAATTAAAAGGAAAATAAATACCTTCAAAATTGATATGAGGTTGATCTCTGATCGTTGTTGAAAACTTCAATATCAACTCCGAAAAAAATTAAACTCAAGAAACTCTAAACTCTAAAAATACAGTTTTGAGAGAAGTAGAAGATGGATTTTGAGAATGAATGAAAAAAAAACGGATGGGGATATTTATAGGTTAGATTATTTCCATCGTAAATAGTAGTATTTGTGACGGTACCCGTCGCAAATACCTTAGCCCGCATTTATTATGGTCAACGGTTAAATAGTTATTTGCGATGGGACCCGTCGCAAATAATAACCTGCCGACTTACTATTTGCGACAGGGTATACCCCCGTCGCAAATACCTTTTACCGCCGCCTGTTATTTGCGACGGGCAGTAACCGCCCGTCGCAAATAACCTTCCCGCGATTTGGCGTGCAAAGCGCGGCAGCCCTTTTGCGATGGGAAAAGCCAACCCATCGCAAATAAGTTTCTAATGGGACTATTTGCGACGAGATTTTTCCCCGTCGCAAATGCCCAATTTTCCCGTAGTGTCACTAAATTTTTCACATCCTAGTTTCCAAAGGTTTACTAAACCTTTCCATTGATACCAACTGTAGAGACCCATATCTTAACGTACATGGACATTACATTACTTTTCCGGAATATATAATACATAACAAAAACAGACATCAATGGACCGTAATAGTTTATCATCTTTGTAAACATAGAATATAATCTTCTAATCTTGGTGAAAGATCTTCAACATCTCCCATAATGATCTTCCTCTTTTGTTTTCTTACCTAAAACCTTTATTTATATCTTGGGGAAAAGAATACATCAAAAGGGTGAGCTAAAATTCTCATTAAGGGTAATCATGGAAAAAATAAAACAAATCATACAAATTTAAACATAAAAACATGAACATAATGTTTAAACATAAAATTCTTGAGAAATGACATAAAACATGGAAGTACGTAAGGCATAGATCATAATGGAACATAAATCATGATAAAATATCATGGGAATAAAACATGTAATTGTGGAAACTATTAAGCACATGATAAGATTTCCATAGTAGCCAAGACATTGCTTCCAAGACCATCTTAGTAAATAAATTCTCTTTATGAATCGAGTTCACTCATCTTTCTAGTCCTGAATCATTGAACCAGATTAACTTACCGTTCCGGCCATGTCTATCTCAAGAGATATAAATCTTTATCCAATGCATTGGAGGGAGATATATGTCCCACCCATTTCATAATGAAATCAATCTTTCGTGTGCCACAAAATAAACATACATCATTCATAAAAACCCAATGAATAAAATGTGTTTTATAAACATCATCCCATAATAACACAATCCATATAAAAGAAATGTATATCATTTCATCATAAGAAAAATCACACCATGTAAACAATAGAGACATTATACTTGAAACATAAACATAATAAATAATGTGGTCTTAGATGGAAAATATTTTTGATAAAACACTTGAAATGAATTCTTGAGGAAAATATCCTTTCTTCTTCAAAATAATTTACTTTTCTCAAAATGCCATTAAATTTTAAAAGAAAAGATTTTCTTTGGAAATAATCATGAAATTTTCCAGAGGAATGTTCATTTAAATAAGTCATTATGAAATCATAAAAATCCATTAATGACGTATAAGTTAAAAAACCTTCTTCACGTACTTTTTCCATAAAAATAAAAATTACCTCGTATGGTAAAAAAAGAAAGATTCCTTACATACCATGTAGTAGAAGTCAAAAATGTGTAAAAAGGACTTTAAACATATATGAAACCATTTTTAGAAAATAGGGACACTGATGATAAATATAACCCCTATAAATACTTACAAATAAACAATCTCGGATAAAAACGAGATTGGAAAAGTTATCTCATACATTAAATCTGATATGCTTCGTACATATCCGAACCTCATGTATAATGATTTAAATAATGACATTTACTTATTACATATACATATTCATTGTAATTATAATCATATACGGTTCTCTTATGACATTATATTACTCGTTCTTTTGTAAATTGCATGTTAAAGCAGCATTTTGGGTAAAATCGTTTTAGTTATCGTACGTGTTTGGACTCGTTATTCTTGATATTATTATTACATATATCATGATTTACTTACATCCAGAATGTAAATAATTATTTATATATCATATATATTCTGTATATATATATCATAGATATATGAATGAAATGAATTCCACCGTTCTTGTAGAAGGTAGCCCATACGTATGCATTAATGCTGTTTTCCTTTCCTTATTGACTTGAATGGATGCAATAGATGAAATATATATATATATATATATACATAAATCCAGTAGCTTAATTATGTCATATATTTCATTATTATTCATTATATATACTTTATAATCATTCTTGAAGGGTTAACATGGAGAATAAATCTCATCGCGTCGTGGAGACGGTAATTCGTACGTACGCACGAGCGATGATATCATTCCCATATTTGTTGAATTGAATTACAGTGGATGATAAAATATCATATAATTAGTATGATGTCATAATAATCATATATACTTATTATTTACACTATTATACCCATCCATGTATGGTGGTGGTGGAAAACATATTACACCACGGCGTGGAGACGGTATTTCGTACGTACGCACACGTGGTGATTTCATTTTCCATATGATGGATAGAAGGTGAAATACAGTTTTTTCATATTTATAATAACATATCAGTATATAATTAATACTTATGTTATTAAATTACAATGAAATAACTAAAGAAGAGGAAGTATAAGAAGAAAGAAACTTGAAAGATACGGTAGAAGATATTACCTCCTCCTCGACTCACCTCCTTTATTATTCTTCATAGGACACTAGAGATGGTTTTTTTAGAAGACCAGATCCTCTATGATATAACTAGAGAGGTTGAGAAGAGAAATATTCAGGTTTTGGCCGAGCTTCACATCTCAAAATGGTGTGAAGAGAAGAGGGAAGGGGTAACCTTTTTATAAGGGAGGAGAGGGGCACCTTTGGAAAAATTTAAACTATTATTTTATAATAAATTAATATTCGGTTTATAATAGCTCCCAATTGATTTATTTCGAAACTAAAGTGGGAATGAGTTGAAATAATCTCAACCAATATATTTTATACAATTTGAGGTTGCTATTTTAACCTTATCATTTAGATTTAACACTAAGTTAAATAATTTAACTATTACCGTGTCTTCATGTTTTCTAACAATATACGGTTAATAAACATACAATAACAAGCCAAAAAACCACATGTGGTTCATTTTTAATATATATAACCTTATATAAGTCATTTTGATGAACCTTAGATTTTTAGGAACATAATAAAAATTAATAATATAATATTTGTTTTAAAAACTATTATATGTCAATTTTGACACTATTTGGTAATTGTTTTTTTGAGAAAATCATAGCAACATGATCAATTAAAAAAACGTTAATTGAATCAATACTAACATATCACATTAACCTATAAAATTATTTTAAATCATAAAAAGTCTCAAATTACATTTATTTGGGTATTTATAACATCAATTATATTAATATTTAATTAATAGGGTAATTAATGCATCATCCTTGTGTTATAAATAAATTATATTATTTAAGGTCTAAAAACAATAAATAAAATACCTTAATGTAATAAAACTTATTATATTCTTAATGAATATTTATAGTCGAATTTATATTATGTGTATCTATATATAATAAATGGTTTAGTTATTAAACATTGATTTTAACTATTCTAACTCTTCTTTAAATAAAATAATAATAAGTATCCAAATCTAATACAAGTGGACCTAAAGGGTAATATTTATTTTTTATGGTTCTTTTTTGGTCGAATTACACTTATCCAATAGAATTAGGACATGTTTTAGGGTAATAATAATATCATTTTTACCCATAATTACCTTGTTTACTTTTTACCGTGGTAAATAAAAGTAAAAAGTTACTAAACTCCAAAAATTATTTTTATCTTATTGAACCACATTTTACTCCTTAATATTAATTGTGTCTCTCAAATTTTCAAAATTCCACTCATAGAATCAGTAAAATAATGTTTTATGTAAATTTTTAAATTCTCCTACGAGGTGGGTAAAAGACGGTGAAAAGTTCAATAAAATTTTTACATATCTAAAATGATTATAAAATGACTCCATTGAATTAAATTGAACTTCTATATATATTATGTATTAATTTTGACCTAAAATAAATTTAAATAAAATAAATAATTATTTAAATAAAAAGTTGGTTTTTAAATAGTAACCTAGTGTTTTCACTATTCATCAAAAATTGAATGTTTTTAGAAAAATACAAAAATTTCACCCTAGGATTATTTTGATATTTTGAATCCAAAATTGAAGTCCATTTTGTAAGATCAAATTTATATGATTTCAAAAAGTTGGTATTACTGTTCATAACAGCTAGCTCATTATAATATTTTTATAATATCTCGTTTAGTGAAACTTGGTATTGCATACAACACATGCTATCGAGGAAGGTCTTGATTGCATGTAATGCAAGCCAATTCAGGGGTACGTGTAGTGAAAGCTCTGTTTGGTGTTGTGTATAACATTATCATAAATTATTTCATTTATACATTAATCTAAATCATACTTAATGTTGCGTGGAATAATTTTCCCAAAACGAACATGAAATTGTGTGTAACACGAGCCAAGAATAGTGTTGCGTATACTTCAAGATAATACAGTGTGGAATATAGTACAAGCTAATCTTGGTGTAGTGTATAATAGAAGACATCAAAAAAATTAAAAATAATATATCTCCGAAAATCTTTGGGTGTTACACATTATGTGTGGGAATGAAGGACATTATGTAAAGTATTTTCGAGTAAAAATGAAGAGTATTATGGATGAAAATAATATATATCCTAAGAATCCATTTACAGTCATTTGCCAAAAATGTAGGGGACCTGGGAAATACCTGATTCAATGCCCTATTATATAGAATAACCTATTGGTCATGGATGAAACTATGTGGAAATAAATGGATGGATAAATGATTAAAAGTATTATTTCTCTTTGTTGAAGGGATTAAATTGGAAGAAATTTCTCTTGTCTGTGTAACCCTATAGTTTGTTATGTGAAAATTCTATTTGATGAAGAATTATCTTTTCTTTTGGGGGTATTTTTATAAATAACTATTTGGGTTTATATGATCCTTGAATTTGAGTTAATTACAGGTTATTAATTTTTGGGATGAAAATATGATGTATGAGATAAAATTTGTGGTTAGATTATGTTATGGTAATTTTGAGGAATTTACCTCATTTTGGTATGTTATAAAATAATTCTTTTGAAAAAGTACAACACACAGACTATGTAATAACCTGTTGACTCAGACAAAGCTGCATGGATCTAACCCATAACTAATGTGTGTCTAGGATTTATCTCCTACCATTGGACTACGTGAAGTCCCTTGTCAGTGTGTCTAATTTTTTAGTAAATATTTTTATTGATCAGTAATAAGTTGATTTAGGATCTTATGTTTTATCAAAAGGAAATCAATATTGTAGGAAAATTATTTAGTGATTATGTGATAAATGTTATTTTGGAAGACGTTCACTCTATTGGGAACACTGTATGCCCATTTAAAAAAATAATACCATGGGATTTCATTTGGGGAGTAATAGTAGATTTTTATCTATGTTTTTATTGTGGATTTATAGTGAATTGGTTTATTTATGGAATGAATTAACCTATCATAGAGAATATGTGATTAGGTCAATTAATTTTATGTATGGGACTGTAGGAGTAGTAGATGTTATTTGAAGATAAAATTTAACGTTTAACACTACATAATCATATTCTTCTTTGTTTTGGGTTTCAATAATAGTTTGGTTATATTGAAGGATTTTAAGGACAATTCTTTATTGAATAATATTTATTGATCTTTGGGTATTGTTGGTTTATTTTTAGAAATTATGATTAGTATTCCTTCCTCAAATGGATTATCCAAAATGGAGATCATCTAATACTGTACAAACAATTTTGGTTTTGTTTTGTCTCTAAAGACAAGGGAAATATATAGTTCAACCATTCTGGATTATGTGATTCTCTATAAGTTGACTCTAGCACTTAATGTGTGACCAAGTCATCTTTAATACTCACTGTTTGGAGTGAATGATGATTTTGTGGTATAAATTCGTTGAAGGATGGAATTCTACTTATCAAGTACTATTCTCTCTATTATTCTATAAAGAAATCAATTATCAAACCATAGGGAGAGGATTATAAACACAAAAATGTGTTATCCTAATACCTTACGTTATTCATTATAGATTTATGGCATTGAGGCCCTCAATTTTACAATCCATTGTTTGTGATTAATAAATTCAATAAACCCCTATAAATATTTACGTATTTCCTCCAATTATAATTTCCACCAACTTTCACCTATTCGAAATCCTATTTTGGTGGTGACTTTTCCATTTCCCTTTCCCTCTTATTGACATTAAATTTTATTAAACCCTTTTTAAATGTGGGTTTTCCACAATGGAAATTTATATTTTTTATTTAAGAATAACAATTTCAAATTGTGATTGAAAAATTTACTGAATAATGGAATAATTTATGATCCCAAGCTCCCATGATATGCTTCTTTTTTAATAATATAATAGCGAGTGAGGTACGCACCACCGAGATCAAGCACACCACAAACTATAAAACTATCTGTTTAAAAAGAGTTTATGTATACTAATAAATATATTTTTAATTTTATATATATCCCATATAATATTAACATTCACATTCTTTGTTTCATAGACATAACATAATAAAAAATTCAATTTTTTAGATAAAAGAAGTTTTTTTCTAGAAATACAGTTTTCGCCTTTTAATAGAGAACCATTTCTAAATCCAATATTTGAAACTTTTATATATTATATTTGATGAATATAAATTCTTATTTAGAATAATGACATATAAATTTATTTTGGATATATTTTTGGTATTTTTTTAATAACATTTATATTTTGATGAATAGTAAAAGATACAAAATTTTAATTGAAAGAAAATTTTTAAATAAAATTATTTTATATTGTAAAATTATACATTTAAAAGGTTTTTAGGTATAATTATATTATATTTTTATCATTTGATACAATATTGGTCATTGGATGTTACTTCAATATTAAACCGTACATAAAAACAAAGCAATCTTTTGATAGTTTTTACTTCTTAAAAACCCACTTTCTGGTTTTCTCAATGAGAATTAATTTTATATTAATTAAAGAATATTATATGTTTTTAATTTATTAAAATAGAAACCATTTTTGGATTCATAGTATCAAAATTATCTGTGGGTGAATTTTTGGTATATTTCTGAAAACATTCAATTTTTGATGAATAGTGAAAAACACTACATTGTTGTTTAAGAACCAACTTTTTTAAAAAATTATTATTTTATTTAAATTTATTTTAAGTCAAAATAGATAAATTATACATACATTAGTTAAATTTAATTTATTGGAGTCATTTTATAATAAAATTAGATGTAGAGAATTTTATTGAATATTTTAACATCTTTTACGCACCTTTTAGGCACGTTAGCAAATTTGTATAAAACGTAATTTTACAGATCTTTTTTGATTTGAATATCAAGAATCTGAGTGAAATAGTTGAAATTTAGGTAAATGTTTGTTCAATAAGATGAAAATAACTTTTGGCTATGGTTTACCACGGTTAGAAGAAAAAATGGTAATTAAAGGTAAAAATGAAATTATAATTACCCAAACACATGTTCTAATTAATTGGATAAGTTTATTTCTGCCAGAAGCAACCTTAAGAATAAAATATTATTATTTTGTTCCACTTAGACTAGATTAGGACATTTATTATTATTTTATTTAAAGAAGAGTTAAAAGTGTTAAATTCAAATTTTCATAACCAAAACATTTATAATATGCCATTATATATAATATAAATTTGACTATAAATATTATTTAGAGAGAAAAAATGATTTCCTATATAATTTTATTTTATTAATAATTTTTAGATATTATATAATTAAATTTATTTATGACACAATGTTGATGCAGTTATTATATTTTTAATGAAACGTTAAAATAATTAATGTTATAAATATCCAAATAATTATAAATATAATATTTTGATTAATTACACTAATTTTATAGATTAATATGACATGTTAGGGTTTATTAAATGAATTTTTTGAAAGTAATCATGATTTTATGATTTCCTCATAAATCTATAACTAAATAGTGTCATAATTTCAAAAATGTGTTCTTAAAACAAATACTATATTATTAAATTATATAGAAGCCCTAAAAATATATGGTTCAGAAAAAGGACATATATTAATATATATATATATATATTAGTAACGAACCACTTGAGGTCCTCTTGGAATTTTATAGTAATATTATTAACCATATAATATAATAACACAAGAATACATGGTAAAAGTAAAACTATTTAACTAAGAGTTAAATATAAAATATAAGGATAATATGGTGACCTAAACATGTATAAAACATATTTCTTGAGAGGTTTTTGACCAATCCCCACCATATCCTCGAAATAAATCCTTTATAATCCACAATAAATAGAATATGACTGTATAAAAATAATAGTAATTCATGCTTTTCTTAAAGTGACCCTCCCCTCTCTAATGACAAGGTACTCCCCATTCTCTCAAAATGATATCTCCAATGAAATTTTTCTCAGCCAAAACCTACCCAAATATCATCGCAACATCCCCTACTTCGTCATAGAGTCCTTACGTTGGTCATAAATCCAACCTACGGGGCAATTTTGATCAAATCAAAATGAAACACCCGAAGAAGAGGTAATAATTTCACCACCTCCTTCAATGTTATTTTCTTCTTCAACTTCCTCTTTCATTATTTTATCCATAAAAAAATAATAACTCCACTTACTTATACAAAATGATATTTTATTATAAATATTGTACAACCCTATTCCTTATTCAATCCATCCAATGAATGACAAGTCACCATACGTGCGTACGTACGACTGACCGTCTCCACGTCTTGGTGTAGTTTGTTATTGAAACACTTCATTAATAGAAGTTTTTTATAATTAGTATAAATAATGTAAATAATAAATATAAAATGTTAAGGATTATTTATATATGATATACCCTCCAATTACATATGTTTTCACCATCAATATAATGATATTGTCGCTTGTGCATACGTATGGATTACCGTTTCCACGATCACGATGAAATTCATTCCCCATCATAATCGTTCATGAATAATTTTCATTTAATGATTAAAAATAATTGTTAATAAAAAAATATTATTTTGTATATGATTCCAATACATCCTATCAGTAACAAACATGGCGTATGTAACCAATCATAGAAAGGAAATCAAATAATTTAACACCTGAAACGATGATACTACAAAAATATTATTAACAATGAAATATTATGAGATCATATATGATAAAAAATTTAAATATGTTTTTATTTTATAATTTAATAAACATTATTTATCTTTTATACTATAGGTTAACGTACACTCAACAATAAGAAAGCACAAGGTATGGTGATTTCATCTCACTTCTAATTCCTGTGAGATTCATGAAATAATGCCACTATTTCCATTTGTGTGGGGTATGTACTGACAATGATTGTAATATTTTAGTAATAAAATTTTTGTATGGTTGTTTAAATATTCATTGTTTGATCCTTCTTTCATGGGGTGTATGTTTCGTATGTTACCAAAGCGGTAAGGGAATTTTAATTTCTTATTTCCACTCATAGGGTTTTACAAAATCTTCATTGATTATTTTACTCCTATATTATGTTTCAAATAACCATATATTAATTTATTTCATTATTTCCACTCCCTTTTGTGTGGATATAATTTTTATACACATAATCACTCAATGGATAAATTCTCAAGTCATCGACATAAACTGTATAAGAGTAATCCTAACTAAATTTCCATTCAATGAGATAGACCAACAAGTAATTGGTGTTGTTTTACAATAATATGTGTGAATGTCCTATGATTTATTTACATTAAATATCTAATAATATTTAGTGTATTTATATTTTTCACACTTAATTGTGTCATTGATTTACCCTTAACCTATGGATACTCTCTTTATAAGGGATTTCATCTCAATTTACATTTCATTGAGACTTCTTCGTTTTTATAAACCAATTCACATTTATATGTTGTATAGAATATTATTTGATATATTATATCATTAATCCCTTTATTATAGTGATATTATAATGTTTTGATTACATCATGTTTTTATGTTTAAGCATCTCTCATTTTGTTAGGAACTATAACTAAAATATTATTTTAAATGTTTTGATGATTTATTCTTCTAAATCGTTCTCATTAATGTCCATGATTTAAAATGGTTTTATGGATTTATTTATATAAACATGTCTATTTTAAAATTAAATTCTTTTAATTAGTTTCAAATTTGTTTACGACACTTTGATTTAAAAATCTATTTTAAATGGATTCTTTATAAATAGAGAGACTTTTAAATGTTTTCAAGAAAAATGGGATATTTATATCAAATAATTTTAATTATTATATTCATATACATAAATATCATTCATTATTCAAGATTTATGATAATTTCTACCATATTGTATTGAATGGGTTATGTTTGACTGTGGATGTTCTACTTTCATACCATAAAGAGTTTTTGGTTAAAATATTGACCTTTTATATGGTATTTTTAATACGAATGTTTAGATTATGTTTCAACCTTTTCATATGAGGAATGCGTTGGACATTGTAAGTGACGAGTGGAGCCTGTTATAGCTCCCCAATGCATCAGTAGGTCTAATGAGACAAAGTAGTTTCTTGGAACAAGGATTTGAAAAAATCTTATTTTTTAGTCTTGGCCCGAGGCCTTGGCGATGTGGTTGTGATGTCCAACATTATGCATTCCATCTTTAGGAAATTTTATATTGATATTACAAGCGATTATTTGGAAAATAGAATATCCATGTGAATAGGTAAATGGAATTATTTGATTTATATTTTCTAAATTATGCAGAATTTACATTTAAAAGGCTTGTGTTTTATTCATATACATTTCCTTAAATGTTTATGCTTATTTATAAAAGTTTTTTCTATATTTTAATCCTTACAGAGAATCTGGGCTCACACCATTATATGTCATATTTTTTTAGGATGTGAAGAAGTATAATAAGATTACCCTTCAGGAATATGCTAAGGGACAAGAGTTTGTTTAAAGGGGACATTATGTAGTTTTTATTTATTTCATGATGTAATGTAAAACTTATGTATGTATATAGTACTTCCAAGGATACTAAACTAATCTATTATCCCGGACCTGATCTCCTATGATAATACCAATGATATATAATAATGCACTGATTTTGGATAAGTAGTGTCAGGGCATTATAGAAAAAACTCTTCCAAAGAGACACTTGAGTCCAAATCATCATTAATTCACTTATTGACAATGCATTCATCAAACCATTTGGAATTAGAGGCTACCCCCATGACCAAATAGTCAGTAGCATTCATATTTTGAAAGAAAAAAGTGCATACATGTAAAGATTCTAGAATCAAATCTTTATCACCATCAACATATTGATTGTCAATATAATATTCTGTTACACTAGTAATGACGTCAATAAAATAGGATTTTCCAAAAGTCCCATTCAATGGAATATAAATAATATTATACTTTAGTATAACATTTTATGATGAGGTTGATTCATCCTTTAGCCTTGCACAGTAGGATATACATTTTTCCAGATATGGAAACAAAACTCAAGTCCATATAAGTTGTAGATTCAAAAATAGTTGTCAGTTTGATCATACAATTTTCACTCGGATGACCATATTTTTAAATTTAGACCATATCAAGCCTCTATGGAAGTTTCCATTTACATTTCCAATGGTTAAATACTTATCAAAAAATATTAACACGTTCCAACTCTATTGAATGTCAAAAAAAAATCACCAATAACCAAATACACATTATCAGTTAGATGAAGAGAACGATGTTTCTGGACCAAGATTTGGGAAATGTTACTATTTGTAGCCATATATTTTTCTTAATTAAAATTTATTGGGGCATCAACCGCCAATGCTACATCATAGGGGATACTTGAATTACATAAATAATAGATCAACCACTTGATAAGAATTCATGATTGTGCAGTGGAGTTATTGGCCCAAAATGACTCAAACCAAATGTTTATTACTAAAATCTCGAAACTCCTAGTTTGAGATTGTTTAACCAATAGCTGTAAGACATTAATTTCAAATCTTTTGAGTAAAAAATAATTTCGTAAAAATTCAAACCTATTGAAACAACATGACATTGATAAAAATCTTAAATATGTACCATATATTTCTTTAAATCATCAAGATTATAACAATTGTTCAAATGAGAGGTGATCCATGTGATAATTGTGTGTTTCATACTACAATTCACTATTTACCAATTATAGGGTTCTCTTAAACAATAACAAGTGATGCATTATTCGAAATATGATTGTGAGAAAAGGAATAATCACATATAGGACCCTGGAAATATCTATCGAATGAAACATTAATCATTTGAGATGCATCTTCCTACAAGATTTTATTTTTTCTTATCCAAAATGAAGGTGCATGATATCCAATCATTTATTTTACAGATGAGTAAGGAGTGTCATTCATTCTAGATCCATAGTCCACCTACCATGAAGGACTGATGAAGATATTTATAGGATCAATGTAATGAAGATATACCGAATCCATCATAAAAATCATAACATAAAACCATTTTCATAGAGGTAGAAACCCTCAACCATTGTTTCATAAATCATTTTATATCAATCTAATTTAAGTATTTACGATTATTACGGTCAAAAAATGATTTTATATTATTGTTAATATTTTATCATAATGGGATAGAAGAACTAGAAAGTGAATGAAACCCATAATATGCCCATCATTCAATCATATACCTACATTTATTGAATTTGGTTCACTATTAGGGGCACATTATGTAAGTGAGGATAATCAATAGTTTTTACCTTTTTGTATTTAAATGAATGAAACTCCCTCTCCATTATAACAATTCATTAACACAACCAACATCTTCACAAAAATAATGCCCTTTGGATGATAACAACACCGAAAACAATAATCTCAAAACATCACTCCTATAATCCTATAATCCTTAATTTGGGTAGAATTAAATCCATGATGTCCATTTTTGTAAACAAAATGGAGTTACCAAAAAAACAGCTAACACTATTAATCCATCACTTCTGTTTTATTTAGTTATCTAAAAACAAAAACTATTTATGTTTCAAGATATATAATAACATAAATATCCAAAAAAATACTGAGTTGTGTTATTGATAAGTTTTAGACATAAAAATTTACACACGTCACTCAAATGGGATACACAATCATCGTTTTGTGTACGGTGGAATACCACCCCACGAACCGATGTTGCTTATTCTCAAATTACCACCTCTCAGGGTAGGTTGTAATTGTGTAATTACTATTATATTATATATTTATGATATTTATAAGTTTATTATGATTCTGTAATTGGTTTATAACACATACATTCATTATTTTCATTTTTTGGGAATATGATACCTTTTTTTGGGGACGTTTGGACTACCACCTCATAAAAGCAATGTGATTCATTAACCATTTTAATTGAATATATTTAAAGTGGGATTGATTAAAATATTTGATATTAATGGAAACATTATCATATTATTGAAATAATTATCTATTTGAAAATATCACATATTATTTTCCTTGATTACATTTCTCACACTCAAAAAGCGATAATGTCGTTCATCTACATGTGGAATATCACCTCCTAGAAGTGTTTTAATTCATACTTCTTCATTACCAAACCAAAAAATTGATATATATAATATATATAATTAAATAAAAACGTATTTATGAAATAATGTTGATTATGGAATAATCAAAATTATATATCATCTTCCTGTAATGATCATTAAAAAATGGGAAAGCCACTCATGCATACGTACAACCTACCATATCCTTGCTTGTGTCATCGAATAATTCATCAATTACGCATTTCATATAATATTTTAAATGTATATTTTATGTATAAATGTGATAATTATATAATTTTTATTATTCAATAAATGTTTAAATAATGTTCTCATTGACCATTTTGACCTTTTAAAGTCAGTTCTGACACATCATCCGAATACGGTAAAAAATTATGACATAAATATTAGTGATTAATTAATAGTATATAACATGTTTATAAGTGAAATAAATTTAATAATAACCTTTAAAAAGTTCCGAATTATATATATATTTAACATAATTTTATTATTTATGAATATAACGAGAAAGGATGATAAATCAAACTCATTCTAAGGTATTATTGACTCACATTTTCTTTCATGAAGTATGTTCCATAATAACCTATAATTTATTTTTTATGATTTATATAAAACCACTATTATATTTCATATATTTAATTAATTAATTTTCATGTTCTTAATTTTTCATTTTATGTTATTTATTTCATGCAAATTATGATTCAAAATTAACCAAATAGTAAGGGATTTCTTACTAACATTTACATTAACTATGTCAAAATTAATATATCATTGGTTTTGTTATGCAAATAATATGTGTAAAATGACCTATGATTGTTACAAAATTTATTTTAACTTTTAGTTTTTAGGATTTAAATGTTCAACACATAATTATTTAATTGATTTTTTTCACTCCAATGATACGAGTTTGTATGTGATTTTCCACTCACTTTTTACATATATGAGTTAAATGTCATATTCACAACTTAATTATTTTGTTTTGTGTATCTAAAATAACATTGTTTATATTAGGAACCATTTTATCTTCATAGTATTTACATTTTTAATTTGATGATTTTTAGTTTTGGGATTCATAATTTTGATTTTACTACAGTAGTATGTAATTTCTTATCTCAATTTACCTTTACGGTGTTAAACATCATTACTATTAGTTATGTTCTGCCTATACTATGTGTGAAATGAACACTCATTATATTTTAATTTTTTTCTACTATTATTTGTTGTATTCTAAATCTATTACTACAATACTGGCCTTTACTAGTGTTAGAAAAGACCATTATCAATGCCAGAAAAACGTTGATAATGTGAGTGATGTTAAAAGCGAAGGACTATTACGAGTACATAAAAAGAACTGATAAAGGCCTTTTTTAAAGATTGGGGAAGTGATGATAATGGTACGGCTTATTAGCATATATAAAAGTGTTGATTATGGGACTTCTTTAGAATGATGTTACAGTAAAATATCGCACCACTCTAGTGTAATGTAACAGCACATTGAAGGAAAAAAACACACAAAAAACAAATCAATTATTTGGAGAAAAATGTTCCATTATAGAATTTAAATGAGATGAATTTTTTAACACAAATACTGGAGAAAAACACAATACAATAGTCCTCTAAAATATTAGATTATAGAATTATATCAATATAAATTATTTCATACATTCAAAAAATAATCCTAACTATAAATTTAACCATTATTAACATTGATTTTATTTCCAACTACTATCATTGCATTTATTGTTTCAAAAAATCCACCTCAATTTGAAAAAAATAATTGACATTTATATGAAAAAAATTATTATCGGTAAAAATAAAAAGAAATAAATTAATCATAAATATGATATAAATCATTATTTCATTCGCAAGGATTTTACTCTTTCTATATCAAGATTACCTATATGATTGAATAGTTTAGGGAACATGAAAGACAATAGCCAATGAAATCACTATGGGAGTGATTGTTTCTGTGATAGAAGATGTTTTTTTGAATTTTTGGTGTAGATAGGGATGCAAGATGGAAATATTTACAAAATTCAAACAAAGTAGTCAACCATTATAAGAAAAAAAATAATGTGATTAACACTAAAAAGGAATAAATTAAACATATATATTAAAAAGTACATTAATTCTATGAACAATTATTTAGCTATAAATACATAAATATTACCTATGTAATTGAAGAGATACAACATTGTTGATCTTCCAGAATAGACAGTGGAGGTAAATTAATATAGTGTGATAATTTTAACACTATAGGGGAGAAATAATTTTAAGGGAGAAAGAGAATGATGGTTGGACAGACAGCCCAAAAGAGAACAAATGAATCCACACGTAAAAGTGATCAATTATAATGTGAGTAATAATAAAAAGATAAAAAATTAATCATAGATATGAATCAATACATTAATTTATAGACAATTATTAAAGAGTGAAAACTTCAAGATTACCTCAGTAATATAGTATAGTTATATTTGTTTCTCTTCTTGAAAAGGCTATGGAGGTGACATTGATTAATGTGATAAATTCACCACTGAAAGTGTTACATGGTTTTAAGGTAGAAGGAACATTAATGTTTTATAGAGCACATAACTCAAAAAAAATTCGCATGAATATAATTTTTTTGAGTAATACTAAAAAGATATAAATTATACATAAATATGAAACAATACATTAATTCTACGGACAATGATTTTACTGTGAAAACATCTAGATTGCATATATGATTGAGGAGAGACAACATTGTTTCCCTTCTTGCAATGGTATGAAACATGGACAAAAATATTCTAAAATAAATAAAAAACTGCAAGGGATAATGAAAATTAAATAAAAGTTCCATTATATATATATTTTGGAATTATATCGAAAGTATATCATAACATTACTTTTTTCCTCTATATAAAGGGTTTCCTTCATCATAGTTCATTCTTTTGAGAAATTGTAGACATCATAATATGAAGAAGTCATTGTTTTCTAAAGTAGTCAAACATTTAATTTATATTATGCTAAAGTAGTAGATATCATATAATATTATGAAGAAAACCATAATATAATAAAAAAACTTTTACCTTCTCATTTAACCCTCTTTATATTTTTTATGGTTTCAAGGAATTGGTACCTCTTTCAAGAATTCATATCAACTATTTGTGGTCCCATCTAACATACAAGACATTTTCTACATTGGGATCGACATGAAATAATTGTGATGTACCAATGAAAGGGTCATCCTCTATTGAATTTTCTTGTAACTAAACATTTGGTTTATTCACCAATAGGATAATCAACCATTTACTGTTTGTTGGACCAGAGACATAATGTGTGTTCACTGCTTGTGATGAAATTAGGAACTGCTCATATTTTTCAATTTTACCCATAAATTCAACTTCAAAAGGCAATTTCATCAACATTAAATCCATTGATATTGTCAACCAATTTTAAATGGAAAAGTGCCACATTAAATTTTGTATAATCCATCTCGTATATTTATTTTTTAATGCCCAAATATGACAAATTTTCATAAATTAGATTTCTTTTTTTTTGAAACCAGATATGTACAACTATTTAGACACAATAGTAACAACAATAATTTTCATCATACAGAACTCATCACATTCCTTTATATATGAAGTATAATCATTTATTAGAGACTAGTTTTATGATATAACATTTTTATTCTGCCTTTTAGAAATCCATTGAAGTCATTCATCAATTTAATTTGATTTTTCTGATAACATCATATAAATTTGATCTCTAAACCACCCTATAAATTATTGATTATGTGTATATGATTTTCAACTTCCATCCATTGATTTATTCAAATATATAATAATTTCTTTTGGGATTCAATGTATGGATCAACATCAAAACTATTATGTAATATGTAATGAATTTATTGTTCCCTATATTTCAATGTAATTTTTACAACATATCATCTTAAAATCTATTCATCCATATGTCATTTTTTGTGATGAGACATTGGGAGAATAGTTATTTTAACAACGAATATGTAATTAGTATAGAATTAAGTAGGTTCTTTAATAATATATAATTATGAAATAGAACTGTCTAGATGACTTTAATTATTGACATACCATTCAAAATAATCATATACCATTAGAAGGGGTACAACCATTTATAATATACTAGATTACATAGTTTACCCTCTTTTATCATGTTATCCCACTCGTGGACCATTATATCAAATAATGATGGTGGTAAGAACATCATGAATTCAACTAATATTATTGAAATCTCCATATTAATGATGGGAACCTTACGAGACTATAACCTTAAAATATATGGCATTGAATATAAAGCATACAATGGCAAATTTATGTCATACATTTTAAGACAGAATTCAATGGAAATAACCATTCATTAAATATTTAATTAAAAAAATGAAAATTGTTGATTTTAGTCCTTATGAAATCATATCGTTCATTGACACAAAATTATTAGTATTTGATAAATAACCCTATGGAACTCTTACACTCATAACACAAAGGATAAATTTTAACCAAAAAAAAATATATGTATAGAGTGTAAGAAAACATGGGAAGAAAACTACACTTTTACATTTCTCTAGTGTCAAGTCGTCCCTTATCCTCATTTAAATCATGTCCATCTTAGCCATGATTCTCTCTTTATATTTTTCAAGAACATTTATTAACATTAAAACAAAACTATGAAATTAAATTTTCATATTCATGACATCATTAAAATGTATGACATAAAAATAATTCTAAAACAACAATTTAAATAAAATTGATAACTTTTTGAAATAATATTTTAGAGGGTTTTCCAAAAATGGTTTACTGAAAATAGTTCCAATAATTTTTTTACTTTTTTTACTATTTTTCAACCATTGCTGGAGATGATGTTATAAATTTTTTGATATTCCCAAAGAATATGGTTTCTCAGGATTAGTATTTATGTCATCGAGGTAAAATTATATGATTTCTTAAAAACATAGTCTTTGATGATTCTTTAAAATAAACATTGTATATGTGTTTTTTACAAATGGAACACACCAATGTTCCCATGATGTTATTTCCGGATAAATCTACAAAATTAAGGTTGTAATTTATCATTCTATATAACATGGTCATCAATGTAAATTCTTCAGTTCTATGAGAATCATATATTGTGACACATGTTTCCCACATAATTTTAGATATTCTATCAATGGAGATGAATATAAATCAATATAATTAATGAGATTCTTTTTTATAGTAATATCTAGAGAGAACATATTATATTTGTGGTTCATGCATAACCATAGTAAAAATTTATAATTTTCCAACATGAAGGACATTGTATTGTAAGTACTACTATGTAAATGGAATGGATTTATTTCATATATAGATTAAGAAAGACGATTATTTCCCAGCTGATGTCCAAATTCAGGAAGCTTTTAATCAATTTTCATCCACTGAGGAGAATCTATTGGATTATATAGGATCCCATATTTAATTACATTATCTATATGACATTTTAATTGTATTTAATTTTATAATCTTATATATGATATTCAAAACTGTGTAATGATAGAAAGGTACTATATATATTTTTTTCAAGGACTTGACTATTTTTTTGTGTATCGATCTACGTCACACTAAGGGAATTTGATGAGCGATTCATGGTCCTTGAGAAATAATATGTAATCATTTGGACAAGCTTGTATTTTCTAGATATCATTTACATTAAAAGAAACATTCTTTTAGAATCATATTTTTAGCATGGTAGTTCATTTTCTTTGGGTATTATATCTTTTATAAGACCAAGTCATTTATTAAAGCCAGTGTCACTGCATCTATTGCTAGCTTTGAAATTATATATCATTAATAAAATTGAATATTTTGGGTATTTAGTACAACTTGTATTCAATGGTTTCTTTGAATATCTGTTTAACTCCTCAAAGAACATTGAACTATAATGAATGTATTATTAAATTTCCATTATCATTTCTTTTATGATATCTCCATCATCTATAACCAAGTAATTAAAATTTAATGATTCATAAACCATAGTATCATCACAATTGATGAGAAAAATTATTTTTCACCTATATCTAGTCCAAAATTTTAGCTTTGATATATTAATGACAATTAAAATTGTATTCCAACTATTACTAATTAATTGTTCTTGAATAAAAACAACGTAAACAAAGACATAAGATTTTAGAAGTGTCATATCTACTATCTCTTGAAAACTTGATGAGCACATTAACATTATATTCATATTAGTTCGTCAAAAAATTAACATGAATACATTTTCCGTTCATATCGGACCATTTGGGTTAATAATAGAATAATTTTATACCATATATAAAAAATACATTTATGATATTCATTATAAAAATTGAAAGTTATATAAAATTACAAGAAAAGAAATATAGATCATTTCTACTAGATTATTTGAGTGCCTATATATTCCATATAATATTATAATATCTATTAGAATTTGAAAAAATATCGGGAGGTAAATGACGATAATAAATTAAATTATCACTAAACATTATGGTTGTATATCAGAAGATGGATAGTGTAATGACCCAAGCATGAATTACCCAAACAACACCAAGTCAAGTCATTTACTAAATTCTTAGACACCTCAAACTCAGTAAAGCATGGTTTAAACATTATGTGAGATAAATAATAAATGAAAGGTTCCCACCCCCAGAATATAAACAATTAATACTAGAGGGCGAACAAAATTCTAGCATGACCCCTGAGGTCAATGAGAATATAGACCCAAAATCATCATTACTTGATATATGTGTAACTGTTAGAAAATAAACTATTGAAACAAATGATTCCATAGATATATAGACACGCATACATGTCACAAGAGTATAAAAACTCAATCACATATAGTCTACATGAAATATAAAATAGATAAATAAAACGATATTCATACATAATGTAAACTAAGGGCACCATAATGTTTCAAAATGTGAAGGCATTATGTGATAAAACCACATGTGATTAACTGGAGATATCCCCATTTAATATGATCCATAATAAAAATAATTACCATTCTTAATTTTAAGACGAACTAGATCCTATGATACATATAACGAATAGAGGAAGATATGTAACTCCATTAACACAGTTTTTGAAAAATAGCATCTGAAACTGCATGTCCACTGAGGTGTCTATGAAAGGTTTCAACTTAAATATAATCATTATGGAACTACCAATATGCCACAAATTACTAGTCAATAAAAAATAATATACATGAAAATTTATACACATTGAATTAAATATATGAAATAATTAATTAGAATGAAGATATAAATCATAGTAGTAAAAAAAGAATAAATCCAAGGATTAATGTAAGATATATTCAAAGAATCATTCATTAGTGGTCAATAAAAAAACCACAATTAATTCCCAAAGAAACTAGTTACAGAAAAATTGAAAACAATGAATCATAAAATAAATCATCATAAAAAAATAATAGAAGAAGAAATCAAAAACAAAACAAAAAAATACACAATTAAAATCATAAGGCCTACATTGATAGGATGAAGAAAAGACGAGACCCTCTTTGAAAATTTTATGAGATGATTGGATGCAATCGTGTGGTGTGATTCACCATTTGATTAACTGTGGTTGAGTGCCGACAGTAGGTGGCTTCCCTGAAAAGCTTCTATATCGTGAAAGGGATCCAAAAAGTTAAAGGTTTTGAAATAGATTGAGTCAATTTTATCAACACTTACCAATAATCACTAATAAAACCAATATTTATGAGTGTTAAACATATAGCATTGAAAATTGTTCATTTTATTTTTTCATTGTTTCACACTAATTAATCCACATTTGTATCAGCGTGAAAAAAGAAATGATAATGATTCTTTTATTATCTCTTATTATTGAAGAGATGTTGAAGGATTTCTAATTATAGTTATAAATAAAAAATGTAAATATTTATTAATACATAATAAATATATGTAAATATAAATGTTGAAAATATATTATTTTTTAGATATATAAATTTAAATTTTTAATTATTTATTCTTAATTATACAATTTTTTTAAAAAAATATTATTTACATCAATATATATATATATGTATAACTATACACACACATATATAATAAATATATATACATAAATATAGTAATTATACTTATTATTAGAGTAAGGTTATTTAATATTTTAAAATTATATAAATATACATAATTTTTATTATTAATTATACACATAATTTTAAGAAAAATATTTATTTATTAATAATTATGTATATACAATTTTATAAATATAGTGAATGTAAATTTATAAATATTTTTATTTATAAATATTTGTTTGAAATATATTTTTATCTTTTTTAATGAATACCAAATTTTGAGTGAATGAATATATATACAAAAACGAGTGATATTTAATAAATTATAAATAAATTTACACTTTAACAATAATTAAAAAATGGATAAGTTCTATGTGTGTGCGTAATATATATAAAAATATTTTAATTACGTATATGTGAAATCAATAGAAACCATATTTTATCTATAATAAATAAAAAATGACATTCAATTATACGTCGAGTACTATGTAATTAGTCAATATATTTAGTTCATGTTATTTTTTATTTATATACCATTATTTATTAAATATAAAAAAAATTTATGTAATGCTCATAAATACTTTTTAATATATAAATCATATATATATAAATTAATGTATATCCATATATTTATCATATAAAATTTAATAACATTAATTTTGAAAATTATCTAATTAATAAAATGTTAAATATATTATAATTTAAATTCAATCAGTTAATTTTTATCAATAATTGTTTAATAAATAAAATTTGAAATATTTTTATAATAAAAATATTTTTTATATTTAATTTATTTAATTATTTCATTTTAGAAATTCCATAAATGTGTTGATGAATGAAATATTTTTTTGTTCTAATCATGAAGCGCTAATAAAGTGTACCCTTTATCAACACTAAAAATAAAGCACTGATAAATGATACCTCTTATCAATGCTAAAAATAAATCACTAATTATAGTTTACTTTATCAGCACTAAAATAAAATTAATGATAAGAGGATTAATTTATCAGTTCTTTCTTTAGCACTGATAAATATTGAATTTATCAGCCTTTTCTTCTAGTATTGATAAATAACAACAATGTTAAAGGCCTTTTTAGTAGTTATTTTCAACACATAATTATTTCAATGATTTCATCTCAATCCAAAGATATGATATTTGTTTGGTTTTCTATCACCTCAGTTTTATTTCGGTGACATATATTCCATATTCAGCAGTAATTTTTTATGTGTAGTTTATATGCTGACCATGAATGTATTTTAGGACTCTAATACAAATATTTATGGATTTTTAAATTTTATTTTGATTTTCTCTATTTAATGGGGTTTACATTTTCAATGATTCTAAATTGGTAATGTAATTTCGTCACAATTTTCTTCTTTGAGAATTTTATGTTATACACATGACTACTTTTATGTGTTGTGTATAATTCTCCATAAACGTGTTATATAATGAATATCCATATAATTGTTGTATTATATGTTATATTTTATGTTGTTCAATCACAGGGATTATGATTCCAATGTTTCACGGTGGTATAAGAATCTTGTGAATGCTTAATGAATATTTTAAACATAATTTTTTATTGATATTTAAATTGTATTTCTATTCATCAATGTTAAAAACCATTTTTTACCTTACCTACACCTGGGTTAACTAGTATTTTTTGGTCCTATTTTTTTGGTTGGATTAAAATTGTTTCAAATATATTGTTTTGGATCATGTTTAATTTCAAGAGGATGATAATGTTTCAAATTTATTGTTATGGAACCCATTTATTTTCCCATTGATAATACTATTTCCATGAGATTATTTATAACCCATTTATTTTCCATCTGTTAATTATTTTATAAAGATATTATGTTGGAGTCCATTTATTATCCATGTTTTATTCTTGTTTCAAATAAATTATTGTCTATCCCATTTCTTTTCCATTTGTTATTCACATTATAAAGATATTATTATGGAACCCATTTATTTTCCACAAGTTAGTCTATTTCAATGAGATTGTTATCACACCCATTTCTTTTCCATGGGATAATATTGTTCTAAAGATATTTTTATGGAACTAATTTCATTTTCATTGTTTTATATTGATTGAAATATATTGTTTTCTAATGCATTTCATTTCCAAGGGCTGATCATGTTATTAATATATTTTTTATAAAAAGTATTTATTTTTTATGGGTTAATAATATTTTAAATATATTGTTGTCAAACCCATTTATTTTCTAGGGGTTAATCTTGTTAAAAACAGAGTTTTATTAGACACATTTATTTCCCATGAATTAATATTATTTCAATGTAATTGTAATCCAACCTATTATTTTTTCATGGTTTAATCATGTTGTCAATAGATTATTAAGAAAGTTATTTTTTTCCGAGTGTGAATCTTTTTTGAAAGCGATTTTTATAGAACCTATATGTTTTTCAATTTTTAATAATGTTATGAATAGGGTTATTAGTTATTCTAATGAGTTTATGAAATCTGTTTTGTGTAATAAATTTTTAGTGTTACTTGGAAAATGATGGGTGGTTCTCTGATAAATTGATAACTGGTGGTAGTGTGATAAACCAAGGATGGGTTGGTTTCAGGTATCCATCCAATGTTTTGGATATGAGAGTCATCCTTATGTATATTCTCTTTCTAATAGTGACATTTATAGAATACCACCTCTTGGTTATTTTATTTATAATAATTAAAAGGTTAATATTGTCCCAAGATACCTTTGTGTGTTTTATATTCTATCTAGGGTTTTATAATGTATCTAATAATATAAAATGATATCACATGGATCAAGATTGTTGATGTTGATGACTCTTTCCTTTTCCATGTTTTTATACTTCGTGATCTGGGTATGATGCTTATGAGTACATTTTCTATCCAATCAGGCACATTGATTATGTCATCATACCCTTATGGAATGTTATACACATGGAAGATGTGCCATTTTTAATGAGTATATTTACCCTTAATGAGCGTCTTAGCTTCAACACCCTAGGATTTTGTGAACTAATTATTTTTTAAAATATTAATTTTCATTAAGATATTGTATTTACATAATTCAATCATTAATTTCACATGACACCGATACGGCATGTGTGACATGACATAAACATGGCTTGCGTTACACAAAAAATCATTTTGGCATCTGTTACAGGCAACATAAATTGTAAAAAGGAATATAATAACATAATAAATTAATATATATTTATTATCTTAAATATGTATAATATATTATAGGGATTCTAATGAAAACCACAACTAGTTAGATAGTTCTTCACACAATAGATACTTTATTCAATATATTACACTACACAAAAGACTGAATATTAAAGGACACTAGTGTATTAATAAAAAATTATTATTTAAAATAATAAGATATAACCTAAACATTAAAATAGTATTTCATAATAGTATTAACATAATTTTGAAATTTATGGTTTTTGTAAATATAAAAAACTGAATTTGTTACCAATTAATTATAAATGAAACTAAAAATGAAATGTATATAAATTTTTTTTTCATTATTCCAAATGAGTTTTGTCGTGATAAAAGTTATTTATCACAACTATTGAGTTATTTTAATGAAATTTATATTTTATAAATTCTATAAAACATTTTTTATATTCATCTAGTATGTTTGATCATAATTAGATAAGAAGAAAACAAATTTCACTGAAAAAACCAATATTTTTATAAACAAAAATTTACATGCTTTTATTGGGGAATCCATTTTAAATCCAAATATTGACCCTTTCATTATGAATGTACCTGGCTTAAAGTCTATATATCTATGTGTGAAACCGATTAAATGTTTATAATGTTATTCATGGTCTTGGTTGCATATCCATAAGTTGAGATAGTGGCCAGATTTAATCTCTTTAACATAGTGAGTGAATCTATCTATACATATATATGTTCAAAAAAATTTATAAATATGTGCATGAAATAGATTTCATGTCTTTTTATTAAGTTATTAATTCATGACATATAATCTTAAATATTTTGTGATCCATGTCTTATGAACCAGAAATATTTATTATAGTCTCTAGTAATCAGGGTATGATCTTAACATTTTATACTCAAGTTCCATACCATTTTTTTCTTGTTATGCACATTAATTTTATTTATAAACCCTTACTAAACATTTAATATGACCTATTTATATTGATTTATTTCCCTATGAAATGAAGAGTAGTTTTAGGAATACGTACTAAATGAGGAGATCTTTATTGATGTTTTTGAAGATCTTTCATCAGGAAAAAATATTTTTTTCCTAATTCCGAAGACACTAATTTATTACACTTATAATGCTTTTATTTTTTTAATGTAAGGAATATTCATCTCAAATGATATATTATCCTTTAAATTTTATTCATAGTCATTATAGTTGGTATTAAATAAATGTTTTAGTCATCCTTTTGAAACTAGGATTAGAAACCATTAGTGAGATCCCTTGGGGTATTTCTAGGAATTTCTCTAGTAAAGTATCTAAGGATAAGTATAAGGATATGAAAAATTATAAGAAAATGTAATGTAATTTTGGTAAAGTATAGAGATAGTAGTTTCAAAAAAAACACATCCCTATCCCAAAACTGCATTTGGATGTGGCTCTAGAACAGATGAAACTATGATTAACCACTCTGAAAAGATGATCCGGCCCTGGATTGGGGTATTCTGGTACACAAAAACAAGTCTTGCTGAACAATGGGGTTTACACTCATAGGGGATATGATTAGGGAATTAAAAAAAATTATTAACCATTTTGATGTATTTAAATTTGAGTTAGCTAGGACTGACCGACGATAATCCAAAGAATTCCAAGATTAAACATTAGTTTCCATCATATATTCTTCCCATTTTAAAATTTTATGATTAATATACATTATATCTGTGATAAGGGTATCTTATATTATGAATTTTGGTATTATTTATTCGCTAGAACTAGAAGGAACCTTGTTAATGGGGAATGTAATGGATAATGTAGTGTATCCCCCCTTAAGCAACTAAATGCTACTGCCGATTAAATGAAAAAACTAATTACAATTATTTTTAGCGATACGAATCATGGGGAATAGACAACCAAGAAAAGGATCATAAATTACTTCATTGGGTCCTTTCATGAGGAATTTCACTTTTTCTTTCATTGGTTCCATTGATCAATTTATTACTGAATAATAGATCTGTACCATTGAAAAGATATTTTCTGTTCTCTAATATTCTTGGTAAGAAAAGGTAATATTGGCTATTTATAGTCTGGAATGTGAGTTATGTCAATTGTATAATCTTAACAATAATACGAGGAGACAATATGAAAATAACTCCATTAATTGGGATGATTTCATTAAAATTTATTCAATATGTACTATTATCATATTTTGTGTGTAAAGATATATTACGAATTACTAAATCTTATGTAGAGGGATAATGAATATGTTTGATCCTATGGAGAAAACATTACAAGACATTAAAAGAACTATTATTGTATTATAATTCATCCTAATAGTAAGATTGATCAATTTTTCAATGCCTTCAAACCAGCTATCTAAATGGAGTTATCCACAAGTGACGTTGAATGCTGTGTAGAAATTCATTAATGTTAAATAAAAGTGGATGTGGAGGTTGAAAACCATCATTGTTCTGGGGACATGAAATGAAAATTGGGTTCAATGGAAAATAAAATGATATGTCACAATGAGTGAAGAAAAACATTCAAAATAATACTTTCCAAAACTATTGGTAAGAGCACAAAGGTGAGTTCCTGAAGGGAACATTAGGGTTTTTCAACTCTGGGAAGCCTATATATAGAGAAAAATTATGTAGAAGTGATGCAATGAGAACATTTAATGACATTGATAAAGAAATATCTCAATAGAAGAAAACACTCATAATTTACTGTCTCAAGTTTGAGGATTTTTGGAGTTATGCAAATCAGTGACCAAATTCAAAAGATAATATGCATTATAATATCCAACAATCTCTAAAGAAAAAGGACAAAGGGAAATATTATGAAATCACAATGATTGATGTGAATATTTATAGTTAGGGAAAACATATCCTCCCCCTTATTTGGGAGGGTTATGTTTGATTTTGTATGAATATAGATTATCAAAATTTATTATTCATCATTCAGTATTATTTTATTGAATTATATACCATTACATGGTCTTTTGAATAATAAAATCACATTTGATGTTCTATTGACACATGCATGAACCCATTTATCCAATAAATGGGTTTTTGGAATAAGATATGTACATAATTAGTTGATTGTTTTTTAGAAGGGTTACATTGTCAAAAAAATTTCTAATTGTATTTGTCTAAATAATAAATTTGGTGATAGAGAGTAGTGTACCTCCCCACCTTATACTTATTTATGAAATTTTGGATAAAAAGATATCACCACTAGGTTATTTTTGTAACTAAATGTACAGGGGATTAGTTATTATGGATCCTATGATCCATTAGTTCTGAGGAATTGGAAATTAACGTTTATTTATTGAAACAACAGATAAATGGGAAATTGATCACAGAATAATAAACCTTGGGATTGTGATAAGATCATGTAAGTATATCTTATAACGTAAAGTCTTCCCATTTTTGGGAAGAGTATTGATTTTTTTCAAGTTATCATCTTGTTGATGAAATCAATAACAATTTTAAAGACTCCTTAGGTTATGGTTTTTTGAATTTTAACTCTATCCTAACTGTGTTATATATAACTCTCTATTAGAACATCATTGTTAGATTTCCTCACTTTACTAATGTTTTCACTTGCCACCATTGTTATCCAATGTAAAATACTAGTTATTGGATACATTGGGTATTATTTATGTTTCCAAAATTGAAAATTCGAAATAATATTTATTTTTCATGTTTATGATGTGAGATTATGTGCATGGAATTTTATAATATAAAACCTTTGATATCCCACATGAATTTTGAGGGGAAAATTCATTTAAATGGGGATAAAATGTAACACCACAAGGTTTTCTAAACTATTTATTTTCTAAAATAAATTAATTGAAATTGAGGTATTTTATCTAAATATTTCAAGAATTCCTTTCACATGAAACTAATTTGGAATGTGCTATACAACACCAACATGGCTTTCGTTATAGAGAACACCGACTTGGCATCTGTTACTTGCCACAAAAAGGGTAAAATGGAATATAAGAACCTAATAAATTACAATATATCTACTATATTAAATATATATGACATATTATTTGTCTTGTAATGAAATAAACAACTAGTTCTCTTTCATTTCATAAAATTGTGACTTTATTCGATAGGTTACACTACACGCAATAATTAATATTAAAAGAATATAATATATTATCAAGAAATTATTCTTCAATATAATTTGATATAACCTAAAAATTAAATTAGTAGTTATGAATAATATAAAATAAATTATGGAAATTTATAGTTCTTGTAAACATGAAATAAAAGAATTGGTTACCATTTAATTATTAATGAAACCAAAAACCAAATGAATATAAAGAAAAATTTAATTATTATTTTCATGCATGAAAAGCAGTTATTTTCGGAGAAAATAAATTAATCAAAAGTAGTTATTTATTTTAATTAAATATATATGTTATATATTCAACAAAAAATTTTTATGTTAATATATTTGTTTTGATTAACATTATATAAAAACAAACTGAATTTCACACATAAAACACAATATTATTATAAATAAAAATTTTCTTCTTTTTAAAGGATACCAACTATTAAGTAAAAATTTTGACCCTTTGTAAATTTAAAATTTCAATATAAATATTATATATTGAATCTAAATATAAATATTATACTAGGATGATTTTTTGATATTCTTCTATGAAGATTCAGTTTTTAATGAAAAGTGATAAATTCTGAAATATAGTTCAATTATTTTTTTTCATGTAATTTATTTATAGGGTTAAATTATATTTTTTTAGTTTTGAAGGTTAATCAGATCATATTTTTATCAACTAACCCAATTTATGTCACTAGAATCAATTTAAATTTTTATTAGACAATAAAAACAAATAAAAAGTATGAATGTTTTTACATTAGAACCCCTCATTATTGTCACACCCCTGGGATGAATTTTAAATTAATTACTTACAATTATAAGATTGGATTTTGGAAAAATCAATTCCATATTTTGAATTACCATAATTTATAATATCTAACTTGACCACATTTTTTCCCAAAAATATTATTGAAAGTGATTAAAATTAATTACCATTATTAAAGATAAATTAAGCATAATATGGGACTAAATCTAAACCTTATGGCCCAAAACCAACTATAAAAAAGATTCAGATCTATTTAATGGATATATTTCTCCTTTATTATATATATTATTTTATTTTTTCAATTATTATATCTGAATTAAATGTGAAAAATGTGTATGTGGTTCCATTGTCAAAATATTACAAGAGTGCCACTCCTCCTCCATTATAAATGGCCCCAATTCTCCAACTCCATATCAACTCTAAAAAAATAATTTCCGAAAATATATAATCAAATAGATTGAAAAAATCCATCAACTCAGTCATGAATCCACTCTCTGGGCAAGGAACCTCCTAAGGAATCCCTTTAGTATAACCCAAAAAGAGTTACCCTATTTTAAGATATCAATTCCCAATAATATATTTTCATTAATTTCTTTACCCACAAAATATAATAATATTATTAAATTATTTAATAACAATAAATGTATCCTCAATATACTATGATGTTATTATGTAATTATTTTTATTTATACTTAGAAACACCTCCATATAATGATTAAAAAAACATATTGTTTCTGTGTATGGTGAAATACTAACTCATGAAACGATGATTGTTCATTCTTACATTACCACCTCTCATTGTGAAAAATATTAGAATATCATATTTATAATCTATTAATGTTTATTTAATTTTTATTTTTATCATCACTTCACACATTTAGACATGTGAATATATGATAATTTAATTTGGGGAAATGTGGAGTACCACTCCCTCAAAGAGATATGACTCGTTCATGCCACACATGGGATGTAAAAAGGATGGTCATAATAAAATTATTTAAAGATATAACATAGATATGATAATAGAATTATAATATATATATATATATATATATTTAATTTTAATTATTTTAATACAACAAATCAATGGTAGTTGTATTCACGCATACGTACAGCCTACCATCTCTGTGTATAATGCATTTAATTTCATATCACCAAAATTTAAAGATTATTATAAATATATATGTACTAAATATATAAGATGAAAAATTCTAGGATCACATTCTGGAGAAGAAGAAATCATGATCTATTTAAAAGTATGTTCAATTAATAAGACAAAACATACTTTAGAAAACTAGGCAATTAACACCCATAATTGTCCAGACATTGGGTGAAGTGGAATCCCTCATCAAGTGGATTCAAAATCAACATTGATGATTCTTTAAGCTAGAAATTAATGAGAGAGGGTGGGGTTGTTGTGTTTTCCTTGTTTCCTCATGATCATTTATCATTTCATTCAGTGGATTTTAGGGATATTGTGGTGCTCTCATGGAGGAATTCAAGGCCGTGATGCAAGGCCTTAAATTATGCCACATTAAATTTATTCCCCTATAATATTTGGATAAATATTACATGATATTTTACAATTATATAAAATTTATATTTAATTCCCCCTATAAAATCACTTATCTGATCCAAATCATTAATGGCCTCATGTTCGATGACCATGAAATTCTCTACACATGGAAAGAAGCTAACCAGGTGGTAGGTTTCCCGGATTTAATGGCATCTCACAAAGCTCCCGTATGGAATTATCTAGTAATGGGTCCTTTTCTCTAGGTGGTGACATAATTTTCTTTGATATGATCTTGGTTTCCAATATTTTATACCTCCTGAAATGTGTTCTCAGCTTTTTCTCTATTAGTAAAATAAAAATTTGTTGTTGGAAATATGAAATCACCTTAAATAGGGGAAATAATGAAGGATTGCTAAAAACGTCTAATAATATATTATAATAAGACTATATTTAATATTAATAACATGGTTATGTTTATGGTATAAGTCATTAACATATTTTAGACCACTATACATGAGGTTAAATACGACACAACAAAACAATGGTTAAGGAAAAATAATTTCATCTCACCTTTTATTACCATCAAATACATGACTTATTCACCACTATCATTTATTATGTGAAATATACACTACCATTTGTAATTTTATATCATTAATCTAAATTTTATCATGATATTATAGGCTTTATAAAATTTCATTTTCTTAAATGGAGAGTGAGATTCTATGTCACCTTGTGGTATGATTCTATTAAAAGAATCTCATTATTTATCGAGATTGTTTATGATTATGATTTAATTGATGAAATATACTGATCCATATCTCAAGAAAAGACATGAAATATAATAAAATGTAATATTTAATGATACATTCATGTGTTCATAACATTTTTTCACTCTTAGGTATTTAAAATAACTCAACAAATCATTTAATAAAAATTTTACTTCATTTCTCCTTCTATTTGGAAATATGTGTCATTCATAAATATGTATTCAAGAAATAGTTAATTTTTTTTAATTTTACTATATTATGTTAAAAGAAAAGTTGTAACCATGTTTTACCATTTCTGGTCTTTGAATGAATAATTTTTTTCAGAGTTATTAAGGTAAAAATGAAATTTGGGAATATACGGAGTTACCACCATTGTGACTTTAATATCCCTGAAACATTAATTCAGTGTTTCCAAGATTAATTTAATGTAAATGTATTTTTTAAATATTATAGAATTTTTTAATGTGGTATTTAATGAACATTTTTTTCTCCAATGTTTTATGGGTTTTCCAAATATTATTTAAAGTATTTCAGTTCTATTTTCAATGAAAAATGTTTTCAAGATTGTTTTAAGCAGAAGAAAAGATTTAAATGTATTAAAAAAAATTATATGTATTCAAAGAAAAAAATTTCCAAAAAAATTTCCAATATTTATTTATATATTTGATTTTTTTTAAGGACATGGTTTTATAATGATTTTATGTTTATGAAATAATATTTTCAAAGAAGAAATGTTATTTTCCATCATTAGTGTTTTTAAATGATCATTCCTACAATTTTCAAATAAAAGATAAATTAAAATGGTGTTAATCATTCCTTTATTTGAAAATAATTCAATTATTCCTTCCATATTATTTCTTGGAATGTTAAATGTTATTATGGTATAATGATTATGACACCTGTTTCTCTTTCATTGGTTATTTGATTTCAAGCCGTACGTCTATTTGTGGGTGGTGATTAAGAGGCATATATATTTTCTATCGGTAATGATATCATTAAATTTTTATGAATCCTATCCTGTTGAATGGGTTACAATATTATTATTTATAATCTTGGGGAACTCGTATGTTTAATTTTTTATGTCTTGGGTTGGATCTATATATCTTCCCAATGTATTGGGTAACGATGGATTACTCATGAGTATATATGTTATGCGTAAACCTGATTTCATGTTCAATATTTTATATGTGAACAAAAATACATGTTCATAATGTTATGAATATTCATAGTTTCATGTCCATAATGTTATATGTGAACATGATTACATGTTCAAAATGTTACTAGTGAACCTTATTACTTGTTAACAATGATTTTCCTGGATCTGGTTTCTTGTACATAATTTTATGGTTGAACATGATTACATGTTCAAAATGTTATGAGTGAACCTTATTAGATGTTCAAAATATATTTCATGGATTCAGTTGCATGTATATATGTTTATGCATGAACCTAATTATATGTTCACAACATTATTCATGATCCTGATTACTTGTTCACAATGTGATGCATGAACCAATTTTAATGTCTATAAGGTTATGTGTGAATTTGATTACACATTAACATTGTTATTCATGAACCTTTTTTCATGTCCATAAGTTGATGCAGGGTCCTGATTTCATGTCCTTAACTTAATGAATGAACAGGATTCTACTTACACATGTTCACAATGTTATAAACCTATGAGCGTTCGAAAAAATTTCATGTCTCATTCCAATGTTATGATTTAATGAATTATTATCCTAATTATCTTATGATCCAAATCTTATAAACATCCAATATTTATTATAATCCATAATAAGAACTTTATGCTCATCAAATGTTATATGCGAGTTCCATACCCTTTATTTCATGTCATTCTTACACATTTCAATTATTCACCATTAATATGAATTTTTACACAACCATTTATTATGATTCTATTCCTCAGGATATGAATAAATGATTTATATAGAAGTACTAAATGTGAAGATATTTATTATAGATATTCAAGATCTTTCACCAGGATAAAATATTATGTTTCCATGATTCCAAAGACACTAAAATTTTTGATTCCTTGAAAATGCATTTTTGTAATGTAATGAATATTCTTTTAGCATGTATTGTTTCAACAATACTCATTATTTTTATGATGATTTTGATGCTCAGAAATACCTTTATTTGTTATTCTAATGATTTTATTTTAAGTATATTTCACGAAATTTAATATTTTTTAAATTCATAATTGTGGAATAATATTAAAGCATATGATTCATGTGAAATATTTTTCAAAGTGTTTAGAAATATATTTAGCGTGTTAAGGAAACATTGTTCATACCATAATTTAGATTCTATAGCGTAAGTATTAAATACTATATTTATTTTTGCGAGAGTACAGAAAAGTAAGGTTAATCAAACTTATATTAAATAAAATTTATAGTCAAAGAACCTTACGTTTGGAAGGAACCTTACGTTTGTTATATAAGAATAGTGTGGATGAAGAACCATACATAAGTATAGGACCTTATGTTTTCTTCACTAAATTATGGATCATCAACCCTAGTTTCTTAATGAACCTTTCGTTTTATCAAGAAATATGAATCATGTAACTTACGTTTTGAAGAAATGAAAAGTATAATTTTAATATCATAAAATTTGAAGGAGAAGACAAAATTATGGATCATCAGAAATAAATTTGTAATCAACCTTACATTTGGATCCCAACAATTAAACTCTTCATGTATCAGAGATTAGAATTTATGACTTTATTATGAAATGGTTCATTTGTGGAATATCAGGCTAATTTCAGACCACATTCAATGCCCAATTTTAAAGTGCATATTTAACTGATTTAAAGTTATTTATTCAAAATTCAAAATATTGATTTAAGTGGAGGATTTATTTAAGTTTATTAAGAGAAGTGAAAACTCTTCTGTTATTCACACATTTGAAAATTTCAATCTATCAGGCGAATTTTGTGAATCCAAATTGGTGAATAAAGTGCTCAACTTAATTTTATATATTCTATGTATCTGAGTTTTTATATCATTAATGGGTGACAATATATCTCTTGAATTTCTTAAAAATGACTTGATTCAAATATGGTGATATTCGATTTTAATATGAGATAGATATATGCTGATTTTTAAAGAGATATTTCACAGATCTTCTCTACAATGATCGATCAGATTCTATTTTATTAGAGAGAAATAGACGTTTAAGATTTACTAATACTAAATTAGAAATCTATCACGAATATACTACTGATTTTTTAATAAAGATATTTCATGATAAAATGAAACCTGATCGATTCAGAACTACTCTTATCTATAGTACAAAATTTCTAAAAATTAAAATTCTTTCACTGTGGGTTGTGTACTACTGCAAATGTAATGATAAAACAGAAAGTATTTTTCCAATACACATTTTTTTTTGAGTATCAGATTCTCATACTAAACATTTTGATCAGTTCTATGTTTTGAACTAGAAGGCCATGTTTTGGCCTTAAATTGTAAAGGTGTCAACTACCCGCACTCAGTTGTGGATGCTTTTGTGAAAAGAGGATGAACTAGTGAAAATCACCAAGCTTGTAGAGAAGTGAGTTTGTGGAGTGGACTAGGGGATATTTTTGCCCTAGAACACTATAAATATATTCATCCAGATATCTATATATTTGTGCTGCATGAAAAATCTGATAAAGATAAAAGCACATAATTGATTATCATCAATATTCATTAAAAATGTTTTAAAAAACACAATTCCACCCCCTCTTATACATATTTTATATAACATGAACAAAAAATTGGTATCAGAGGAGGTTCATTAGTTAAATATATAACAAGTTGAATGATTATATAGATATCTCAATGGATGATAGATGAGAATTAATTTCAACGATTTTGGCTCTGTACATCTCGGGGGAAACTATGGATGTTGGAAATTAAGGATGATCATCTACCCAATGAATCATGGATATAGATTCTACGCAAAAAATCTTACACCTTATTAAACTCTTCAGTAACCTGAAATGTGGATTGTAGCTTTTGAAACCGAGTATGACATAAATTCAAAATATTTTAATTCTATCATCAATGTTATAAGACTAGATGAATTTAATTGAGTATCACAATGCCCTACTGCATATCAGATGTGGCAGACAATTGTAGTTTCCTATGAAGGAACTGACAATGATAGACAAATGATGTATGCTATAACAAAACTAAAACTTGATGCATTAAGAATTATTGATGGTGATAGAATCAATCAGATTAATGGATGACTTACAAGTATATTCAACAACATTACTACCTTAAGTGAACCTATTATACAATTATATGATGCCATGAAAGTACTAAGAGTACTTCCAACCCAATTGAATGGGATATCAGCATCCATTAGGCAATAATCAACTGCTAATAATCTAACCATGATTGAATTCATTGGAATCCTGATGATGTATTATGCTGAGATGTAATATGAAGCTAATGAGTATAAAGTCACCATAAAATGAGAAAATACTACTCTAAAAGTTACATCTCAGATGAAAAAGAACATAAAGGTTAAAAAAGAGATCAAAAAGGATGAAAGGTATAATTTATTTGATTCGGAAATGGAACTACCACTGATGGCCATAAAATTCAACGAATTTTATAAGTATAAGGAATGATTTAAAAATTCATTCATGTCAGATGAGAAATATCTAAATGAAGTCAGATGTTATGAATGAAAATATGGGTCACATAAGATCAGACTGTCCTTTGAAAAATAGAGAAGATAAAAAGAAGGTATTCAAAGATATAAATTTTGAGAAGAATGATAAAAGAGAAATGAAAGCTACATGGAGTGTTTTTGAAGACTCTAGTAACTCATCAATGTCTAACTCAGAAATAAGATGAATCAAGTCAAAAATCAAACATGTTCTTCATGGATGAAGATAATGAGGTATAATTTTATTACTCTTCCAATTCTGATTCTGACTGTAGATATTCAAATGAAATGCTTTCCGAATACTATGATATGATAGAATAAAGATATAATTTCTTATTAAAAAAGCATAAATCACTGAAAAATATATTCCCAAAAAATTTTAGGAGAATGTGACACTTTCCAAAAATAGCATAAAGTGTTAATAGAAAAATATAACTCCTCTAAAACAGTATAGATTATGAAACAAAGATAAAAACACTACAAGTTAATGTAATAAAATATAAAAGTACTGCAATATTTTTTAAAAATTGAGAAAATACATTAAATGAAATTCTGGGTATGAATTTGATTAAGAAATAATGATATGGAATATGAAGTAAAGGAGAAAAACCTAAACTGTAAAAAAAGTATTTTGATCCAAATTCAAAATGTAAAATTTGTAATTACTGTGGAACAGAAGGTCATATAAATAAAAATTATTATTCATGAAATCCTCAAATAATTGGAATTAAAATAGTCTTTATTTCATACTTTTTATTAGACTCAAATGATTATAAAAAAACAAAGAAAATCTGGAGCCCCAGATCACTTCTAGTTGACACTATTGGACCTAAAAAAATATGGGTACCAAAAAAACATTTGTTTAACTACATTTGCAGGAAGCTCGCCAAAAAAAGAAAAAATGAAATATGGTACATGGATAGGGGAAGTTCTAGGAATATGAGTGGAATCTCATCGAACATAAAAACCATAACTCAAAAGGATGGCGGATTAGTCACCTTTGGAGATAATTCCAAATAGAAAATTATTGGTATTGTAACAGTGGGAGATCTATAAGTTGTATTAATCAATAATGTAGTTTATGTACAAGGATTGAAACATAACTAGAAACAAATTTCTAAACATTTTGATTGTGATTATTGTTTTGATATATTAATTAAATACAGTTCTATTTTTAAGGATAAATTGCTTAAATTTCGAGCACCTAGAACTAACAATGTTTATACATTGGACTTAAATTAATTGTGTAAACAAAAAATAAATTGTTAACTACTAAAATTAATGAATCCTGGATTTGGAATAGAAGACTTGAACATTTCAGTACTGTTTATTTACATAAATTATAATATAAATAATTAGTTTGTGATTTTCCTATTCTTATTTTTTTTAGTGAATGATTTTTTGATGCATGTCAAATTGGAAAGCAACATAAATAATCCTTCAAATCAATTAACAATATATCTACATCTAATAATTTAGAACATATCCCTATGGATCTGTTTGGACCTTATAGAGTAGCAAGGTTGGCGGGTAAATTATATTTATATTTTTTAGTTGATGAAAATTCTAGATTTATATTGATATATTTTCTTAAATAAAAAAATGAATCTTTTTACTATATTTGAATTTTTTTGCAAAGCTATTAAAAATGAAAAGATTTTAGAATAATTTCACTAAAAAGTGATCATGGTGGAGAATTTTAGAATCAGGAATTCAATTAATTTTTCTCAAATATATTTATTACAAACACCTTCTCTTCACCCAGAACACATCAAGCAAATAGAATTGTTAAACGAAGAAATAGGAAGTTTCATGATATAAAAAGGACTATTCTAAACGAATGTAGACTTCCTACCTATTTCTGAGATGAAGCTGTATGCACATCCAGTTTTATAATGAATAAATTTTTAATTAGAAAAATGTTCAAAAATACATCCTATGAACTTTGAAATAACAAAAATCTTAATTTAAAATACTTTTATGTCTTTGAATGCAAGGTATATATCTTGAACACCAAGGAAAATCATGTTATGATAGATCCAAAATTTGGTGAAAGAATTTTATTTTGATGTTATGCAACAACCAAAGATTACAGAGTATTAAATAAAATGTCAAGAATTTTTTAAGAATAAATTCATGAAAAATTTGATGAACCTAACCCTTTTGACACAATGAATGATCATATTGACGAATATGACCCTAATGATAACAAGATACTAAAAAACCAAAAAAATGACATTGAAAATAATATAAAAAAATTTAAGTCTAGTTCAGAAGAACATGAAAATTTTAAAATAGATAGTGTTTTACCTAGACATTCAATAACTCTAATGAATAATCATTTAGAAACTGTTATAGGAGACCTATACACAGGAATATATACTAGAATAAATAGAGGAAATCTAATTGAGTTTTCTGCCTTTCAATCCCATTTATAAATATAGTAAATATAAGAATCCTTAGTTGATGAAATTTGGGTGATAGAAATGAAATAAGAACAAAAAAAATTAAAATTAAATGAAGATCATAATTTTGTTGAAAGACTAAAGAACTATCCTGTTATTGGAATTAAATGGTTATTTCTAAATAATAAAGATGATCAAAGAATTATAACTAGAAATAAATTAATATTAGTAGCTAAAGGATATACTGAAGAATAAGGTATATTTTATGATGAGACCATTGCACTAATAGAAAGATCATAAGACATTAGGATACTTTTATCCTTTGTATCAAAAATTAAATTTAAATTATTTTAGATGCATATTAATTCTTCCATTTTAAATGGTTATTTAATGGAAGAAATCTATGTAGAACAACCACCTAGTTTTGGAAAATTCCGAAAACATATTTTTTTTGAAAATTACTAAATCACTTTATGGCCTTAGACAAACAGTTAGAGCTTGGTATGAATGATTATGTTGTTTTATTTTAAAAAATGATTTTACTTTTGGTATGGAAGATCCAAAACATTTTAAGAAAAATATAAATAATTATATTCTATTGGTTCAAATTTATATTGATGATGTTATTTTTGGATGATCAAATAAAGAACATATTCATGAGTTTTCAAACATAATGAAAATTGAATTTGAAATGACTATGATGGGAGAGATTAAATTTTTTTAGGACAACAAATCTATAAAAAATATTTTAGAAGTTGTTTTAATCATTGAAAATACATTACTGATTTACTAAAGAAATTTTTAATTTAAAACAAAAAGACATATACAACTCACATGTGTACTAATATAAAACATGATTTGGATAAAACTGGAAAATGAGTAGACATCATGTTATATATAAGTATGATTAATAGTTTATTATATCTTTATACAAGTAGGCCATCTATTATTTATTAAGTATGTCTCTGGGAAAGATTTCAATGAAATCCTAATAAATCTCATCTTAGAACTGTCAAAATAATTTTTAGATTTTTGAAAAGAACTATTTTTCAATCTATTATTTATCCAAAAACATCTGATTTCAAATTAATTTTACATTCTTATGCTGATTTTGGATGTTGTAGATTAGATAGAAAAATAACTTTTAAAACATGTCACTTTTTAAGAAAATCTTTATTGTCATGGTCTATTAAGAAATAACACTGAGTTGATTTATCAATAGCCGATGCAGATTATGTAACTACAAGCAGATGTTGTGCACAATTTTTATGGATGAAAAAAACTTATATAGACTTTGAACTATATTTTAATAATAAAACTATTTTATTTGATAATACAATTTCTATAAATATTTCAAAAAATCTAATAAGTCATTCTAGAACTAAGCATATTGATATTAGATGTCATTTTTTATGTGAACATGATCCTAAAAAGGAAATATTATTAGAATTCATAAATGATCAATTTCAATAAGCTGATATTTTAAATAAACAAGCTCCCACTTAATGTTTGGATTTTATTAAGGGGGATTTAAGATTTGTTTTTTTAATATTAGTTATTTATTTTTAATCATAATTATATTTTATCATATTATTTTAAAAAAATCATCATTAATAACTTACTCTTTTATTTTTATCCGGTAATAAATATTACAAAAGCAGTATACAATTTAATTTCTTTTTCAATTTTGTAATTATTATTACGTACGTAATAACATTAGAATCAATGATATATTAAGAACTATTTTGAATTACAAACCCAATACTTTTCTCAAAACATTTCAAACTACCTAACACCTTCACAATGTTCATCTTCATTTGATCAAACATTCGAAACCCTAGAATCTCATTCCTTCAGTGCATTTTGACAGAATTTTGAGAAACAAAGAGAATCAAAGAAGGAGATCCTGGTTATGTGAATTTTCAGTATACAACGGGATGTAAAATCCATCAGGGAAAGGTCATTGACCTAGAATGATTGTGTCAGATGATTCTAATGTTAAATATAGCATTATACGTTCACAGTTTTGAAACAACATTCAATGAGGACTATAATAAATTTCTATATGAATTTGAGGTGTGAAATTTCATTAAATATACTAGATTTAGTTTGGGAGATATGAATGATTCACTAGGTACGAAGATCATTGATAGAGAGTTATCAATCTCTTTGGTTGAAATTGCACGAATCTTGAACTATCCTCACGAGTGAGATTTTCATTTTGATCTGATGCCTATCAAGGATAACAATCATAAATCTAGAGATATATTGTCATTTATGTTTTGTTCTAATAACATAAAGAAAATTTATTCTAAGATTTAGAACCAGTTCAGAAAATTTTGGTTATGTTTATTCAAAGTGGGATATCCCCAAGGATGTCATAAATGTATACAATTATGTTTCCAGATATGTATATTATGTTTTTGTTTTTATGTGATATAATTCCGAATTATCCACACTACATGATTAGATATTTGATTCATTTTTGTCAACCTAAGTCTAGGATGAGTTTTTATCATTATAGAAGGATTCTATAAAATCTGTTATTTAAGAAAGACATGGTGATACTGATTAATGATAGAGTTATATGACATCATAGTAATTTGTTAAATGATGGAAGTTTGGGAATGATCATAATTTTTGGGAGTACAGTAAATGGTAAAATCATGCTTGTTGGAGTTGATGTGGATCAAGAATCTACTCTGGGGGAGAGACATCAAAAATCTAAAGAAGGTGTGGATGAATCCATGATAGGGTAAGATTCAATGACTGTAATAAATCTCAGGATTGAAATAGAAGATGATCCTTCTGATGAAAAATGTCCAGGAAGACTTTTTAGAACTAGGAAGAGAACAGTTGTCCAGGACTCGTCTACAGAGATAGTTCTTGAAACCTAAGAATTTTTTTCTTATAATTTTGTGAGAGAATTGATTCCAGAAAAAATTCAAGAGGAATATCCGTCTCTAGTAGAAGTAGAAATTTATCATTATGATGATGTAGAGGAATGAAATAAGGATATACCTCAAAATGAAAAATATCAGGAAATGGAAATTATAGATCAATTTGTTGATCAGATTGACTATGTCCAACAAATTCAAGAGGAAATCTAAGAAGAAGTTGCTCAGTATGAGCACTAGTGTTTTGAATTAGATAATGAAGAATCGTGAGTTCATTAAATTTTCACAAAAATTCATACATAAGTTCTGAATGAATCTTTCTCAGTTATGAATTTTCGAGATAAATCAGTTGATCTACCTGTGGAGAAGAATAAAGATGAAAAATCAGATTCTCAATCTATACCACTGATTTTATTAGAACAAGTTGTCAATCAAGAACATGGTTCCTATGATTCTATAGTTGATCATGTTGTAGATATTGTCAGAAAATTTAACAAAGTCAAAATATAGAATGTTTCTTTAAAAAGAGAGTTAGATAAAGAGAAATAGGGATTTCAAAAACTGAATGATATTTATTTTTCAAAGCCAGAAGGTTATGTTTTTAATAATGAATCACTAATCATGGTTACAAAGAAGAAATATGATGTTGTGTTGAAATCTGATTTGACAGATTTGAAAACCTTTATGGATCAACATTTTGCAACTGTCATAGTATTTTGATCCATTAAATCAAGAATTACACCTAATTTAATGAGGATATTTCATGCCATGGCATCTGTAATGAGCAACATGAATGAAATGTTTCATGATTTACAATGTAACAAAGCTCTTTGTCTATCATGTTGGAAAAATATAAATTTCATGTTAATCATCATACCTCAGGTAAAAAGAGTATTAGAACATTACGAGATAGACTCACTTTGAAGATAAATTAGCTTATGTAGAAGGAAGAATTATTTTTGTAATTCTTCAGACTAAATTTATTGAAAATATTCATTTGACCTATGAAGTAAGGGAACTGATCATTCAGCTAGGAGATGGTGTAATGAAGCGAATATGGTTACAGTTGGAAGAATTAAAAGTTATTATTAAAAGTCACTGAAATACCATTTTTCAAACCCTTATCCAAAAAATATTTATTCTTATTCATTTATGTACATGTAAATCATTTATCAATGAAATTTGTCGATTATCATGTTTGATGAGTTTTGAATTTTGGTCTTGTCTATGTTAGATTGCATCAAAAATAAATATTTCGTTATTGATAAACAGTTTATTATAGCATTTTCTTATATGTTCAGTACTAAATTTAATGTGTTATATTATTTTTTCTATCATTATTTTTGTTATCAAGAAATAGGGGTAAATTTGGATAAATAAAAAATTTTATAAAGGAAAACGAGGAGAAAGAGCATCATTTGGAAGTAACAATTAAAATTTATTTTTTATCCCAGTAAATTTCTTCATTTCATATAAATAATTTCTTATGGTTTTTGTGATCATAATAAAAGGGAATATTGTTGATCATGTATTGTTTCATCAATAGTTTATTAATTTATAGTGATTTTAATGCTCACAAAAACCCTAATTTGTTATTATAATAAATTTACTTTATATTTATTTCATGAAATTAATATTATTTATATTTATTATTTTGGAATAATATTAAAGCATTTGATTCATGTGATGTATTTTTAAAAGTTTTCGGAAAGATATTCAGTGTGTTCTGGAAACACTATTAATATCGTACATTGGAGAACGTAGCGTAAGGATTAAATATTACGTTTATATTTACGAGAGATTATAAAAGTATGGTTAATCAACCATACATTTACAGAAATGTATGGTAAAATAACCTTATGTTTGGAAGGAACCATAAGATTTTTATATGAGAAAAGTATGGATGATGAACCTTATTTAAGTATGGAACCTTACGTTTTCTTTACAAAAGTATGGATCATCAACCATATTTTTGTAATGAACCATACGTTTTATCAATAAGTATGGATCATGTACCTTACAATCTGAAGAAAAGTCATTTATAATTTATATACCATATATTTTGATGGTGAAGAAAAAAGTATGGATCATAAACCTTACGTTTGAAATCAACCTTACGTTTAGAACCAGACATTTAAACTCTTCCGATATCAGATATTTGAAATTACGACATTATCGTGAAATGGTTCTTTTGCAGAATATAATGCTAATTTCAAGCCAGATTCAATGCCTGATTTTAAAGAGCATCTTTAACCAATTTAAAGGAATTAATTCAAAACTCAAAGCATCAATTTAAAAGGAGGATTTTGTGCCAATTATTAAGGGAGATAGAGTCTCTTATATTATTAAAACATTCGAATATTGCGATCTTTCAGGAGACTTTTGTGGATAAGAATGTGTGAATAATGCACTCATCTTAATTCTATATATTATGTATATCCATATTATTGTATCATTCATTGGGGAAAAGATATCTCTTCCATTTCACAGATATTACAAGATTCAAATATAGAGATATTCGAGTTTTATAAATGGCAGAGATACACTAATTTTTAAATAGATTGTTTACAGATCTGTTGTTACAAAGAACAATATGATTCTTTTTTATGTGAGAGAATGAATCGTAGAAGAATTACTTATTCTAAAATGAGAAATATATCTTTAATCTACAGCTGATTTGTTGTTAAATATATTTTAAGGTCATTTTCAACAGGATCGATTCAGAATAACTCTTATCTAAGGAACAATATTTTTGAAAATGATGATGCATTCACTGTTAGTTGTGTACTGTTGCAATTTTGATGATCTGATGGAAAGTATTTTTGAAATACTCTATTATATTGAGTATGAGATTCTCATACTAAAATATTTGATTGGTTCTATTTTTAGAACCAGAAGGCTCTATTTTGTCCCTAAATTTTAAAGATGTCAACTATATGCAACCAGTTTTGTTGGTCTTATAAAAAGAGGAATGACTAGTGAAATTCACCATGATTGTAAAGAAGAGCATCAGTGGAGTGGATTAGTGGATCCTGGTGTCATGAACCACTATAAATCAATGAATCCTGATATCTTTTTATTTCTACAACATAAAAAATCTGATAAAGACAAAAGAATATAATTTATTATCATCATGATTCCTCAAAGATTTATAAAAAGACATAATTCACCCCCTCCTGGGCATATTTTATATAACAAGATCCAACATATTCATCTAAAATGAAGTCATATACAAGTATGTTAGGCATATTCCACTATATGATCCAAACATTATTATATTTCATTCTCCCAAGGTTTATTATTATTATTTTTAATGAGTTTGGTCTAGAAAGGATTTCAAATGAATGATGATATTGTATTAACATGAAAAAAGATATGATCAGTGTGAGAAATTATTATTTAATGTCATGTGAATCATTAATGTAGAAGTTTTTCATAACTATCTAAAAATATAATCTTAAAATATCCTTTGGAATGTATGTCATACATGTTTCATGTTTTAGGTAGTAATGTTTAGATGAAAATAAATCACTCGTAATTATGGTAATCAAATTAAGGAATGTAAATTTACAGATTGTAGTACATGATCCTGAAGTGTGAGTCATGGGATGTCATAGTTGGTATCAAAGTTTGATTTAGATAAATTTGGTTATTAGGATATATTAATGTGAGGTCATAAATTTTTTTTATAGAAACCATTATAGGTTAAAAAGAGTAAGGATGAGACATCCCAAAAGAGGTTTTTAAGTAGTAAAAATAATTTACGTTATCAATGAAATAATTTGATATATTTTATTGGGATGATGAATATGTATAATTTTATATTCATTCAATTAATTTTTCGGGAAATAAATTTATGTATTTAATATCCTTTGGGGTTTATATGATCATTGATATTGATGTAATTATGGAACAGAAGTATTATCTTTTGGATAACCACCTATTGGAATATTTATTTTATGACTAAGGTAATAATGTAACATAAAAATAGGATTAAAATATTTTTTTTGAAATAGCGATGGTATGATATTACTCTTGAGGTTAAAAAACACTATAATTTTTGGGTTATTGAGGTTATTTGGGATATTGGGTTATGGAAGGATTTATTTTCACCTTTGGTTATTACTGTTGAATAAAAATTATTTTTTTATGAAGTTTTATTCATTGTGGGTATTACCTAACCAAATTCAAACCATTTTGGTCTTGATTAATGAGTAATGGTTTGTTGAGTAGCATAAATATCCATTTTATGGTTATGTAGTCTTTAAAATTGATTTTAATGCTCCATGAATTAAAAATTATTCTTAAATACACATCATATGTTGAAAAATATGATATTTTTGTTGAAATTGTTTATATTATTAAAATATACAATTCATATAATTATATTTCATTCTTATTTTTCTCTTGGGCTACACGTTATGTGAATTGTTTTACTCTATGAATAGAATATCGAAGGAAATTATTAAACTTGTACCTTCAATTATGAGTACATAATGATCATTTTGATAATCATTGAATTAGTTTTTGGGGACCTTAGCATTACTTTGAAAATAAATTATTTATGATAAATTCACTTAATAATTTTCTTTAAATATTTAGACATTTTATATATTCCCACCTATGTGAACACTATATGGAATACTTGTGATGAAATAATTATGCTGACCTTTATGATTCCCACTTTCCCTTTTAATTGTATGTTTTATTAAATCATATTACAATGTTCGCTTAAATAATGGAATTATATAAATGTAAATAATATGATAACCATGATGAATTTCGAGGTAGAAATTCATTTTATGTGGGTTGAGATGTAACATCCTAAAACTTTATTAAATATATTTCATTAAATTAATTTTTATTCTTCAATTTATTAATGGTACATGAAATTATTAGTTTAGTATAAAGAATATTAAAAAAAATATTTCGTATTTCATTGAAAGAAACAACAACATCCTTTTAGAAATTATGTTACATATAATCCTAAGACTTACTGAAAAAAATTTATTATTAATATTAGTTATTTTAAATAATAGTTACCACCTTGCTATTGGAATGAAGGGAATGAATATGATTAAATAAATTATAGAATCATAATTTACACAGGTTTATACAATTAAATAATTGGTTAATAATTAATTATAAATTAATATAAAAAAATAAATGAAAAGGATTTTTGTTTATTAAAACTATTTTTATGACCGGAATGGAATTTTATCTTAATAAAATATATTAATCAAAATTATTGATAGATATAAATGAAATTTATATTTTTTATTTTTTTATTTTTTTAACTCATCCAATATGTTTTATGGGGTTAAGATAAGAATAAATTCCATTTTAAAAAAACTTGTTTATTTTGAAAAGGTATTTTTATAGCCTTTCATTGGCACTCCTATTTTAAATTTATTTTTTGATACTTTTATAATTTTTATTTGAAATTTATTGTAAATTATTGAAATCATAATATCAAAAATTTATTTTAGTTATTTTTCTATATTTTTCTAAGAAAATTTATATTTTTAATGTATAATTAATGCCATAGATTTTTACGTGAAAATTTATTTATCAGATAAATAAATATTACAATCAAATTATATTTTAAATTGAGTAAAAATTATAATTAAAACAAATTTATAGAATTAAAAAAAATTATGTCACATTAATCAATTTATCAACTAATTATGGTTTTAAAACATTGAAAAATTGTTAACATATTAACATTAAAAAACCACTTTGTTGTCCAATAAGTGGGATTAGTTTTAAATTACATTCTACCACTTCAATGATTGGAATATTGAAAAACTGGTTGAATATTTTTGATCCAAATTATTTATAATTAATAATATTGTAATTTTTTTTAAAAAATATTACTTAATGCAATTATAATTATTTTCAATGAATAAGGTAAATGTGACTTTATGTAGTGGCCAAACAATAATCATAACTTTCCAAATGGCATAGACACATGTACAAAACCCATTTTTTGGCATTATTAGGAAATATATGTAGTACAACAAATTTTTTGGTATGTAAACCTTAAATTGTATTTTTTTTATATTTATAAAGTGTAAGGGTGAAGGATTGGGGTGTTTGGTGAACATTCAATAAATTTTCTTGGGGTTAAAGGAGAGGCACACAGGCTACGCATGGTTTCTCCAAAACGTGCGGAAAGACTAGTAGAGACTTTGTGATGTTGAAGATACAAAAAATTATCATTGGAATGATGAATACGAAGTTAAGGATACCATGCGAGGATGATGTGACAAGGTTACATTACGGTAGTATCTAAATCACGATTAGCGCACAATTTGTCTAACTGTGTGAACTAACTCTGTGTAGGGATGAAGTGAGATCCAAAAAAACTAGATCTGACACATTTTTCCTCTGAACTACACGTTTTTTATTATATTAAGCCATATCTTGGGAATTCTCTTCCTTGAAGGATAGATAACTTCTCCCTTGTGATTTGAGTCAATGTGAAGGCTTCCCTTTATGATTCAAAGCCGGATTCTTGGGGTATGTGATCGTTACTTCACCATTCTTGATCAGTTTCATAGATCTATTATGTTCTACATCTCATATCTTCTCAATATTATAAATGTATTCACATTATTTGTATATATAGGATTTTTGAAGACAAAAAAGCATAAATTTGGACTTTTTGTTTATAGGAAAAGATAACTGAGATGGTTTCATGGAGAATCGACCCGATTGTGTGAGTGGTCTTCATCCATAGTCATTTTTCATCAAAACCTTCAATGTAGGTGGCTTCACTCTTTAATCCTCTTCGAAGAAATGAATTGAATACCTTCCAATTGATTTTATTATGATGAATTTATTTTAAATTGGGCATTCAAGGATTGTTGGAAACTATTTTTGGTGATAGTTTGATGAATTATGGAAATCTGAGAAATTGGTGTTCTTGAATAAAGTGGTTGATTATTGATTTAAAAATTTTTATTTTAAAATATGGATTTTATATATTTGTGTAACCTGGATTCGATAAAAAAAATCAATAAAATAATGTTTTATTTAAATTAAGTGGTTTATTTGAATTTTATTTCTTCATGATTTTTTATAAATAAATATGTTTATTGAATTGGATGAACACAATTGGATTTTCCAAGCGTTTTATTTTATGTAACCATCCATATGGATGGATAAGGGTGTGGAGGAATGCATTAAAAAGTCTATGATGGATATGGTCATACAATACTCCACATCATTGTGGAAAACGATGTGAATGCATAATGGAATGATAATGAATCGCTTGCGAGTATAGGGAGTTTCAAGTTGAATTAATGGTTGTTTGTGTGGTTAATAGGAATGGAATTGGTATTTCAAAAAAATAATGAGAAAGGTTTTATCGACTTTATTGGTTGTTTTTCATGAAAGGCGTCTTTTTTGAAATTGGAGGGAAATAGAAGTTGTTTAAATTTGGAATTTAATGGTTTTGAGACCTATTTATATTTAGTTATAATATCTTTTGGGATTTTTTAATAATTTTTTTATATAGATTCGACTAACCTTTATGTCTTAATGGATTGATTTGGGAAGGAATTCCAGAAATCATACTAAGTTTTATACTCACCCCTAATTTGGGAACTGTCGTGCATTTTCACATTCTATCTTCTGGGACATGTGTAAAAGTAATCTATCACATGTTTCTAGAATCAACTTGTTATAAATGGGATGGTTTGTCTTTACGGAGCATGGAGCTTGTGGATCATGGAGTCTTTTGGTTTCTATTGTGTCTTTAGTTGATGTTTTGTTGTCTACTTGGAAAGTAGCCTTTTCTTCCATTGTTGTACCCTTTTCTGTGATTTTGTTATAAATGAACTGGTTGAGTTTTCTTTTATTTTTTCACGCATTATTTAGTGAGATTCATGGTTATTGTTGGATGATTTAATATTTTTATTGAAAAAATGGTAAATAATCCCTCACATGCTTTTCCAACCCTTAGACATTTATTATTATCCTTTGGTATTAAGGGGATGTCACTTAATTCCATTTAATGAATCATGCTATTCTCATTCCAATGACAATATGTGGGTCATTAAAAATGGATTCATATTTTTTGGTTCTTTCGGAACAAGTAGTCATCAATTTTCTTGGTCTTGGTGTTGAAATTCAACATATCTATTCCTTGGGATGTGATTTTAGAAAGGAGTAAAAGTGTTGGGACATGAAATGCAGTGCATAATAAGTTGTAGCAAACCTTTCCATTCTAAACATCATGTTACCATGGATTTGGGAAGATTCATGTTTTGGAGAAACTTCTTAGATCATTGTATCTCATTGTAACAGATTTAACCAACGAGACAAGATGGAATTACATTATAAGGGCATGAAATCCTACTAGAATTTAATATTTAATTATGATTTATGATTTATGATATTTTGAAAAGGTATATTGTTTTTGATAAAATGCAGAATTTTTTTTTCAAATAAAATATTTTGAAAAAGGCATACATGGTGTATTCTGAATATTGTTACACTTTCAAAATAATGAATAGAATTTTTATAAACAGTTTAACAGTAAAAAGATAATTATGGAATGATATTTTGGGATATTTTATGTGTTATAATTTGAAATTATAATCTATTAACTTCTATAGAGCGATACATATATTGTTTTTTGTTTGTTTTGAAAATAGAACCAACGAAGAACTGCAGAAACCTGCCAGAATAATTTGTGGAGAATATTGTTATACCTGAGCCATAGGTAAACCAAGAGAGGGTTCAGAGTATCATTCAAGAATTTCAAGCTGTGGACATGGCGAACCAATGGTATAACCAAAGACAAGTTTATCATTTCATTTAGTTATAGAAGCACAATCCATCCATCTACTGGTGTGATTCTGAAACTAAAAAAGGTGGTGTTGTGGCTAAAAAAGATGAATCGAATCATCTATTTCATCAGTACACCATTAGATCCAAAATTCATAATAGAATATTATATGCTCTAGGATATTTCATGTTAACAGTTGAATTTATTGGTGAAACATAAACTAGATCACAATATTGCATAGGATGATTTTGGGGGATTCGTTATCAAATCATTCTATCCCAAAACATTCAGGATCTAGGGAACAACACAATTATTTTTCCTGAAGTAATAAAATCACTCTATCATAGAATATGTGGCTTAATTCATGCATTTAATGAAATTTTGACATGAATAAAGTGATTTAGTATATTTGAATGCCCACATCTTCGAATAAGGTCTATGGTTGGAGATTCGCTCGAAGATTGTGGTCGCCTGTATTTCGGATTATAAAATGATAGTGAATAGAGTGACAATGGATAAACAAGATATCATAGTATTTAAGGGAGGAGGAACTATGATACTACATATAAAATGTGTTGGGAACTCAAACAATGAGATAAAATGGAATAGGGAAACATATTCCCATGTTCAAAGAAGGAATCGTAATCAAACAACTGGAATAGTAACCCTTCCTCCACGAACCAAGAGAAAAGTAAGTAGTTTTCATTGTGGTGTCCTATACTACATAGAATGAGTGTGTACAAAAGAACCAAAATACCTCCCTAATTTCAAGAAAATGGCCCATGCTCAACATTATTTCCATTCCTCTTCGAGGTCAGGTCCTCAAGACAATTCTCAGGTGTCGCAAAAATCGTATTCTTCGACATGGTGAGGAAAGAAGTAATAGTCTCTATAGTAGTGTAGTAATATCAATGGTGATTATAGTAACACCATTAACCCTTAGAAATGGAAACCTCAGCGAGGAATCAATGTTAAGAGTGATGAAATGATGTAGTTGTATGGAGTTAAGGAGAAGATAGTAGGCGATTATGCTAGACGATCTATAGTGAGAAGTATGATTCTTTTGAATTCTACCCATACAAAAGTGATGTCTGATACTAGTGCATCACATTCCATCATTACTTTTGATGATGTTGATTTTATAAAATTAATATTTGAGATAAATTCATCCTTGATAAAATAGAAATATATTCTCAGTAAAGGAGAATGTTGAGCCTTTGTGTGTAAAGCATGTTCTATTAAAATTGAAGGAGAATTATTGAAATCAGACTTCCCAGTATTGAAGATGGATGTCCATGTTTTAATCCAATGTATTTATTGCTAAACTATGTTCATTGATCACATCTATAATCATAGTATAATAGTTTGTTTCACAACTGAGTATGGGGTTGGAAATATCTATAGAGAAATAGAGTAATAAAGGTGAATTAAATAGGATTATTAGAAGTAGTAGTGGGAAATAAATCTTACCAGTTATTGATATTGATCTTATCACCGATTGAATAGATTTGGGATAAAAAGTTTCTAGTAGTGGTGGAACAATTTATAGATTTCTTCCTCAAGAACATCTCAGGTTTTCCACAAATAAGGGAAGTGGATTTTACGATTGATCTCCTTATATGGACCTTTCATATTTCTATTTAGTCTAATAGTATGAAATGAACATAATTAAGTGAACTAAAAGTGCAGTTGAAAGACCATGAATGTAAGGGTTTCATTCCTCCGAGTAAGTCACATTGGGCATCACTAAAATTTTAAATAAAGAAAAAATGGAACCCTAAGGCTTTGTGTATATTATCATAAGATTAAAAAATATACTATAATTAATCGATATCCACTTCCATGAATTAATGATCCATTTGAGCAATTGAGAGGATCTCAATGGTTCTTTAAAATTAACATTCAATCAGGATATCATCAATTATGATATTGGGAAGAAGATATTCCAAATACACTTTTTTGAAGGGGATATTAACACTATGAATATGTTGTCACGTGTTTCAGACTTATTAATGGACTAGATGGCATTATGGAATTGATGAATTAGATATTTTATATATATCTCCACTATTTTTTTGTGGGGTTTGGGGATGAACTATTTTTGTAATGAGGGGAATGTGCTGATCCTGAGGAACATATATTGAAAATGTTGGAAATCATGAGATATCACCTTTTGAATTACAAACTATCTATGAGTATTTTTGGACACAAGAGGTTTTCTCTATTGGACATGTTATTTTTTTAAAATGTGTTTTAGTCTATCCATATATGATAGAATCTATTAGATCTTGAAAACTTCCAAAGATTGTATTTGAGATATAATGTTTACGTGGTCAAGATAGTTATTACTCATTCTTTGTGTGTGACATCTCATGACTAATATAACCAATTAAAGATTTTAAAAATATGAACCTTCCATTCTGATGGACAGAGGAATTCTAGAAGTCTTTTTAAGAGTTGAATGTTTGATGAACATCAGCACCAAGATTTATTTTTCCAAAATATGGATTGGTGTATGTGGTTTATTTTGATGCTTTAGGATCTGTGTTGGGATGTGTTATCATTCAAGGAAAATAAATGTATGTTTATAGTTCAAGTTAGTTGATATTGTATGAGAATAATTACCCAAAACAAGATTTAGTGTTTTTTATAGGTTTCCTTGCATTGAAAACCTAGAGCTATTGATTATTTTGTGTTAAATATACTATGTTCATGGACTATAAAACAGGGAAAAATATTTTCTCATAATAGGATTTGAATCTAAGGAAAAGGAGATGGATGGAGTATCTCCAAATATTCTAATTTAAATTTATATAAACACATGGTAAAGGAAATATGGTGGTAAATTCATTAACAAAAAATTCATATACCAGGTTTGATGAAGACACATCATATGAGTGGAAGTATATTTTTGTCCTAGCCGAAATGCATATGGAATGTGAATACATAGGTAATCTCATTGTTTGATTTCCAGTTTATGTGGTTCCTTATTTGGTGATGATTTTTAGACATTAAAAAAATACAACAAATTATTATTGGTTATGAGTTCAAAACTCAATGGTGGGGAGACCATTTAGGGATAGAAACATGATGGGATTTTAGTGTTGTGGATTAGATAACAGATGGATGTACCTATGTCTTATCAGTAGAATACATATTCATTCCTACAACCATTATATATGGGTTTTTTGTCTAAGAATACAAAAGATGTATAAGGAATTTAAAGAATTTCTTTGGTGGATTGGTATGAATCATTATGCGGTTGAGTTCATTTAATGTTCATATCTTGTCAGCATGTTGAGAAAGAACATCAAGGACTATCATATATGTTGGAGAATTTACCAAAACATGTGTATAAATGGGATCGGATAGGGATGGATTTTGTTATAGGTCACCCACTAATGGTCTGGAAACATGATTTAATATGAGTGAAATTGTATCAAATTACCATTTAGGAATATTTAATTATTATTTGTGAAAGTCATACAGTTGATGATCTATCCAAAATCTAAATCCAAGATGTGGTAAAGGGAAATGGTGTACTGGTTTTGATAGTCTCCAATAGAGATATGAGGTTCACATCTCATTTCTAGGAGTCCTTAAAAAAATATTTTGGGACTTAGTTTACTATGATCACAGAGTGTCATTCACACATAGATGGGCATTCCGAAAGAACAATAAAAACATTGGAAGATATCTTTTGGGATAGTGTAATGGATATTTTTGGAACATTGGATGTGAATTTACACATAGTGGAGTTCTCTTATAATTGTAGCTATCATGCATCAATACATATGGATCATTCTAAAGCATCTAATGGGTTACCTGGTCATCCTCTAATTTATTGGGTGGAAAAAATGTGATATTTCACTAGTTGGGCCGAGTCTAGTAAAAGAAAGATCATTGAAGATTTAGTTTATTAGAAAGTGGATGGAGATGGCCCACACACATCAGAAATATTATTTAAATCCTCACTGAACACCATTGCCGTTTGTGGAGAGTGATCATGTGTTACTGATGATCTCTTCAAAGCATCGAAAACCTCCTGTTGGGAAGAAGTGATGTTTTCTCCTCTATGCATTGTCCCTTTATAAGTACCGTATTGGGATGGAGAGGTAGAATTTATATTTCATTTCCACCATGGTTCAGTTTTTCACATAATGTGTTTCATATATCATAGTTGAAAAAGTATTATCCTGATCCTGACCATGTGATCCGATGTGATCATGTTTACCAAGTGTAGGATGCTTCATCGATACATATCTGAGAATGGATTGTGGTTTGGAAAGATAAATTCTTCAATGAAAAAAGAATCGGCCTTGTGCATGTTTTATAGAAACATAGCCAGATTCTGGAATAGAATTGTGATTGTTAGAAGGAAATGAATGACCAATGGATGAAACTCTTATAAGGCTCTGTAGGTTATTTACATTCTGAGGATGGAAAGACAAATGGTGGGGAGAATATATTACCCCTTTTTTCTGAAATGAAACCCTTACATTGTGTCTTTTATTTTTATAAATTTTATAGTTAAGGATGAGAGATTGGGGTGAACATTAAATAATTTTTTTGGATAGAAAGGAGAGGAGTGTCGGCTTCTAATGGTTTTCCCAAAATGTGCACAATGCCTAGTAGACATATTGTGAAGCGGAATATTGTAGACAATGTCCTCAACGTGGTATGTGAAAGATTTGGGAAACTATGAGATGATGCCTTGCGAGGGATTCCATATAGTAGTACCTAACACATGGATAACACAACATTTTTCTGACTATGTGAACTAACCATGTGGGGGGTTAATGTGAGATCCTGAAAAATATGATCTCAAATTATTTTTCCACTAAACCGCTATTTTTTACTCCTAGGAATCCCAATCTTGTGATTTCTCTTCCTTAAAGGTTGGAGAACGTATCCCAAGAAATTTTGATTCAATCTAAATTCTTCCCTTAGTGATTCAAATCCATATTCTTAAGGTATTCGATTCCTTTTTAACGGTTCGTGATTAGTTTCGTAGATATACATAAATGTACTTTTCTTATATTCTCAGTTACATAGATGTACACATGTTATGGGATGATCTAGGATTTTGGATGCTAAATATGATTATATTTTATATTTTTGTTGATATGAGAATATATATAAGCCAGTTTCATTGATAATTGACCTAGTTCTGTGGGCGTTCATAGTGTATTATCAATTTTCATCAAAACCTTTGAGGTATGTGGCTTCACCATCAAACCATCTTATTATTAGTAAATGGAATGTTTTCAAATTTATTTTTCTTATCTTTAATTGATTGTGAATTGCCTATTTGAGTATTTTTGGAAGCCTTATTTTGAGATGGTTTGATGAATTGTGGAAATATGTAAAATTTTTGGTCTTGAATAAAGGGTATTATTATTGTTTTTAAAATTTAGATTTCAAAATAAGGATTTTATTGAATTGAGGAACATAGGTTTTATGAAAATATTATAAATAAATGTATTTTTTTATTCAAATTATGTAGTTTGTTTGTATTGTCTTGCATCATGATTTTCAATAAAGGAATGGGTTTGTGGAATTGGATGAACGCATATGTATTTAGAATGGGTTGTGGTGTGTTTTCATTGGAATTGGGATGGATAAGTTCATGAATAACACAAATCAAATGGATTGGACAGATATGGGTGTGATATACCCCATTCAATGTGGTCTACTAAGTGAAGGATTAATCGAATGATAACTCACTACTCGTGAGTATTAGGAGTTTCAGGATGAATGCACAGTTTGGTGTCTATATAAGGAGAAGGGAATGGGTATGACACATAATTAATGTAAAATTGTTTTAAATTATTGTTTGGTTGTTTTTATTGAAATTTGATGTGCTTGAAATTGGTTTAAAATAGAACATATTTACCATTGGTTATAAATAGTTTTAGACTTGTTTATATTAAGTTATAAAATGATTTGGGAAATTATTTTAAATAAAATATTATATATAAATGATTCTAACCATTCTATCCTAATGGCATGAAAAGGGATGACATTTAGGAAAGCCTACTAACTTTTATACTCACCCCAGATTTATCACGTTGGTTCTTTTTCAGATGCTATATTCCGGGACATGGGAAATGTTAATGCATCACATGTTTTTATAACTACCTCATGATACATTGGATGTTTAGTGGTTATGGATCATAGATATTGTGGAGTATGGAGTCTTATGGTTTTAATTGAGTCATCAGATGTATTCCCATTGTTTACATTGATAGTTACCATGTCTTATAATGTCGTACACTCTGGTGAGATTTTGTTAAAAATGATGTTGTTATGTTGTCATTCATTTCATCATGAATAATACAGTGATTTGTTTTGGTCACTATTGGATGAGTTAATGGGTTGTTGCAAAATGGGTAAATCATCCCCAACCTGCATTTGAAACCCTCTAACATTTATTTCTAGCCTTTGGAATCTTAGGATTTCTCTTAAGTCCAAGTAATAATTCATGGTATTCTCAATCCATTGAGAATATGTGAGTCATTACGATATCCCAAAATATTCTAATATGGTTCATTATTGGGGTGACATTTTGTTAGGGAAACCTCTCAATAGTGTTTAACAATACATATATACAATAATTCCAGTCCCTATCCACATTAAAAAATAACTCACTCTCACAACGCCATCCCATATATCAAGCCTTTTTGATCATTCAACGACTACCCAAATATGCACCCAACATCCCTTGTATCATCATATATGACTCACATTTGGATGAAATAAATCGATGGATTTATTTTGATCTAAAAAAATGTGGTACCCAAAAAATAGGTGACATTATTCAATGATCACTTGTTTTATATTTCTTTCACAAACCACATCAATTATTTTTATTGCCAGGCAATAAGATAACCTCATTATCCAAAATATATTGTGATTTGTATTTCTTAAGGGTTCTATTGCAAAAACCCAAACATTTATTAATAGAACATTCATTCTTATAATTATGGTATATGGTATAAAACAAATAAATAGAATATATAACCCAATAAAAACATTATTCACATAAATGAGTAAGAAAAAAATGATATTTTTTATAAATTAAGGCACCAATATTGATGGAATAATACCATAAAATTTTGAAGAGTAAATTTACTATTATGTATATTTATATGGTCATTGGAATAGTAACCAGGCCTACAAATTCATAAATAAAATTTATCCATCTTAGAAATGATAATATTATATAATTATATAATATTATAATTCAGTAAATGTTTTAAAAATGATAAATATGGTTTCTGTATTTTAGTAATTAATAAATATTTATTTAAATTTTTATAATTAATATAATTAACTAAAAGAAATTTTAACAACATAAAATAGATTAAATAATTAATATATTTTTTTGTTATTATTTTCATATAATATTATGAGACTATATTTAATTTTTCATTGTGTCATAAAATAAATTTTAATTTTGAAATCAGTATTTATTATTAAATATAAATTTTAATGAAAAATTAAATTTCATATATATAATATTGTATTCATAAAATAGATATTATTTTTGAAATCTACACATCCAATAATGGTTAGGGTATATTTTTTGGATTTTTCTATAAAACATGAATTTTGGTGAATGGTGAATTATAGTAATTTACAGAATTTAATAAATACATGAATTATTGAGTCATATAAAATGTATGGATTATGATAGGACATAATATAAAACTATCCTAAATTATGTAAAATATTTAATTAAAATGTTCAATCTATTTATAATCTTGTGCCAGAATAATAAAATACTGAAAAATATAATAAATAAACACCACCTCCTCTTATATAAATACCACCCTTTATAACCTCTAATACTCACATCACAAAGGAAATAAATATAGTAAAAATTATTCCCATTCATATTTATATTAATATTTCACATGAATAGGATCCTTTGGTCACAACCAAAGACAATATATAATTTTCCAAGGGAGGTTATCAAGGAGACGAATTTCAAGAGGTAAAATCCTATTCAGTTTACTTTAAATTTCATTTCAATTTTGTTTATTTTTCCAATTATATATTCACCTAAGCTTATCCATGTGTAATGAAAAATATATTACGTTATAAATATTAATATTATTTTTTGTTAATGGAATAATCAATCATAAAAAATCTTATCCTCCCCATTTTATTTTAAAAATGAAAATATTGTATGTGAGGTGTTGATTTATTTCTTTCAAGGATAATAAATTTTAATTTTACGTTAAACCATAAATCCAGGTAATATAACCATTAATAGGTTAAATAAGTTTATACTATATATATTATATGTTATATTAGGTGTGAGGATGAATATATAGACCTAATATTAAATAATATGATATGAATATTTCTCAGTTATGGATTGTTGAGAAAAATTAGTTGATCTGCCTGTGGAGTGGAATGAAGACTGTAAATCATATTCTCAATATTTAGTATTTATTTTATTAGAAAAAGTTGTGAATCAAGAACATGGTTCATCTAATTCTATAGTTGAACATGTTGAAGATATTGTCAGACAATTTAACAAAGTCAAAATAGAGAATAACGCTTTAAAAAGAGAGTTATATAAAGAGAAATTGAGATTTCAAGCACTGAAAGATAGTTATGTTTCAATGCAAGAAGGTTATGATTTTAAGAAACAATTACTAATCATGGTTCCAATGATGGAATCTGATGTTGTGTTGAAATCTGATTTGCCAGATTTGAAAACCATTATGGCTCAACAATTTGCAACTGTCATAGTATGTTAATCCATTACATCAGGCACATCACCTTATTTAATGAGAATATTTCAAGCCATGGCATCTGTAATGAGAAACATGAATGAAATGTTTCATGATTTACAATGTAATAAAGCTCCTTTTTCTGTCTTGTTGTAAAATTATAAATTTTTTTTCTGATTATCTTACCTCAGGTGAACCGAGTATTAGACAATTACAGGACAGATTCACTGGGAAGATAAATTAGTTTATGTATAAGGAAGAATGATTTCTTCAATTTTTCAGACTAAAACTTATTGAACATATTCATTTGACCTGGGAAGTAAGGGAACTTTTAATTCATCTAGGAGATGGTGTGATAAATCGAAAATGGTTACAGTTGGAAGAATTCAAAGATATTATTCAGAGTCCCTGAAATACCCTTTTTCAAACCCTTATCTCAACAACATTTATTCTTATTCATTTATATACATTTAAATATTTTATCAATGAAATTTCTAGATTATCATGTTTGATGAGTTTTGACTTTTGTTATTTTCTATGTTAGATTTCATCAATAAATAAAGATATATTTATTGATAAAAAATTTATTATAGCATTTTCCTATATGTTCAGTACTAAATTAAATGTGTTATATTCTTTTTTCTACCATTATTTTTTATATCAAGAAAAGGTGGGAAAATTTGGATGAATAAAACATTTTATAAAGGAAACAGAGGAGAAAGAGAATCATTTGTAAGTAATAATTAATATTTATTTTTTATCCCAGTAAAATTATTCTTTTCATATAAATAATTTCTTATGGTTTTAATGATCATCATAAAAGGGAATATTGTGGACCATTTATTGTTTCAACAATACATTATATATTTATTATGATTTTAATGCCCACAAATACATTAATTTGTTATTCTAATAATTTTACATTATACTTATTTCATGAAATTAATAATCATTATATTCCTAATTTTTGAATAATATTAAAGCATTTGATTCATGTGAAGTATTTTTCAACGTTTTTGGAAGGATACTCAGTTTGTTTTGGATATGTTGTTCATACCATACGTTTGAGAATGTAGCATAAGGATTAAATCTTATGTTTATATTTATGATAGATTAGAAAAGTATGGTTAATCAACTATACATTTATAGAAATGTATGGTCAAATAACCTTATGTTTGGAAGGAACCATATGTTTTTTATACAATAAATGCATTGATGGTTAACATTATTTATGTATATAACCTTACGTTTGATTTACAAAATTATGGATCATCTACCATATTTTTGTAATAAACCATACATTTTATCAATATGTATGGATCATGTACCTTACAATCTGAAGAAAATCGAAGTTTGATTTATATACCTTATGTTTTTAAGGTGAAGAAAAAAATATTGATCATCAAACTTACGTTTGAAATCAACCTTACGTTTAGAACCATAAATTTAAACTCTTTAGATATCAGAGATTTGAAATTACGGCTTTATCGGGCAATAGTTCTTTTGCAGAATATAAAGCTGATTTCAAGCCAGATTCAATGCACGATATTAAAGTGCATATTTAACCAATTTAAATCTGTTAATTTTCAATTCAATGGATCTATTTAATATGAGGATTTTGTGTCGATTATTAAGGGAGATAGAGTCTCCTCTAGTATTCAATCATTTGAATATTGCGATCTATCGAGAGACTTTTTTTATATTAATTTATGAATAATGAACTCATATTTATTATATATATTCTGTATATCTATGTTGTTGTATCATTCATTGGTGACAAGATATCTCTTGAATGTCACGAATATTACAAGATTCAAATATAGTGATATTTAAGTTTTTAGAAAGGAAGATATACATTGATTTTTAATGGGATCGTTTACAGATCTGCAATTACAATGAATGATATGATTCTGTTTTATGTGAGAGAATGAAAAGTAGAAGAATTACTTATTCTACAATGGGAAATATATCTTTAATCTACAACTGATTTTTTGTTAAATATATTTTAAGATCAATTGAAACTGGATCGATTCAGAACAACTCTTATCTAAAGATCAATCTTTCGGAAAATGATGATTCATTCACTGTAAGTTGTCTACTGTTGAAATTTTGATAATAAATTAAAAATTATTTTTCAAATACTCTATTATATTTAGTATCATATTCTCATACTGATCTGTTTGATCAGTTCTGTGTTTAGAACCCAAAGGCTCTATTTTGGTCATAAATTTTAAAGGTGTCAGCTACATGCACTCAGTTGTGGATGGTCTTATGAAAAGAGGATATACTAGTGAAAATCACTATGATCGTATATAAGAGCATCAATGGAGTGGATTAGTGGATCCTTGTGTCATGAACCACTATAAATAATTTCATCCTGATATCTTATTATTTCTGTTATATAAACAATCTTGATAAAGACATAAGGACATAATTGATTATCATCATGATTCATCAATGATTTATAAAAATACATAATTCACCCCCTCTTGTGCATATTTTATATAACGAGATCCAATATATTCATCTAAAATGAAATCATATACAAGTATTCTAGGCGTATTCCACTATATGATCCTAACATTATTATGCCTCTTTCTCACATGGTTTTATTATTGTTATTTTTAATGAGTTTGGTCTAGAAAGGATTTCAAATGAATGATGATGTTGTATTAACATGAAAAAAGATATGTTCAGTGTGTGAAATTATAATTTAATGTCATATGAATCGTTAATGTAGAAGTTTTTCATAACTATCTAAAAATATAATCCTAAAATATCTTATGGTATGTAATTCATACATGTTTCATGTTTGAGGTTGTAATGTTTAGATGAAAGAAAATCAGTCCCATTATGGGAATCAAATTTAGGAATGTAAACTCATAGATTGTAGTAAAGGATCCTGATATGTGAGTCCTGGGATGTTATAGTTGGTATCAATAGTTGATTTAGATAAATTTGATGATTAAGATATATTAATTTTAGGTCATGAATTTTTTTACAGAAACCATCATAGGTTAATAAGAGTAAGGATGAGACAACCTGAAAGAGGTTTTTAAGTAGTAAAAAAGTGTTACATTATCAATGAAGTCTTTTGATATATTTAATTGGGATGATGAATATTTACAATTTTAAATTCATTCATTTAATTTTTCATGAAATAATTTTTATGTGTTTAATATCCTTTGGGGTTTATATGATCATGGATATTGATGTAATTATGGAACAGAAGTATTATCTTTTGGATAACCACCTAATGGAAAATTTATTTTATGACTAAGTTAATAATGTAACTTAAAAATAGGATTAACATATATTTTATTGTAATAGGGAAGGTTTGAGATTACTCTTGAGGACGAAAATTTATATAATTTTGGTGTTATTGAGGTTATTTGGGATAATTGGTTATGGAAGGATTTATTTTCACCTTTGGTTATTACTGTTGAATAATAACGATTATTTTTTGAAGGTTTATTCATTGTGGGTATTTCCTAACAAAATTCTAACCATTTTGGTCTTGATTAATGAGTAATGGTTGGTTGAATAGAAGGAATATCGATTTTATGGTTATGTAGTCTTTAAAATTGATTTTAGTGCTTCATGAATTAAAAATTAATCGTAAATACATATCATTTGTTGAAAATGTGTTATTTTTGTTTATATTTTTTAAATGATTAAAATATAAAAATCATGTAAGTATATTTCATTTTTATTTTTCTCTTGGTCTACTCGTTATGTGAATTTTTGAACTCTCTGAAAAGAATATCAAAGAAAATTATTATACTAGTACCTTCAATCATGAGTACATAATGATCATTTTGATAATCATTGAATTAGTTTTTGGGGACCTTAACATTACATTGATAATTAAATTATTTATGATAAACTCACCTAATAATTCTCTATAAATATTTAGAAATTTCATCTATTCCTACCTATGTGCCCCCTATGTGGAATCCTTGTGATGAAAGACTTATGGTGACCTTTATGCTTCACACTTTTGCTTTTAATTATCTGTTTTATTAAATCATTTTATAATGTCCTCTTAAATAATGGTGTTCTATAAATGTAAATAATCAGATAACCATGATGAATTTCGAGATAGAAATTCATTTTATGCAGGTTGAGATGTAACATCCTAAATCATTATGAAATATATTTCTTCAAATTAATTTTTTTTCTTAAATTTATTAATTGTACATGAAACTCCATGTTTAGTATAATGAAGCTGAAAAACATGTATCATATTTCATTGAATGAAACAACAAGTTCCTTTTAAAAATTATGTTATTTATAATCCTAAGACTTACTGAAAAAAATTTATTATTAATATTATTTACTTAACATAATAGTTACCACCTTGCTGTTGGAATGGAGGGAATGAATATAATTAAATAAATTATAAATTCATACTTTACACATGTTTATACAATTAAATAATTGGATAAAAATTAATTATAAATGAATATAAATAAAAATTAAATGAAAAGGATTTTTTTTATTAAAACTATTTTTATGACCTAAATGTAATTTTATATTAATTAAATAAATTAATCACAATTAATGATAGATATAAATGTAATTTATATTCTATATTTTTTTTATTTTTTTAACTCATCTAATATAGATAAGAATAAATTAAATTTTTAAAAAACTGGTTTATTTTGAAAAGGTAGTTTTATAGCCTTTCATTGGCACTCCTTTTTTAAATTTATTTTTTGATACTTTCATAATTTTTATTTGAAATTTTAGGTGAATTTTTAAAATCATAATATAAAAAATTTATTTCAGTTAATTTTCTATATTTTTATAAGAACATATATATTTTTAATGAATAAATAATTCCACATAATATTACGTGAAAATTTATTTATCAGATAAATAAATATTACAATCAAATAATATTTTAAATTGAGTAAAAATTATAATTATACTAAATTTATAGAATTAAAAAAAATTATGTTACTTTAATTAATTTTTCAACTAATTATTATTTTAAAACATTGAATAATTTTGAACATATTCACATTAAAAACCCACTTTATTGTCCATTAAGTGGGATTAATATTAAATTACATTCTACCAGTTCAATTATTGGAATATTGAAAAAATGGGTGAATATTTTGAATGAAAATTATTTATAATTAATAATATTTTATATTTTTTAAAAAATTATATTACCTAATTGAATTAAAATCATTTTCAATGAATAAGGTAAAAGTGAGTTTATGTAGTGGCCAGACAATAATCATAACAAGCCAAATGGCCAAGACACTTGTATAAAAACAATTTCATTGCATTATTAGCCCATATCTGTAGTACACCCAATTTTTGGGTATGTAACCCTTAAATTTTGTTTTTTATATTTATAATGTGTAAGGTTGAATAATGGGAGTGTTTGGTGAACATTGAATAAACATTCTGTGGTTAAAGGAGAGGCACAAAGGCTACGCATGGTTTCTCAAAAACGTGCGGAAAGACTAGTAGAGACTGTGTCATGTTGCAGATACTAAAAAATATCTCTTGAATGATGAATACATAGAAATGGATACCATGTGAGGAGGATGGGACAAGGTTACATTAAGGTAGTATCTAAAACATGGTTAGCGCACAATTTGTCTAACTATGCAAACTAACTTTGTGCGGGGTTGAAATGAGATCCCAAAAAACTAGATCTCACACAATTTTTCTTATGAACTACACGTTTTTTATTTTATTCATCCCTAACATGGTATTTCTCTTCCATGAAGGTTGGACAACTTCTCACTTGAGATTTGAGTCAATCTGAAGGCTTCCCTTTGTGATTCAAAGCCGGATTCGTTAGGTATGTGATCGTTTCTTCACCATTCTTGATCAGTTTCATAGATCTACTATGTTCTACTTCTCATATCTTATCAATATTATATATGTATCCTCATTATTGGTATATATAAGATTTTTAAGACAAAAATGCAGAAATTTGGACTATTTGTAAATTGGAAAAGAGAACTGATGAAATTTCAGGGAGAATCGACCCGATTGTGTGAGTGTTCTTCGTCCATAGTCATTTTCTTCAAAACCATCTATGTAGGTGTCTTCACTCTTGACTCATATTCAATTAAACGAATGGAATAAATTCAAATTGATTTTATTATGATGATTTTATTGTAAATTGGGCATTCATGGATTGTTGGAAACTATTTTTAGTGATAGTTTAATGAATTATGGAGATCTGAGAAATTGGTGTTCTTGAATAAAGTGCATGATTATAGATTTACAAATGATGATTTTAAAATATATATTTTCTATAATTTTTTTACCTTGATTTGATAAAAAATTTCAATAAAATAATGTTTTATTCAAATTAAATGGTTTATTTGTATTGTCTTGCTTCATGATTTTCAATAAATGAATAGGTTTATTGAATTGGGTGAACACTGTGGGATTTTCCATGGGGTTTTTATGTAACGATGCATATGGATGGATAAGGGTGTGGAGGAATGCATTAAAAAGGTTTTTATGGATATGGACATTAAGTGCTCCCCATCAATGTGGAAAAATAGGTGAAGGCATAGTGGATGGATAATGCATCACTCGCGATTATAGGAAGTTTATGGTTGAATTCATGGTTGGTTGTGTGGTTAATGGGAATTGAATGGGTATTAAAAAACATTAATCATAAAGTTTGTATAGAATTTTTTGGTTGGATTTCGTGAAATGCGACTTTTTTGAAATTTTTTGGAAATAGAAGTTGTTTAAATTTGGCATTTATTGGTTTTGAGACATATTTATATTTAGTTATAAACTACTTTGGGATTTTTTAATAAAAAATGTGTTATATAGATGGTTCTAACCTTTTTATCCCAGTGTATTGAGTTGGGAAGGCATTCTAGAAATCATACAACGTTTTACACTCTCCCCTACTTTTGAAACTTTCGTGCATTTTCACATTATATCTTCCAGGACATGGGAAAAGTAATGTATCAAATGTTTTTATCATCACCACAATATACATGGTATGTTTTGTATTAATGGAGCATAGAGCTTGTGTATCATGCAGTCATGTGGTTTCTATTGAGTCTTTGGTTGACGTTATGCTATTTACTTGGATAGTAGCCTTTTTTCCATTTCTCTGCCCTTTTCTGTGATTTTTTATAAATGAACTTGTTGAGTTTTCTTTTATATTTCCAGGAATTATATTGTGATATTCATGGTAATTGTTTGATGAGTTAATAGTTTTATTAAAAAATGGTAAATCATCCCCCACATGTATTTCTAACCCTTTGAAATTTATCATTATCCTTTGAAATCAAGGGGTTGTCACTTATTTCCATTTAATGAATCATTTTATTCTCATTCTAATGACAATATGTGGGTTATTACAAATGGAATCATTTTTTTGGGTCCTTACGGAACAAGTAGTCATCTGTTTTCTTGGTCTTGGTGTTGAAATTCAACCTATATATTTCCTGGAATGTGCTTTTAGAAAGGAGTAGGATTGTTGGGACATGAAATGTAGTGCATAAAAAGGTGTAGCTAAGCTTTTCATTCTACAAATAATGTTATCATGGATTCGGGTAGATACATGTTTTGGAGAAACTTATTAGATATTGGTATCTCATTGTCATAGATTTAACCAATGAAAAAAGATGGAAGTCCATTGTAAGGGCATGGAATCCTACTAGGATTTCATATTTATTTATTATTTATGATTTATGATTTTTTGAAAAGGTATATTTTGGTAAAAAAATGCATAAATTATTATTTTTTTCAAATAAAATATTTTGAAAAAGGAATACATGTTGTATTTTAAAAATTGTTACATTTTCAAAACAATGAGTGGAATTTCCTACAAACGGTTTAACAGTAAAAAGTTAACTATGCAATGAAATTTTGTGATATTTGATGTGATGTAATTTGAAATTCTAATCTATTAGTTTCTAGAGAGCGATACATATAGAGTTTGTTGTTTGTTTAGAAGATAGAACCAAATAAGCATTGTAGAAACCTACCGGAATAATCTGTGGAGAATATGGTTGTACCTGATCCATAGGTAAACCAATGAAGGGTTCAAAGTATCATTCAATAATTTCTAGTTGTGGACATGGCGAACCAATGGTATAACCAAATAGAGGTTGATCATTTCATTTAGTTCTAAATGCACAATCCATCTATCTTCGGGTGTGATTCTAAAACTAAAAAAAGGTGGTGTTGTGGCTAAAAAAGATGAATCATATCATCTATTTCACCAGTACACTATCAGAGGAAAAATTCATACTAGAATCATATATTTTCTAGGATCTTGCATGCTAATGGTTTAATTTATTGTTGAAACATAAACTAGATCAAGATATTACATTGGATGATTTTGGGGGATTCCTTAACAAAAAATTCTATCCCAAAACATTCAGGATATAGGGAATGACATAATTATTCTTCCTAAAGTTATCTAATCACTCTATTATAGAATATGTGGATTTTTTCTTGAATTTAATGAACTTTTCACATGAAGAAAGTGATTTAGTATACTTGAAGCCCACATCTTCGAATAAGGGCTATGGTACGAGATTCGATCGAAGATTGTGGTGGTCTATATTTCGGATTATAAAATGATAGTTAATAGAGTGAAAATAAATAAACATGATATCATACGACATAAAGGAGGAGGATGTATAATAATACCTATAATGTATGGCGGGAACTCAAAGAATGGGATAAAATGGAAGAGGGATACCTATTCCCAAGTTCAAAGAAAGAATCACAATCAGACAGCTAGATTACTAACCCTTCCTCCATGAACAAAGGAAGCAGTATGTAGTTTCAATTGTGGTGTCCTTGACCACATAGAATGAGTCTATACAAAGAACCTAAATAATTTTCTAATTGCAAGAAAATGGTCTATCCTTAATATTATTTCAACAGTTCTCCGAGGTCAGGTCCTCAAGAAAATTCTCAAGTGTCGCAAAAATCTTATTCTTCGACATGGTGAGGACAAAAGTCTTAGTCTCTATAGTATATTAGGAATATCCATGGTTATTATAGAAACTCCATTAACCTTTATCAAGGGAAACCACAGTAAGGAGACAAGGATAAGAGTGATGAAATGAAGTGGTTGTATGAAGTTGAGGAGAAGATAGTAGGTGATTATGCTTGATAATCTACAGTGAGAGGTATGATTATTTTTAATTCTACCCATATAAAAGTGATGTGTGATCCTAGTGAATCACATTCCTTCCTTACTTACCATGATAATGATTTTATAGGATTAAAATTAGAGATGAATACATCCTTGATAAAATAGAAATCTATTCTCGGTAAAAGAGAATGTTGAGCCTTTGTGTGTAAAGAAAGATCTATAACCATCTCGGGGGAATTATTGAAATCATACTACTCAGTATTAAAGATGGATGTCCCTATTTTAATCAAATGTATGGATTGTTAAACTTTGTTCATTGATAAGATCAACAGTTATAGTAGAATAGTTTGTTTCACAACTGAGGATGGGGTTGGACTTCTCTATAGAGGAATAGAGTTATAAAGGAGGGTTAAAGAGGCATATTGGAAGCATTAGTGGGAAATATATCTTACCAGTTGTTGATATTGATCATATCAATGGTTTAAAATATTTGGGATAAATATTTTCTAGTAGTGGTGGGCCAATTTCTATATTTCTTCCCCAAGAACATCTTAGTTTTTTCACAAATAAGGGAAGTGGATTTTATGATTTATCTCCTTCTATGGACCTTTCATATTTATATTTAGTCTTATAGTATGAAATGAACATAATTAAGTGAACTAAAAGTGCAGTTGAAGGACCATGAATTTAAGTGTTTCATTCCTCCATGTAAGTCTCATTGGGCATCACTATAATTTTAAACGAAGAATGAAAATGGAACACTAAGGCTTTGTGTGGATTATCATATGATTATCAAAGATACTATTCAGAATCTATATCCACATCCGTGAATTAATGTTCCATTTTAGCAATTGAGAGGATCTCAATGGTTCTTTAAATTTGAAATTTGATTAGTATATCATCAATTATGAGTTTGGGAAGAAGATATTCCAATTATGCTTTTTTAAAGGTGATATTAACACTATGAATATGTATTCTTTCCATTCAGACTTATTAATAGACCAGATGACTATATGGAATGGAAGAATTAGAATGTTTATAGATATCTCCACTCTTTTGATGTGGGGTTTATGGATGAACTATTTTTGTATTGAGTGGAACGTATTGATCTGGAGGTATTGAAAATGTTGGAAATCATGATATATAACTTTTGAATTCCAAACTATCTATGAGTATTTATGGACACAAGAGGTTTTCACTCTTGGACATTTTATTTTTTAAAAATGTGTTTTAGTCTATCTATATATGATAGAAGCTATTATATCATTACAACTTCCAATGAATGTATTTGAGATATAATTTTTCATTGGTCTAGATAGTTATTACTGATTCTTTGTGTGTGACATCTCATGACAAGTGCTAAACAATTTTCAAAATGATGGTTATGTTATGTAATTAATAAATTTATTTTGAGATGTAATAATTTTTTATAAGAATTTAATGTATTTATTGATAGTATTTGTAAAAATAGAAATTCCATGGAATTTTTTTTCGTAAATTCTTGGGAATTTTACCAGTCCGTAGTTTTTAACGGCACTTGATTTCGTGGACTATAGTGCTGAAATGATCCGTTTAAGTTTTGTTAAGCTTAAATTAACGCGCTTATGCAGTTTTCCCGAAAAGGTGGAATAACTCTTAAAAAATTACTCATATCAGAAATCTGAGGCCACCTTTGTGCTCAGTATGGTTGGTTTACCCTATGCGTGACTTATTTTTATTCGGCGTGGGCCTCCTATTAGAAAAACCAAAAATGAAATAACCAAAAATATAATAATTAAATAATGTTATTTTATTTTCAAATTCTTATAACTCACAAATGGTAACTCTGATTAAAAATCTGAGACCACCACAGAACTTGAGAGGGTAGACTTTCTTTATGAAGGAAATAACATGGATCAGTGAGGGCCACTAGAGAAATTTTGTTTTTGGCCGCAAATAAAATAATAAAGTGACAATTATTTTATTGTAGAATTCATAATTTCTAAAAGGTGAGTCGGATTAAAAATCTGAGAGTACCGTTGTGTTTTTTGAGGTGTGTTTCACCTAAGCAGAGCCTTACCTCGATCAATAAGAGTCAAGGGTAACCGATAATAATTTTCATGAATATATTTATCAGTACATTCAATAAATGTGCGGGCGAAGTTTCATAACTTTTGAACTGATGCTCGAAATTGAAATCCAAGGGCACCGTTGAACTCACAACATCGGTAATTTCTTAGTGAGACCTTCACTGCAATTGTGTTATGACGATTTTGGAAGATAGTTTTTGGGGGTTTTCTAAGTAAATTAAATAAAAAAATGTGTGTCACATATTATTATGTGTGGTACATAAAACCTTCAAGGGGAGGTTAGTGGTGGGGATCACCCGCACATAACCTCCCATGGGAGAATGTTATAAGGTGGGGACCAAAAGAGAATCATTCCCCCTTAACCCCCCTTTTACCCTTGGAACTCCCAATTTATTGTAGAGCCTCTTCACCTTCCTTCATATGTGTGACAAACCACAATTAATTAATGTCATAATTAATTAATTTGAATTATTTTTAATTATTTTTGGAATGCATGGCAATAATAAAATAATAGTGAATCTATTATTTTATTTTTTTTTGGTGATTCTCTTGGTGGAGCTCTGGACTTCATGCAGAATAGCTTATTCCAACGAAGAATGCCCCTCATCTATGAAGAAAGCCGATCATCAAAGTCTTTATTCTTCTTCAACCAAGTAAAGAAAAGGGTAGCGACACCCGCGAGGAACGCCTACATCATCTTCAACTTCTTCACCTTCGAACGCCAATCGCCAATGACGAGTACCTCTCTTCCTATCACAATGTTGAAGGAAATATTCTGTCGTTCCGCGACTCCATTAAAAGACACTAAAATCAATGTAGGGGGATTTGAATTATTTTATGTATGATTTATACTCCCCTTTCCTCGTAGTATGTTGTCTTTCTAGATGCCGATTATTAACAACGTAATGAGGAGGGCTCGGACTGCACAAAAATGGTTCGACACTCACCATTGTCGTTGTTAACTCACATTGTGTTGACGGAGGAGGTAGAGAAATGGTGGCCGACATTAGGCTGACCGCGAAGAAGACAGGCGGCGTAAGGCCGCCGGGTTTCCAAGAGGGCGCGGGACCTTCGTGTCACGCAGAAGGGGAGTCGCAGCCATGACGGGCCACATAAGAGACGTGTGGTGTCGTCGCACCGCGCTAGAAAAGCTGTAAAGCTGCTGCCAGGGTGGGCCACGAAGGAGGGGCGCAGAGTCCTCGTGCTGCACTCGTGAGGTGGAACTGCGGCCAGGGAGGTCTCCAATGCAGGGGAGCGGAACCGTCGCGCCATGCCTGAGCCAGAACCGGCTGGCCGCTCAGCTAGCCAGACAATGCGGGACCCATTCAGGTCCTGCAGATACCAGGCCAGTGAACCATGCCCTGGACGTTACGGACGGAAGGGGGGAGTAACCCCCCCCCCCCCCCCCCCCCAATGCATCGCCAGCCGGCCACGTGGGCCATCCATCTAGCCGGGCCACCTTTGGCCTGGCCGTCCTCGGCCGGGCTGCCCCTAGGCCAGGCCGCCAAGGGTAGGGCCGCCCCTGCACGGGCCACCCTCGGGTCGGGTCATGCCTTCAGGCCGGGATGCACCCTGGGTTCGGGCCACCCACTCGAGTCGGGCCGACCACTCAGGTTGGGCCGCACCCATGGACCGGGTCAATCCCCAGTTTGAACCGGGTCAGGCCTGGTCGGTCCGACTGGACCTACCGGACCCGGACCAGCTACGCCCATTTATACCTTTTCGCCCATAACATGGGCTATGGGTGTTCGATCGACGAACTATCTACGACGATGGAATTCTTGAAGCGAGACGATATTTTTGGCATTCTCCACTTGTGGCTTGGATGCAGGTAAGATAAGGTTTGGCAGGATTGAGCAAAAAAACCATCCGGGCCCTTGGAACAGAAATGCCAATAACTCACAGACCGGATGTCCAATTGATGTGTCGTCTGTTGCGTCGGGTTCCATATTGTGAGACGGAACTACGGGATTCATCAACTCAGGACATCGTGATAGTTGATGTATTGAAACATGGCTCAAGGAACGGACCCTCCAAGAATCGAGCGTGCTATTTTCAGGAACCCTAGATCTCGATGTGATAATGTACCCGAATCCTCCATGGGTTTGGCTGTGATGACTTCGTTACCAGAATCCCTTGTGGGTTCGACAGCGATGACTTCTGTAGCGGAATCCTCCATGGGTTCGACACTGATTACTACTGTACCATGATCCTAGGTGGGTTCGACAGTGATGACTACTATACCAGGATCCTACATGGGTTCTATAGTGATGACTTTTGTACCAGAATCCTCCATGGGTTTGAGAGTTCTGACTTTTGTTCCTGTATCCTGTGTGGATCCAACAGAATAGATGGTCCTGTATCCTGTGTGCGTCCGACAGATTACCTGGTCCTGTATCCTGTGTGGGCCTGACATCATAGATGAGTCAGTGACTACATCTGATCATTTATATCACTCTACAAAAGATGTATAATGTGTGAGCTGAGTCTTGACTTTAAATCATTATCATCAAGGTTAATAACATTACTTCCTTTGTGGAATGGGTTGTTCATGGGCTCAGGAGTTGGAGTCGGATTGTGTTTGGTAACTTATGTGTATGTATGTTCATATACCTCAGTAAGGTTTTTTGATACTGTATGATTGTATATTACTACTGTGGTTTATCTTTAGTGTATTCTAGGAGACCTTCGGGGGTCTCGGGGTCCCCTACATAGTATTGTAATACTCTCCCCTGCACGGGCTTCACTCGGACATTGTTGTGTTCTGTGCAGATAATGGCCAGCAGTGATTGAGGATGAAGGTGATGGACGAGAGGCTGCTCGGAGCTGGACAAGATGGGATGTACCTCTGCGATGAGTTTTTCAAGTTCATTACCTACCCTTCAGGTAGGATTCCCCGGTGGATGATCGATGAGTTGTTTTTCCTTTTAACTTGTACGTGTTCTGGTTGTTCAATTGTGTTTGTATACTAGCCCATTTACTTTCAGCACTACCATTGTATTCATTTTTACTTAGTATTTTTCTTCCAGTTGTGTACTCTGATTGTGTGTGATTTATTTTTATAAAGTCAATGTGTTCCCTGCTTAGGGATTTACGTCTTTTGTGCTAGTCGCCAGCCCCTAGCCTATGGAAGGTGGGAACGGGGTAGTCACGACATGGGACCCGAGGACGGGTCATGACAAATTGGTATCAGAGCAGTCGGTTGTACCACAGAACATAGGACTCTGAAATGTATTACTGTGAATTAATAGTGTTAAGGGTATTGAGTGTGGTTTTCAGTCCAAGGAGTCTAGTGTTGGTGCGGCGGATGACGTATCCATACACCAGAACCCTGACATCAGATTTTTGACTCAATGCATGAAAACACTGATTGTGAGTGTGTTTTCAAGAATCTTCTTTGTGAAATCATTGAGGCCTCTCACCAGGTATGACTTTCTGAATGTGGCTTATCTATTCCTTATCCAGATGCCGCAACATAGACAGCCAGCTAGGGTTTCCAAGAGTGTACATGATGACGTCCCACTGAGCGATGAGGCTTCGGTTTAGGGCCCTATTACTATGTTGGCACCTTTGGGTGGTGTACCTGTAGAACCACCACCTTTTGGTTAGAAAATGCCACTAGCCGCATTGGAAGAAATTAATGGAGTTTTCCACCCAGTTGAGAAGCCAGTAGGGTAGATGTTGATCTTAGCTACTAATATTTTTCATTGAGTGACCATGAAGATTGTCCAAATAGTGATGAGGTTTCGGTACTTGGACCATTTTCCGAGATGGTACATTCGGGCATTGTGCCAACTATATCACTGCATGTTGGTGAGAAGACACTACTAGTGGTACCAGTAGAGGATACTTGTAGTCATAGTGCCATATATGTGTTTCAGCACCAGATATCCCTCATGTTCTGAGGCGAGCACGACCCAGAGATGGCTGAAGACTGTCTTGAGGAGGTGGCTGAGAGTTTTCTAGAGCTTATACAGCATTGACAGGATGACGTGCCGGTAGTTGAGTATTCATTGAGGCATATCTATCATTCTTGGTACTCAATGAATATGATACAATCAGTTCTTTAGAGCACGGAGCTTTGATGGAGGTGTTTTTAAGGATATTAGAGCCAACACTTTTTCCTCCATGCATACTTACAAATGTTAGGGTTCTAGAGTGAACCATTATGGTTGAATGTTTATTGGCCGAGCGGATACATCTAGTGAATGTTAGTAGGTGGAATGCATGAGACTGGCACCGGTCTCAGATACTTGAGTGTGTAAATTGTTTTTAGAAGAGGAATTGTTATGGATAGATGAATCTACAGAGCTGGAGATGTGGAAGAAGAACTATTAGAGAATCATGAGGTGGTGAACATTTCGACATGTTATAATCAACCGCCTTTGTAGTCCCTGAAAGGCTGAGTGAGCTGGAGGGCAGGGGAAGAGAGTAGCTGCATGCAATCATGGAGTGTAACCCAAGGGCTCTAGGAATGATTTGAGGTATGGTTTGTGTCTACTACTAGCTGCCATATCAATATACATAGGTACCAATCATTCCTTCCTTCCACTAATCTTATCCCAAACATAGAGTTTTGGGTTTATCCGTTGACTGGACCCTCACATCTGGAGATACCTTTGGGAGGAGACTCGATAATCATGCTTACGCCGATGGTGTGATCTGCCCATTGAGGTGAGAGTTTCGGTTGGAACATATTGTTTGTAGCATCAATGATTTATGATGTTAGTTTGGGTATAGACTGAGCAACCACAATTCATACATATATTGACTCTATTAGGAAAACAATTTGTGGTTTATCTACAACATTGGGAAGGGGTTTTCCTTGGTCGGTGAATAGGAAAACCCAGGCAGCACAGATTGGAATCATGCATAAGAGGGTGCAGTCGATCACTCATGAGTCAGCCAGACAAAACTTTGTGCCAGACATCTCCAAATTGGCAGCACCATTATCTTCTTTGGCGATGAAGGGGAAACCCTCCGTGTGGTCGGAGGGATGCCAGAAGAGCTTTTAAGAGATGAGGTAGAGGCTGACTAGTTCCTTAATCTTGAGGCTTCCATAGGAAGGAATAGGGTATTCAGTTTATTGCGGCACATCTGTGAACGAACTCGGATATGTCCCGATGATGGAGCGAGGAGTGAGCACATATGGTTCTCGGCAGCTGATACAGCACGAGCCAAACTAAGAAATCCATGACCTGGAGTTAGCAGGAGTGGATTTATCCTTCAATATGTGGTAGCACTATCTTATGGGTGAAGGTTTTACCATATAATCAGATCTCAAGAGTCTCAGGTATATCTCTTATCATTAGGACATGAACCAGAGACAACGATGTTGGATCAAGTTCCATCAGGACTATATCTTCGAGATAGTCTATAATCTTGAGAAGGGGGACGTTGTAGTAGATGCTCTTAGTTGGAGATCTGGTATATAGCTGCTAGGCGAGGCGATAGAGAAACTAGCTGCTTTACAGATATCCTTTGTGGATAGGGACAAATCATCCATCCTTCAGTCTCTTACAGTCACTCCCCCACTTCTTCAGTGAGTCAGGGAGGCACAGCATGGGGACGTTGACTGTGAGATGTGACGTGCTCATATATCCTTAGTGTAGCCACCTGATGGATATTATGAAGGTGGGAAGCACGTCATTCTCATCAGAGGACGGACCACGGTACCAATAGCACTTCAGAAGGAAATGTTGAGGGAGTTCCACATATATCCTCTGGTTGTACATATAGGAGTAGTGCAGATGTATCAAGACCTCTGATGATAGCATTTGTGGCCATGTATGAAGAAGGCAGTAGTAGAGTTTGTCTCACAATGCCTCACTTGTCACCAAGTGAAGGCGGACCACCAGGTACTAGCAGGATTGGTTCAGCCTTTAGAGGTCTCAAGGTTTAATATGTATGAGATATCCATAGACTTTTCTATGGGTTTTCCAAATACATCCAGGAGACGAAGACCTATGGAGTTCAAGGATGGCGACCATGTCTTTCTACGGGTCTCACCTAGACTAGGTATATGGAGTTTTGCTTGAGGCAGAATGTTATCTCTGAGGTTTATCGGACCATTCCAAATCATCATTAGAGTTGGTGAGCTGGCTTACAACTTAGCTCTTCCACCTCAGTTCCACCGGGTGCATGACGTCTTCCACGTGTCCCAAATGAGGAAATATGTGCAGGAACCTTCCAATACTATCAACCATAGGGAGCTGGATATCGATGATAGGGAGACAATTCACGGTGGTTCCAGTGGAGATTGAGGATCGACATGAGCAGGTCCTTCTTGGACGGTCGATACCTCTAGTGCGCATCCGTTGGAAGCACGAGATCCTCCAGGAGAGCACATGGGTGCGGGAGGCTTAGATGGGTGCTATGTACCCTCATTTTTTTCTTTAGTTTGAGTTGTATTTCATAGGGACGCAAATACCTGAGGTGGGGAGAATGTAAAGACCTGGAAATTCCATTGAGATTTTATTCATAAATTCTTGGGAAATTTACACGTCTTCCGTTTCTGATAGCACGTGATTTCGAGGGCCGGAGTGCCCGGAATGTTCTGTTGAAGTTTTTTTAAGCATTAATTAACGTGTATATGCAGTTTTCCTGAAAAAGTGGAATAACTCTTGAATGGTTACTCAGATTAGAAATCAAGTCCACCATTGCACTCAGGATGGCGGGTTTACCCTAGGCATGTCATAAGTTTAGTTGGCACGAGCCTCCTTTGAGAAAAACCGAAAATGGCCTAACTATAAGTAAAATAATTAAATAAAGATATTTTATTTTCAAATGCTTATAACTCACAAATGGTAACTCGAATTAAAAATATGAGACCATGGTTGAACTTGTAATGTTAGGATTCTTTTACGAAAAAACTAACTTGGGTCGGCGAGGTCCACCAGAGGATGTTCGTTTTTGGATACAAATAAAATAATTAAGCGACAATAATTTTATTGTTAAATTAATAAATTCAAGATGTTGAGTTAGATTAAAATCTGAGAGTACCATTGTGTTCATTGTGGCGTGCTTCACCTAGGTAGAGCATAACCTCATCCGATATGAGTCGAGGGTGACTGATAATAATTTTCCAAACTTTTTTTCAGGTACGTTCAATAAATATGAGAGCGACGTTTCATAACTTTTGACCGGTGCTCGGAATTGAAATCTGAGGGCACCATTGAACTCACAACTTCAGTAATTGATTAGAGAGACCTTCACCTCAATTTCATTATGAAGAGTTTGGATGATAGTTTGTGGGGGTTTTCTAAGTAAATTAAATAAAAATATGTGTGCCACATATTTTTATGTGTGGTAGTTAAATCCTCCAAGGGTAGGTTAGTGGTGGGGCTCACCGGTACATAAACTGTTTTGGGAGGAAGTTATAAGGTGGGGGCCCCACGAGCATCAAACCCACTTAACCCTCTTATAACCCTTTGAACTCAAAATTTATTGTGGACTCTCTTTACCTTCCTTCATTAGTGTGACAAACCGTAATTAATGGCATACATAATTAATCTGAATTCTTTTGAATTCTTTTAGGAATGTATGGAAACAATAAAATAATAGTGAATCTACCATTTTATTTTCATTGCTGATTCTCTTGGTGGAGATCTGGAGTTCATGGAGAAAGTATTATTCCAACGATGAACGCCCCTCATCTCTGAAGAACATAGATCATCAACATCTTCTTTTTTCTTCAACCGAGGCATGGAAAGAGAAGCGACACCCGTGAGGAACACCGACGTCATCTTCGACATCGTCACCTTTGAATGCCATCCACCACCAACATGTACCTCTCTTCCTCTTCCGACATTGATGGAACCACGTCACCTTTCTTCGACTCCATCCAATGGAACAAAAATCATGGTAGGGGGATTTGAATTATTTTATGTATGAGTTATAATCTCCTTTCCTCGGCGTATGTTATGCTTTGGGATGCCAATTATTAACAATGTAAAGAGGAGTGATCTGACCGCACGAACACAGTTCGACCCTCCCCTTTGTTGTTGTTGACTCACTTTGTGTTGATGGCGGAGGCAGAGAAATGGTGGCCAACATCGGGCTGACCGTGAAATAAGATCGGTGGCACAAGGCCGTCGGGTTTTCAAGGGGGCGTGGCACCGTCGTGCCACGTGGAAGGGGATCCGTGGCCACGATGGTCCGCGGCGGAGGCGTGTGGCACCATCATGCCCCGACAAAAATGTTGGAACGTTACGGCCTGGGCGGGCAGTGGCTGAGGGGTGCGGTGCCGCGTGCCTCGCTGGTGATGCGGAACTGCGGCCTGGGCGGGCCGCAGTGCATCGGCGTTGTGCCGTCGCGCCACCCTAGAGCCAGAACCGGCTGGCCGCTCGTCCAGCCCGACTTTGCAAGACCCATTTGGGTCCTGTGGATACCAGGCCGACACACCAAATGCCGACCGTTATGGAAGGCAGGGGGGAGTAACCCCCCCTCCCATGCGTGGCCAACTGGCAATGCGGGCCAGCCATTTGGCCGGGCCACCTTCGGCCGGGCCACCCTAGGCCGGGCTGCCACGGCCGGGCCACCTTTGGCCGAGCCGACCATGGCCGGGCAACCCCGAGTTGGGCCTCCCATCGCCTGGTCCACCTTCAGACCGGGCCACGCCTTCGGCTAGGTCCGCACCTTCAGGTCGGTCCGCGCCTTCAAGAAGGTCCGCTCCCTAGGTTTGGGCTGCCCACTCTGGCCGAGCCGACCACTCGGGTCGGTCCGCACCCACAGACCAGGTCAGATCCCGGTTTGAACTGGGTCGGGCCGAGTTGGTCCGACTGGTCAGACCGGACCTAGACGCGCTACGACCATTTATACCTTTTCGGCCGTAACTTGGTAAACTAGTGTCCGATCGAAAAACCATCAATGGTGATGAAACTCATGCATCTAGATAATACTTTTGAAATATTCAAATTGATTTTCAGATGTATTTGGGGTACAGTCAGGTTGGTTTGAGCCTAAAAAACAACCATTCCCCTAGAATAGAAATGCCAATAACTCCTAGACCGGGCGTCCGATTGACGCGTCGTCTGTTGCGTTGGGTTCCTTAATATGAGGCTGAACTACGATATACATCAGCTCAAGACTTCGTGATAGTTGTTGTATCAACACTTGGCTCAAGGAGCGGACCATCCCAGAATCAAGCGTGTTGGGTGTGGGAACCCTAGGGCTGGCTGCGATACTGTACCGAAATCCTTTGTGGGTTCGACAGTGATGACTTCTGTACCGGAATCCTCAATGGGTTCGACAGCAATGACTTCTGTACCAGAATCCCTCATGGGTTCGATAGCGATGACTACTATATGGTGATCCTACGTGTGTTCGAAAATGATGACTATTGTACCAGGATCCTACGTGGGTTCGACAGTGATGACTTCTGTACCAGAATCCTCCATGGGTTCGATAGTTCTATGTAACAACCCGAGATTTTTTGAAAATTATTCTTTTTAATTTCTTTGATTTCTTTTGTTGTATGCTACACCAAGATTATATGGGGATATACTCAATGCTGTATTAGATTGCAGTATACACAACACTATTCTTGTAGTATACACAACACTATTCTTGGATCATGTTACACACAATTCCAAGTTCGTTTGATAGTAGTTATTCTATGCAACATTGAGTGTGTATATATATATATATATTCAATGTATAAATGAAATATGTTTTTATTCTATTATATACAATAGCAACGGAGTATTTCACTACACGCAACCCTGACATGGCTTACATTACATTCAATCACGACCTTCCTCGATAGCATGTGTAGTACACAATACCTAGTTTCACTAAATGAGATATTATTATAATATTATTATGAACGAGCCGTTATGAATAGTAATACCCACTTTTTGAAATTTTATAAATTTTATCTTTCAAAATGGACTTCATTTTTGGATTCAGAATATCGAAATTATCCTCGGGTGAATTTTTTGTATTTTTCTGAAAACTTTCAATTTTTAATGAATAGTGAAAACACTGGGTTACTATTTAAAAACCAACATTATATTTAAATAATTATTTATTTAATTTTTTTTGGGTCAAAATTGATACATAATACCTATATAAGATCAATATAATTCATTGGAGTCATTTTATAATAATTTTTTATATAAAATAATTTTATTGAACTTTTCACCGTCTTTTTCCTACCTCCTAGGAGATTTTTGCAAACTTACATAAAACTAAATTATACCGCTTCTGTGAGTGAAATTTCGAAAATCTGAGAAACACAGTTAATATCAAGGATTAAAATTTGGATTAATGATTTGAAAATAATTTTTGGTGAATAGTAACTTTTTACTTTTATTTACCACAGTTAAAAGTAAATAGGGTAATTAAAGGTAAAAATGATATTATTATTACCCTAACACATGTCCTAATTCTATTTGATAAGTTTAATTCGACCTAAAACAACCTTAGGAATAAAATATGACCATTTAGGCCCACTTGGATTAGATTAGGACATTTAATATTATTTTATTTAAAGAATAGTTAAAATAGTTAAAATCAATGTTTAATAACTAAAACATTTTTAATATAGGGTTATACATAAGATAAATTTGACTATAAATATACATTATAAATATAACAATACTTCCTATATAATGGAATTTCATTTATAATTTTTAAACATTATATAATTTAATTTATTTATGACACAATGATGATGCAGTAATTATCTCAATAATGAAATATTGACATAATTGATGTTATAAATACCCACATAAATGTAATATGAAACTTTTTATAAATTACACTAATTTTATATGTTAATATGACATGTTATAATTGATTTAAGTAACTTTTGTCGAACTAATCATGCTGTTATAATTTTTAAAAAAATCATGTACCAAATAGTGTGAAAATTGACATAAAATAGTTTTAAAACAAATATTATATTATTAATTGTTATTTAATTCCTTAAAATCTAAGGTTTGAAAAATGACTTAGATAAGGTTATATATATTAATAATTAACAACTTGTGGTTCTTTTGTCTTGTTATAGTAAGTTTTGTACACTTACAGTGTAAGAAAACAAAAAGACACAGTAAAAGTTAAATTATTTAAAAGGTCACCTCAGGCCTCTCTTCCTCACACCACTTTGAGCCTTCATTCTCAAAAAAACCGTGTCTATTTCTCTTATAAACTTCTATATAACCATCCTAGAGGTCCTGGTATTCTTCAAAGGCCATCTTTAGTGCCCTAATAGGAGGTTAAGAAGAGGCGCTTCAAAGAAGAGGTAATGTCCATTACTGATTCTTTCAACTTTATTTCTTATTCTACTTCTTCTTCTTTAGTTGTTTCATTATGAAGTAATAACATCAGTATCCATCATATACTAATATGTTATTATAACTATGAAACAACCCTATTTCACTATCTATCCATCCTACAGAAAATGAAATCATTGCACGTGCGTACGTACGGAATACGGTCTCCACGCCGTGGTGTAATCTGTTTTCGACCACAACCTAACTTGGATGGGTATAATGGTTTAAATAAATAACTATATATGATTATTGCAAAGTGATATAGATTCTGAAATATCATACATACAATTAAATACAATTCCACTATCATGGGAATGATATCATCGCTCGTGCATACGTACAGACTACTGTCTCCACGACGCGATGAGATTCATTCTCCATGTTAACCATTCATGAATGATTATACAGTATATATAATAAGTAATAATGAAATATATGACATAATAATGAAACTGGATTTATGTATATATATATGTATATATATATATATGTATGTATGACATCTACTTAATTCCATTCTATTCAATAAGGAAGCGAAAACAACATTCATGCGTACGTACGACCTACCGTGTCCATGAATGGTGTATTTCATTTCATTTGTCTATATTATATATATATATATACTGAATATATATGATATATATATCATGATTCACATTCTAGAAGTAATTAAATCAAGATATAATTAGTAATAATATCAAGAACAATAAGTCAAAACACGTACGATAAATAAAATGTTTTACCCAAAACGCTGGTTTAACATGAAATTTACAACAGAATGGGTAATATAAAGTCATAAGTGAACCATATATTATATCATAACAATGAATATGATTCTTTAATAATACAATGACATTATTTATATTATTATAAAAGTGGTTTGGATAGGTACGAAGCATATCAGACCTAAGGTAAGGGATAATTTTGTAAATCACATTTTTATCTGAGATTGCTTATTTGTAAGTATTTATTTGGGTTATTGTTATCATCCATATCCAAGTTTTATAAAAGTGTTTTTATGTATGTTTAATTTAATTTTTACCCATTTTGACTTTTACTACATGGTATGTAAGGAATCTTTTTTTGTTTACGTTATGAGGCACTTTTTGACTTTTCCGACATAAGTAAGAGGAGATTGTTTTTTTAACATATATGGCAAGAAATGATTTTTACGGTTTATAAAGCCTTATTTTCATGAAGATTCCTCCAGATGATTTGATAACTATTTTCAACAAAATACTTTTCCTTTAAAATTTCTTGGCATTTTATGAAAAGAAAACGATTTTGAAGAAGAAAGGGTATTTTCATCAAGAATTCATTTCAAGTGTTTTATCAAAATCATTTTCCATCTATGATGATAATATTTCATATGTGTATGTTTCAAGTATAATGTCTCTATGATTTACATGGTTTCACTTTTCTTATGATGAAATGATATTCATTTATTTTTTATGGATTATGTTATGATGGGATGATGTTTGTGAAACCAATTTTATTCATTGGGTTATGATGAATGATTTATGTTTAATTTGTGGCACAAGTAAGAATGATTTCTTTATAAGATGGGTGGTAACTATACTTACCTCGAATTCATAGGGTAATGATTTATATCTCATGATATATACATGGATGGAATGGTTATTTAATCTGGGTTAGTGTTACAGGACTGAAACGAGGAGTGAACTCGATTCAAAAAGGGACTCTGTCCACTAAGATGGTCTTGGCAGCAATGCCTTGGCTACTATGGAAATCATGACATGTGATGAATGGTTTCCAAAATTACATGTTTTATTCCCATTATATTTTATCATGGTTGATTTTCCATAATGTTATATTCCTTAAGTACATCCATGATTTGTGTCTTTGCTCATGATTTTGATGTTTAAATTTCATGTTCATGTTTTTGATTTCAAATGTTTATGGATTGTTTTATGTTCTCTATGTTTACCATTACTGGGAATTTGAGCTCACCCTTTTTATTTTTTATTTTCCCTAGGATTTAAAGAAAGGTTTTAGGTAAGAAAATAAAAGGGGAAGATCTTTATGTGAGATGTTGAATATCATTCACCAAGATTAAATGATTATATTCCGAGTTTCCAAAGACACTAAACTATTACAGTCCATTGGTGTTGGTTTTTGTTATGTATTAAGTATTCTGAAAAAGTAATGTAATGTCCATGTAATTCAAGCTTTGGGTCTCTACAGTTGGTATCAGATGAAAGGTTTAGTTGACCTTTAGAAACTAGGATGCGAGAACTTTAGTGAGATACCTAGATATATTTCTGAGGTATGTCTAGGGATGTCCCTAAGGTTATGTATAAGTATAGGTTATAGTCCTATAATTATGGTAACGATCTTAGAATTTAACTTAAGATGTTAGATATTGTAGGTAATCCCCCTTGATTACGATTTTGGCCTCTCACACTATTTTTTTGGGTTTTATAAAATGGATGGGAATGGGAAGATTCACAATAATGGAGGATATGATGGAAAATGGAATGATATTATTCATGATAAACTGAATGAAATTGGATTCGGAGGACCACATATCATTATTATGCCTAATCAACAATCTCATAATATGATCAATAATCTCATCTTTGGTAAGTTTCCCGACTCATATAATAAGATAAAGATGGAGTTTCATGACGATCATAGTGGAAGTAAAGTTAAATTTATATCATGTAAATCATGTGGGAGGAGGCATCAAGGAGAATGTTTCCAAGGAACTGGAAGATGCTTTGGGTGCGGAAAAGAAGGATACAAATCCAGTAAGTGAAAAGGAAAAGGTTCAGTTAACACCATGGATAAGGATAATGTTATTACTACGACATCAACAATGATTAGATGTTTTAAATGTGGAATGTATGGGCATTATGCAAACCAATTCCCTATTAGAAAATATTATGAAGAGAATCAACATGGTCATATGGGTAGTATTTATGTGGATGATGATGAGGAGACTACAAATGATATATGGGATGAAAGAAGTGTTGAAGCTTGGTCAATGGTTTGAGAAGGTAGTGGAATGATTGTATGTTTATCAAGAGTTATGTTGTATAGGTAATTTAGTGGTAAAATTGAATAAACAAACATCTAAGGATTGTTACACTATTGTTTTTCCTAAATTATTTGAAAGTATATGTTGAATGGTACTAGTAACCATGAATGGTTATTCAGATATTTTTGGAAAGAAGATGATATGCACATAATGAATGGATAAGGAGGAAATAATATGTTCGATAGTATTCATGAGCTCATTATTTTTATAAGGACTAAGTTATATCATGGTTTGAGTATATAGAATTTTGGGATTTTGGTATGTTGAAAGGGTTAACATTTGATAAAACTCATGTTTTCACTAAGGTTCAATGGGTATTCATTTTTCAAGAGAATACATGATTAAGGCCTTCAAATGTTTGGAATGTGACCAACAAGACATATCTTATGATATATGGGGAACAATGATGGTAATAAAATGCTTGTTATATGAACTCTCTGGTAATCGTTTTCAAAATAATATGAGATTGGACAACAGTATTTTGGATAAGCCTAAAGATTGGAATGGATTATGTTAGACATAAGTTAGTATTGTTTAAGGCTAGAACTTTTTTGATATTATTGATGGAGTTTTATAATAATGTATTTTTTTTAAAAGGAAATCCTACAGGACGGGCGAAAACCCGTCACGTCGGAAAAGGATGTGGGAATCGAACCCACAACCAAAGTGCGAAAGGCCTTTATTTCCTACACTAGCCTATAAGAAGTCCCTCGTTTGTAGAAACTAGTTTTATTTTATTATGCATGATGATAGATGAAGTATAAGTCCATTTTGAAACCATATATGATTAATATCACCATTGATGGGCTTATGTATATAACATTTTATAACTTATGTTTGAGATAGATGGAATGACCTATCATTCTATCGCAAGATCTACTAAAACTTCTCGAAAGACAAATTCATCTTAATTTCTTAAAGAGATGAAGTGGAAATTGTTCAAGGCATGATCAACTGTGAGATTTCTCCAAAATAAAGTATGTATTTCTTCTAATTCACATTCTTCAACATTAGGGAAATGATCTTGAAAACCATAAATGTTGTCCTAGTTCCCTTATATCTGATGAATCAGATGGTACCCTAGATCATCACAAATTTATGGCTTTGTGATTGTTTGATTTTTCATAGACATGTTCTCTACCACTCACCATCAGAACATGACAGTAAGATTTCTCTTCCATATCCATATTTTCACCTATGTTCTCATATGTGGAAACACAGTGATTAGTTAATTTGGGTAACTGTTACGTTTCATACTTTAGTTTTTAATGTTAAGTTTTGTTATTCTATTTTACGATGTGGGTTTCAATTAAATAATCTTTCAAGTATAAAACCATTTATAACCCCGATGAATTTCTAGGGAGAAATTCATTTTAAGGGCGGTAGAATGTAACAACCTGAGATTTTATGAGAATTATTCTATTTAATTTCATTGATGCCTTTTGTTGTACGCAACACCAAGATTAACTTGCGCTATATGAAACACCGTATTAGCTTGTAGTATACGCAACACTATTCTTGGATCGTGTTACACACAATTTCAAGTTTGTTTCATAGTAGTTATTCTACGAAAAATTGAGTGTGTATATATATATATTCAATGTAGAAATGAATTATGGTTGTGTTCTGTTATACGCAACAACAAAGGAGTCTTGAACTACACGAAACCCTGACTTGGCTTACATTACACGCAATCACGGCCTTCCTCGATAGCATGTGTAGTACGCAATACCGAGTTTCACTAAACGAGATATTATTATAATATTATTATGAACTAGCCGTTATGAATAGTAAAACCCACTTTTTGAAATTTTATCAATTTTATCTTTCAAAATGGACTTCATTTTCAGATTCATAATATCAAAATTAGCCTATGGTGAATTTGTGGTATTTTTCTAAAAACATTTAATTTTTGATGAATAGTGAAAACACTGGGTTACTATTTAAAAACCGACTTTTTATTTAAATAATTATTTATTTAAATTCATTTTGGGTAAAAAGGGATACATAATACCTATATAAGTTCAATTTAATTCATTGGAGTCATTTTATAATAATTTTCAATATATAAAAATTTTATTGAACATTTCACCGTCTTTTACCTACCTCTTAGGAGCTTTTTGCAAACTTATATAAAACATAATTTTACCACTTCTATGAGTGGAATTTCGAATATCAAAGAGACATGGTTAATATCAACGACTAAAATGCGGTTCAATGAGATTACAATAATTTTTTGGTGAATAGTAACTTTTTACTTTTATTTACAACAGTTAAAAGTAAACATGGTAATTAATGGGAAAAATGATATTGTTATTACCCTAACACATGTCCTAATTCTATTGGATAAGTGTATTTCGACCAAAATAACCTTAGGAATAAAATATGACCATTTAGGCCCACTTGGATTAGATTAAGACATTTAATATTATTTTATTTAAGGAATTGTTAAAATAGTTAAAATCAATGTTTAATAACTAAAAAATTTTCAATATAGTGTGATACATAAGATAAATTAGACTATAAATATTCATTAGAAATACAAAAAGCATTACTACATAACCTTATTTTATTTATAATTTTAGACATTAAATAATTTAATTTATTTATGAGATAATGATGATGCATTAATTATCTCATTAATGAAATATTGACATAATTGATGTTATAAATACGCAAATAAATGTAATTTGAGACTTTTTATGAATTACACTAATTTTATAGGTTAATATGACATGTTATTATTGATTTAAGTTACTTTTTTCAAACTAATCATGCTTTTATAAGTTTCACAAAAATCATGTACCAAATAGTGTCAAAATTGTCATAAAATAGTATTAAAAAAAATATTATATTTTTAATTGTTATTTAATTCCTAAAGATCTAAGGTGTGGCCAAATGACTTAGATATGGTTATATATATTAATAATAAACAACTTGGGGTTAGTTTTTCTTGTTTTAGTAAGTTTATTAAACTTATAGTGTAAGAAAACAAAAAGACACGGTAAAAGTTAATTCTAAATGATAAGGTTAAAATAGTAACCAAAACATGTAAAAATTCTATTGGATAAGATTATATCGACCCATATCCACCTTATCTTCGAAATAAAAAAAAATTGGAGCTATTTAAAACCGAATATGACTTTATAATAAAATAATCTTTTAAATTTTCCTAAGGTTCCCCTCTCCTCCCTTATAAAAAGGAACCTCCTCCCTCTCTTCCTCACACCACTTTGAGCCTTCATGCTCGGCCAACCCATGTCTATTACTCTTATCCACTTCCCTAGAAACATCCTATAGGTCCTTGTCTTCTAGAAAGACCATCTTTAGTTCCCTAAGAGGAGGTTAAGAAAAGGTGCTTCAAAGAAGAGGTAATGTCCGTTACCGATTCTTTCATCTTTATTTCTTCTTCTACTTCTTCTTCATTAGTTGTTTCATTATGATATAATAACATCAGTATCACTAATAAACTGATATTTTATTATAAGTATGAAACAACCATATTTCCCCATCTATCCATCCTATGGAAAACGAAATCACCACGTGTGCGTACGTAAGGAATACCTTCTCCACGCCGTGGTGTAATCTGTTTTCGACCACCACCTTACATGGATGGGTATAATGGTGTAAATAAATAACTTTATATGATTATTGAAAAGTGATATTTATTATTAAATATTATACATACACTTTAATACAATTCCACGATCATGGGAATGATATCATCGCTCATGTGTATGTACGGACTACCGTCTCCACGACACAATGAGATTCATTCTCCATGATAACCATTCATGAATGATTATAAAGTATATATAATAAGTAATCATGAAATATATGAAATAATAATGATACTGTATTTATGTATATATATATGTATGTCATCTACTTAATTCCATTTATTTCAATAATGAAATGAAAAAAGCGTTCATGCGTACGTACGATCTACTATCTCCATGAACAGTGTATTTCATTTCATTTATCTATATAATATATATATATACTGAATATATATGATATATATATCATGATTTAAATTCTGGAAGTAATTAAATCATGATATAATTATTAATAATATCAAGAACAATAAGTCCAAACACGTACGATAAATAAAACATTTTACCCAAAACGCTGCTTTAATATTAAATGTAGAAAATAACAGGTAATATAAAGTCATAAGTGAACCATATATGATACCATAACAACAAATATGATTTTGTAATAAGTCAATGGCATTATTGAAATTATTATACAGGAAGTTCGGATATGTACGAAGCATATCAGACCTAAGGTAAGGGATAATTTTGCAAATCTCATTTTTATCCAAGATTGCTTATACGTATGTATTTAATTGGTTTATTGTTATAATCCATGTCCATGTTTTCTAAAAGTGTTTTTTATGTATTTTTAATTTCCCTTTTACCCATTTTTACTTTTACTACATGGTTTGTAAGGAATCTTTCTTTTGTTTACGTTACGAGGTACTTTTTGACTTTTCCGACAAAAGTACAAGGAGAATGTTTTTTTAACTTATACGGCATGAAATGATTTTTACGGTTTTATAAAGCCTTATTTTCATGAAGATTCCTCGAAAAGATTTCATGAATATTTTCAAAAAAATCATTTTCTTTTAAAATTTCTTGGCATTTTGTGAAAGGAAAATGATTTTGAAGAAGAAAGGATATTTTCATCAATAATTAATTTCAAGTGTTTTATCAAAACCATTTTCCATCTAAGATGACATTATTTCATATGTGTATGTTTCAAGTATAATATCTCTATGATTTAAATTGTTTAACTTATCTTATGATGAAATGATATCCATTTATTTTATATTGATTATGTTATAATGGGATGATTTTTATGAAACCCAGTTTATTCTTTGGGTTATGATAAATGATTTATGTTTAATTTGTGGAACAAGTAAGAATGATTTCATTATGAGATGGGTGGGACCTATATATCCATCCAATGCATTGGGTAATGATTTATATCTCATGCTAGATACATGACTGGAATGGTAAGATAATCCAGTTCAGTGTTACAAGACTGAAACGAGGAGTGAACTCGATTCAGAAAGAGACTTTTTCCACTAAGATGGTCTTGGCAGCAATGCCTTGACTTCTATGGAAATCATAACATGTGATGAATGGTTGTAAAAATTACATGTTTTATTCCCATTATATTTTATCATGGTTGATGTTCCATTATGATATATGCCTTATGTACATCCATGATTTTTGTCTTTTCTCAAGATTTTGATGTTTAAATTTCATGTTCATGTTTTTTCTTTCAAATGTTTATGGATTGTTTTATGTTCTTTATGTTTACCCTTACTGGGCATTTGAACTCACTATTTTTATGTTTTCTTTTCCCCAGGATTTAATGAAAGGTTTTAGGTAAGAAAATAAAAGAGGAAGATCATTATGGGAGATGTTGAAGATCATTCAATAAGATTAGAAGATTATATTATGAGTTTCCAAAGAAACTAAACTATTATGGTCCTTTGTTGTTAGTTTTTTTATTTATTAAGTATTTTACAAGAGTAATGTAATTTCCATATACATCAAGCTTTGGGAATCTACATTCTGACTTCTGTTCCTATATCATGTGTGGTTTTGGTAGAATAGATGGTCTGGTTTCTTGTGTGGGTCCGATAGCTTAGCTAGTCCTATATGTTGTGTGGGTCCAACAGCTTAGATGAATTAGTGGCTACATATAATCATCTATATCACTCTATGAAATATGTATACCTGTGTGTGATGAGTCTTGATATTAAATCATTATCATCGAGGTTATTGACTTTATTTTCTTTGTGGAATGGGTTCTACTTGGGCTCGAGAGTTGGAGCCGAACTGTGTTTGGTAAATTCTGTGTATGTATGGGAATATACCTAAGTAAGGTTTTTTGATACTTCGTGATTGTATCATACTACAATGGTATATCCATAGTGGAATCTGGGGGACCTTCGGGGGTCTCGGGGACCCCTACTGAATATAGTTATACTCACCCCTACACGGGCTTCACCCACACCTTGTTGTGTTCTGTGTAGACGACAGTCAGTAGTGATAGAGACTGGAGGTGATAGATGGGAGGCTGCTCAGAGCTGGACCAGACGGGACATATCTTAGGGACAAGTTGTTTGATTTCTGTACCTACCCTTCATGTAGGATTCCCCAGTGGACGATCGAGGATCTGTTTACCCTTTTTACATGTACTTGTTCTTGTTGTTCAGTCGGGTTTGTATACTATCCCATTTACTTTCAGAACTACCTTTGTATTCAGTTTAATATATTGTTATGCCTCCAGTTATGTACTCTGATTGTGTGTGATTTCTTTTTATAAAGGCAATGCCTTCCCTATTTAGGGATTTACGCCTTCTGTGCTTGTCGCCAGCCCCTGGCCTACGGAAGGCGGGCATGGGCTACACACAGCACGGGTCCCAAGGGCGGGTCGTGAAAGTATTATTGTATTATTTACTTACCCTTTAGGAACAAGGATGTGAATCTATTAGTGAGATACCAAGAGACTTGTACAATGATATTTCTATGTTTAAATCTATGTATTGGAAAATTTCCTAGAATACTAGATAATTGTAGATGTAGTGGCTTCCATGTAATTACATCAGTGTCAGGATACTTTAAGTGGAAATGGTACTTGAATAATGGTTCTTTGTGTTAATATCATAGAAAAAATGTATTATGATTGACCTGAGAATTTCCTAGTACATGAAAACAAGCCTTACTATGCACCTGGTTTGGCACTCCAAGGGTATAGGCTTTTTAAATCCACAAACTCTTTATGAAAAGTTCCGAAGGATTTTACAAAATACCATGAATGACTTAGGATATGTATTAGTTTCATATATTAAAAATAATGTTTCATAATTATGACATCATATTATTTAATTTTCATGATTAGTTGGTTTTCTAAAATTATTGTTGATTCTTAAAGTATGTTTACTTGTTTTATTTAACAATTAGAGCCTAATGGAACTACGTTAGTATTGAATGGAATGTTAAATAGAATTAATGTTCAACTATGAAATAAAATGTTTTGGGTAAAGGATTAAAAAATATTTTTTCTATTCTCATATATCATAATCAAGATATGAATCATGATAAATTCCTAAATAGGAAAATCAGATAACAACATTCTATTGAGTCCTTCATAAATAAACATCATCCTTATTATCATGGTTCTGTTGATCCACTAGTTGTCGAAAAATGTATTAGTACAATTGAACTGATATATTCCATTATCTAATGTTTGTGTCCTGGAAATTAAATTTTTGTTATAAATCATTTCATTAGTGAAGTGGATCGATTTTTGATTTTTTAAAAAATACATGAGGCAACAAGCTGAAATTTACACCATAGAATGTGATAAGTTTATCAAATTATTTTTCAATAATTAAATTCCTCATATTATTCATTTGTAAATGGAGAAATAATTCCTTAAGATAAAGAAAAAGTATGATTAATATATTTGTACCAATGATGAAAATTTTAGAATACATATGATGTGTAATTTTGGTATAATAATCCAACAACATTGTATGGTTGGTTGATTCTATAATTTGTTAATATATTTCATCAAACGGTGTTATAAATATTGTAATTATGAAGTCATGAATTAATAATTTTATTTTTACTAAAGGTGTAAATGGATATTTGATTTACCCATCAATATCATGATTTTAATAAGAAATTGAAATTAATATTAAATTTAATCTTTAAAAAACCCAAAATGAAGAAAATGATATTTTCTTTATGATCAACGACTGAAAGGAAACACATATCAAATTTTATTAAGTGGGCCACTAAAATTTTTAAGTATGGAATGGGAGTTCATCATGTAACGGAATGATAATGTTATGTGAAGAAGTTATATAATGATTATAATAGGGAAAAATCCATATACAATTTACAAATGATAATCAACTGCTTCAAGTTCTAGGACATTGGTCATTATGTGAATGAATTCCCTTATCCATGATATAATGAGGATAATAAGCCACGAAAACTTATAACGAAATAGATTAATGGGAAATGTTATGAAATCACAATAGCTAAATTAAATAATGATAATTTCGGAAAACAAATCTTTCATAATAGGTTTTGGAATGTTTTGATGGTGTTGAAGGCTTGAGACCTATGGAAATATCTTTTTTTCATCCTCTAGTGAAATTTGATATGATTTTGAGAAATGAGTATCCCCCACTTCATAGATTAAATAATAATGAAAGAGAATAATATATTATATCAATAAAAAGATAAACCCAAGATTCCAATTGATATTATTATGTATAGGATAAGGTATTTCATATGCAATATAGGGTGAATTATCTTACTTGAGAATATATGTAATCATGTTAGATTAAATTAATTAATATGGGTACAATTATGAGATAATGAGTTTATGTTTGAACACATTTTCAAATATATAGACACTAAAGTTTTTGTTTAATATGATGGGTGGTTATGAAAACTATGGATATGTTTAGATACAATCACAGAAATACAAGCCTTTAGTATATTATTGTTTTTAGTGAAAAAGAAATTTTAGAAATAATTCCTTTTATAAACATATCATTAAAGGTATTGGTAACCTTAAGAGTTTATCCGAAATTTTATGTCAAGTTAATTCTGGCTTATTTTAATTTGAGGATTTTTTACGAAATATTTCAGTAATGTCCTAGAAAATTGATGATTTGTAGTCTGGCAGACCACCAACAGCACCCAAAATGGATGTGCGGAATGAACCCACAACCAATGGAATAAAAGGGTATAATTCCTTCAAATGAACAATGTGAAACAGGTTTTTATGGTGGTTCAAAATTATTGTGTATATTATAAATTATATAACTTGGTACTTATATTGTAAGAATTTTAAGGATGAATTAAAGATTAATAATGGGATGCTACAATGATTATCTATTAAAGAATTGAAATCAGAAAACAACTCCCTGAATTTTTTCATTGGATTGCACATATTTTTTTCATCAATAATTCTATATGGATCATATTCTAAATCCTTAAAAAGTCATTACACGTTATCACAATCAGATAAGGAATCTCTGTGGATCATCTTACTATAATATTTATTAATGATGTGGTAAGGTTCATGTAGTAAAACACTCAATTGTTCTTGATTTCTATACATGTGTTGTCATGATGGTTTGGAATATTCCATATGAATATCTTTATACAAAGTTGAGTTTCATCAATTCTTATCTTCCTCAAAAATATGGTTTATTTTTTAAAACAAATCAATCCATAGATGATATATTTAGATCGTGTTCTATGGATTTAAATGGTTTTTGGGTTGAACACCTTCCTCTAGTTGAGTTTTATTATAGAAATATATTTTGTTTGATAATTCATATCAATCCTTATAAATACACATATAGAATGATTTCTATAACTCTAATGTATTTTTATGTAATTTCAGAAATAAATTTATTGTGACCTAAGATATCTAAAGGAATGGTAGATAATATTACCTCAATTTAGAAACATATAAGGGGAAACCAAAGACAATAGAAATATTATTCTAATAATTTTTGATGTGATCTGGAATTTGATGTTTGTGATATGTTATTTTGACAAAATTCATAATATAATAAGGTAATGAGATTTTGAATGAGGGGAAAACTAAAACCGAGGTATATTTGTCCCTTTAGAATTAATAATAATATCAAGACTATATATTATCATTTGACCCATATAAAAAACATATATTAGGAGAATGATGTGTTCCATGTATCTATCTTGATAAATTACATCTCTGCTCCATCACATATAATGAACTCATTTGTCGAACCATTATTGTATGATCTTTACTATGAGATGTAACATGGAGAGATTTTGGATCATAGAGGGATTGGGCTATGAAGCCTGACCACACATATGGTCAAATTTCATGGTGAAACCACACGCTTGAGGATGCTTCGTAGGAACTAAAGGTCATGATGAGGTAGAAGAATACCCCTTTGTTTAATGGATATTGATGTGTTTTGAATAAATGATTCATTTTAACAGGGGTATAATATAACAGCCAATGTTTTTATGAAATATTTTTTTTCATAAACATAATTTTTTCAATATCTTCAGTCAAATAGAGTAAGGTGTTTAAACAAACCATGTTATTATATTAATTTATGTATCTAATCATGAATGTTACAATCGATATCTTAAACATAGAGGAATGAATCGGAATTCTAATTTTTTAAAAATTAAGTATAATGGTAAAATATTAATGAAATATATAAATAAAAACAATAAATTTTATTTTTTAATGTATATTTATATTTTGAAAATATATTTTCATGAAAATATTATTTTTATTTATGATTTTGAAAAAACAATAAAATTAATTTTTTATAATTTTTAGAAATTTATTTTAATTATTTTTTGGAATAAAAAAGAAAAAATTATCTTATGGTAAATTATTGGTATATTTCTGAATAGATTCTTATTTTTATGAATATTAAAAAATATTGATTTTTATTCAAAACTGCCCTATTATTTAAATATTTTCAAATTATTTAATTTTATTTAAAATTTTTCAAAAGAAATATTATATAAATTTTAATTAATTCAATATTGTTATTTGGAAAATGAATATTGAATTTTTATATACAAAATTTTACATGTTTTGTTATTTAAAGGAACCATTATGTTTGATAGCATACAAGATACACCACATTTAGCTTAAATAGAAAACATAATATTATTATTTAATATGATAGTTGTCATATAGCCATTAGAATGGTGGGAATGAAAAGGATTAATTGAATTAGGAGAACATGATTTACCCATTTTTATTTAATGATTCAACGGTCACCAAATTAATTAGGAAATTAAATAAAAACCAATTGAATATAAAGGATGTGTTTTAATGAAGAACTATTTAAATGAGAATAGTTTTGTATATAAAATAATAAAATCGCTATTTTTTGATTGTATTACTAAAATATAAATTCACTCTAATTTTTAAAATTCATCTTTTTTGTTTTCTATAATTTCTATCTGAAGAAATAAACTTTTTTGAATAAAATGAGTGTTTTTCTAAAAATGTAGTTTTACTGACTTTTGATGTAGACCCAATTTTAAATACTGATTTTTGATATTTTATATTTTCAATTAGTGAAAATATAATTCTTCTCTAGAATCAATAAATAAAAATTTACTTTGGATGATTTTGTGGTTTTTTTTCTAACAATTTTCATATTTCAATGAATAATGAAAAATATCACATTTTATGGAAACATTACTTTTACATCTAATTTATTTATATATTAAATTATATGATCACATTATCTTCAGGTATAATTTCTATAATATTCTATAATTTAATACAATTTCATTAATTCGATTCTTCATCAAATTGATATTTGATGTAAAATCATTTCAATATTTTGAATGTTTCTATTTAAAAACACACGTTTTATTTTTGTCTCTGGAATTAACTTTAAAAATATTTTTACATATTAGCTGAATAAAAATAGGTAAAATTTATTCTATACATTGAATAAAAAGATCAAAATTACTTTTTATGTTCACATCATATTTTTTGTTTAAAATATTTCACATGGTAAAAAATTTATTTACTATAGTAAAAGTAAAATTTTGACATGGGCTAATGATAAATGTTAAAATCGTAACATAATGAAAAATTACCTCATTTAAATTATAGTTGAGGAGTGGATCTATCATAAACACCCTATAAAACTTTAATTACATTCTAACGATCTGTTATTCAATTTCACCTATATATGGTTAGAATTTAATATAAAATAATCAATAAATTATCACATGAACCTAACTCTCCTCTAGTATAAATAAGAACCCTCACCTACTAATTTAAAAAAATTCCTTTTAGATCCTTAAATATCTGTGAAACCCTATCCTATTAACAATAACCATATCCAAGTGCTTCTGGTCTCTCCAAATGTCCAAATCCAAGGTCCTCAAGTGTCTTTATAGGAGGGGATATTCAAGAGGCAATTTTATCAAATTACCTATCTTAATTTATTTTCTTATTTGTACTATCTCCTCAACTACTTCACCATTAATTTAATTAAATATAATGAATAATTTTACATAATTATGTGTTTTCTAATGGAATAACATATATCCATTTCATCTCTCGCAACCTTTTATTCATGGAAATATAAATATTGTCCATGTTGTGTCGGTTAATCACTACTGTAAATAATGTTCTAGTTATTTTTCATTTACCTCCTTCATGTATAGAGATAAATAAATTATTCTGGTAATATAATATTTTATTATGTATATTATATCATATATAATATTATGTAAATTTTATGTAATGGTAACGTAATTATTTCAAATTGTGCTTATTCAATTACTTCGTTTAGGGACATATGGACTACCGCCTCCTCAAAATGATGTCATTCATTCACAAATCACATGGAATGTATTAATACTTTTCAGATTAAAAATATATGATATTGATTTTATTTAAATGATACTATAATGATATTATATATGAATATATATTTACATACATTTGATTTAATGTTTGTTATTTCATTAAGATATGAAAAATATGGAATTCTTGCATTCGTACGACATACCATCTCCATGAACTATTTTTTAGTTTTTTATAAAATATTATTATAAATACACCAATAATTAATATATAATATAATTATATTATGTTTTATATTCTATAGATTATGGGATTTCGGTCCCATGGACAATTGACTTCATAAAATGTATATTTTCCACTCAAGTACAAAATATCAAAAAAACATCTGAGATGATTATAAATAATTATTTAATTGTTATAAAGTGGTAATAAATGAAATAAATGAAAGATAAAACTATAAAATATTTCATGAATATATAATGTAAACTATTATTTATATTTACGAAGATAAAGAATGTATAGGAAATTTCAGACTAAAGGAAAGGGAACTTCATAAGCCAATTTCCATTATTTGGGATAAACATCTACTTCATGATTATGTCGTCATATGATTATGTGAGAAATGAATTTTGGATATCTTATCTTGTATTTATACAATATTTATGTGTATGTATATTGAATACACATAATCGATATATGTTTCTAAAAAAATATCGTTGTATGTGACCCTTTAACTAAAATATTTCATTAAAATGTAATAAACATTTATACTTCTAAATCATTATAATTAATTTACATGTTTTAAAAATGATTTTAATGCTTTTTTACATAGACATGAAGGATTTTAAATTTCAATTCCATTAAAATGTTTTTATGTTTAATGGGACACTTGGATTTTGAAATATTCTTTTTTAGATGATTCAATTCTGTTCTAAAAATGGATTTATTATTCCAATAAATTGGAATGATTTTTACATACACGTCCAAAACATAATTTCTCTCTTTTATTTTAGATTAATATATTGATTTCAATTTTAAATGTTTACACTTTTAATTCTCAAATAAATTATTTTCATTTATAAGTTCACATCTCTGTAAAAAAATTAATTTCATGAAAAAGTGAAATTTCTATTTTTCATTTTTTCTTGTTTTATAAGTTATGATTGTGTTATTGTTCTTTGTAATTTATAATGTATATAGGTTGTTCTGTGATAAAATACATGTGGGTGAGTCTGTGATATCTCTATAATTCATTGTGTAATGAGACAAAGCAAAACGATTGGGTTTCTCTTAGGAGATTAACAGAATATACTGTGTTGGGTATTAAACAGATAATAATAATAGTTACTCAATATGTTGTTGTTCAAACTATAATGTATCTATAATTTTTATTCCACAACTTACGTTATTTATTTATTATTTCTAATAATTTGTTTATTAATCTAATGATTTTATTATGTATGTTAAAGGACTAATAATGTATTTGTGAATATTATGATTTTATGATAATCATTTCATGAGATTAAAATATTCTTGGACTAGTGGTTTCATATTTTATTTTAAGTCCTTTATTGTGATATTTGTGTTCATCCCATGTTTTTGAAATATTTTCCACCTGGTATAATGATGGTACGAGAAGATAAGAAGTGACGATCAATGTTATAAATATTTTTATCAAGAAAAAGAAATCATGTTGACTTTAATATTTTTATATTTTTGGAAGAAATGTATAATATTTTAGTAGAATCCACATTGAATAAATTTTAGTTATAATGTAAAAGTTATGGAATAATTTTAAAAAACACTAAAAATGAAAATATCCTCAATTATAATTGTTTACATAACTTGATATTATTTAATGATTAAGGATTGGGTCCTATAGATTGTGTTATAGGTAGGGTTAGTTACCTATTAAGGGTATTGTGATATTTATGAAAAAGATATAAATTAAATATGTCCATAATAGCTATCATAATAAATATATTCCCATTTATTTTAGATAAATTGAATTAGTTTGACTTAAGATGAATAAGTATATCTTAGTTTTTATGTTCCAAAAAATATTGTATATGATGATTTTAATGATATACTCCCACAAATAATTTTGGTCTTAGTAAATGGATGGATCTAGTATGGACCAATTAAATAATGGATCTGATGGAAAATATGATTGTTCTCTAAATAAGAAAACTAATAAAATGGTATATGAAATGATAAATATCATGCACATTAAAAACCAACTATCGAGAGTAAGTATAAACAACATGAACCATGGTGATATTTTTATGCATTATCTATTGGAGAAATGAATCCATGTGGTTTCTCAAGTAATAATGATCATAAAGGTAAGCATATTCATCAAAATATGTGTTTGGGATGTGGAAAGAAACACCGTGGATGATTATTTGATTGGACTATAAGGTGTTATAGATGTTGTAGTGGTGGTCATAAAGTTATAATATATCATTGAAAAAGGAAGCATTAATTTGACTCTAGGAAGGGGAAAAAGAACATTCCGTGTTATCAATTAAATGATTTAAATGTGGGTAGTATAGTCCTTAAAAATCATTTTCAAATGAATATGGTTCAAGAATGGAACCATTAAGACCATAAAAATATATTTCTAGTGATAACTAATATCATCCTAATTAATGATGAAGGAACTGAAAATGGAATATAAAAGGTATAGATTATTTAATGACTAATATTTTGACATTATTTTATAATAATACATGATTCATGTTTTTTATAATTGGAAATAATTATTAAGAAATAATTTGAAAAAGAATGGATAGAGGATCATAGACAATTTTTAATGATTAATATGTCTATATTTTTTGATTTTGATATGTTTTTTAGATATATTGCTGATGAAATGTATAAAATAATTAATGATCTTTTGATGATAGAAATATTTTTGATGAATTTTATATATATAGTATGTTTAACCTTAATTTTTTTCAATAAACATTTAACTCAAGGAAGAATTATATTTCCTTGTGTAGACATTATTATAATTGAATAAATCATTTTTATGGTTTTTATCAACCTTGATTTCGATATAATAACGTGATATTACATATTAGGATTAAAAATTATACGAATTAGTTAATCATAGAGATTAAAATATGGTATGGTTATTTTTGAGGAATTTATCATATTTTTGGAATTTTATATGATTGATATTGTTTTTGAAGGAGGAATAACCAAATAATGTGTGATAACTCACTACATTGGATAAGGTTGTGAGATTTGAAACCCCAACCTATGTGAAACAAGTATTTAGATCCTACCCCTAACCTACATGATGTCCCTGTTTTGTAGAACTATTTTATTTAAGTGTGTCTATTTAATAATAATATGTTGATTTTTGGGACTTCTATTTTATCAAATTGATATCCTGGGTATTCAAAAATATAATGGGTATTAAGTGATAAATTTAATTTTGGAAGAGATTAATAATTTTCTGAAGCTTATGTGCTTATGCACAATAGAATACTGTGGAATATTATTTGAGGATTAATGGTTTTATTCTTGTTTTCAAGAATCTATTATTTTATTATGGACTTAATGAAATTATATTAATTTACAGAAATGATTAACCTATAATGGAGATTTTGTGAATTTGGAAATTACATTTTTGGTATAAGACATTAATTATGACTGATATAATTTTGAGGTAAATGGTAAAATTTATCTTATAACTCTACGTTATCAAATCATTTTTACATTTGGGTTTCAATGAAATTTTGGTTTATTTTGAGAAATTTATAGGGAAATTATTTATCAAATGTTCTATGTTAAACTACGGGTATTACATTTATATTTTGGATATAAAAAGTAGTTTTCATCATAAAATGGTTTATTCTATAAAAATAATTCTTTGATCTTATCCTAACCATTTTGGTTTTTGATAATGATTCCATACATGATTAAAAGATAACTAATATTTTGTAGAATATGTTATTCTATAGATGTTGATTCTTGTGTTTTAGCAATGAAACAAATTAATCTTGAAGACTCATTATTTGAGAAAAGAGAAGAATTTGTGGTAGAAATTGATTAATGGACGAAACACCACATGTTATGTAAGTATTTATTATTATGTTCTATGTCAATGTCATAAATGAATTCCACATCTATATGAATAAGATATTTATACATAATTTTTTATGTTTACTTTTCCGAATATTATTTAAATGAATGTTTAAAACATCTCAAATTTATAGTTTTGTGATTATTATGTTTTTACTAACAATGTATTCCCTTATTCTCCATAATAAATTGATCATTATTTTTATCATCCATATAAATGTTTTGTTACATGGGTCCACAAAATTTGTTATCTCATACGACCTTCATACCTTCATTTATTTATTTTGAAGTGGATGGTTTGTTAGTCCTTTTTACGATGTGGTATTGAAAAAAGGTATATTGAAATGTCATACCATAGTTCCTGATCCCAAATTTGAAATGGGGGGGGGGATAATGTAACATACTAATATTTTAAAAGGAAACACATTGTTTGATAGTATTTATGATAAATCACATTTAGCTTAAATTATGAACATAATAATATTATTATATATAATAGTTATCAAATATCCATAATAATTTCGGGAATGAAAAAGAATAACTAAATCAAGAAAATATTTTTATACAGAAGATTATATAATGATTAATTTGTTACCAAATTAACATGAAAATTAAATATAAACCATTGGAATATAATTTATGTTTTTTATGTAAATCTAATTAAATGAAATTAATTTTGAACATAAAGATATAAAATAATTGTTATTTGATTATATTAATGAACTATAAATTCAATATAATGTTTGAAACTCACTTTATGGGTTTTCTAGACATTTTAAAAGATGATGTACACATTTATGAATATAATGATTGTGTTTTTGAATATGAGCTTTTACTAACATTTGATTAAAAAACTATTTTAAATTTGAGTTTTCTCACTTTTATATTTTTTATTTGAAAAAATATTATTCTTTTCAGGATGTGGGACATCAAAATTTTCATTGGATAATTTTTTGTTTATTTTTCTGATAAATTTCATATTTTAATAAATAGTGAAATATTACGCATTTTAGTTAAAAAAATATTTTCCATTTAATTTATTTATATTGTAAGATTTTTATTTCATAATGTTTTTTGGTATAATATATGCATTTTTATCACTTAACATGATATTTTTCATGAAATTCATTTCAAAAATAAATTACATATAAAAACAGTTCAATGTTTTAAATGTTTCACTTTAAAAACCCACTTTTTAGTTTTTAATGTGGAAATAATTTTAAATTTAATTTTAGAGATTATTTTAATTTAATTAGGTAAAATAGATTCCATATTGGAAATAATAATATAGAAATAATGTTATATGTTCAAATTAATTTTTTATGTATAAACATTTTACCATGCTAATGAAATTATTATTTGTAGAAAAGTAAAAAATTTGACATATGATTTTGTTAAATGTTAAAAGCATAACATACCTAGAAAATAAAACATTTAAAGGGTATTTCACGTGTTTCTAGATCTAAAAAGAATATAAAACATTAATTACATTCCAATGTCATAGATTTTAATACCATCTCTTTATTTGTATCGTTTAATATATAATAATCAATAAATTTTTCACTTGATCCCACCCCTCTTAAAGTATTAATAAACACCCTCACCACCCCATTTAAACTCAAAAAATATTTTAACTCAAAAAATATATGAAAAAACATCTCATCCTCTATTTCCCCAGGTCCAAGTTCTTCTTGTATTACCAAAATAGCAAGTCAAATGTCTTATTTAGTGTTTCTAGGAGGGAATATTCAGAAGGCAATTATCCAAAAGTGAATGTATTAATTTATTCACTTTTTCTACATTCTCCAAAAATTATTCATCCATAAATTATTGATAACTCTATAATATTTTAAATACTTTATTTTTATATTTGTATTTGAATATCTCATATGCATTTCATTTTAAACTGCATTTTATTTTATGAAAATGAATGTTTTCCATGTTGTGTCAGTTAATCTCCTATGTAAATAATGTTTTTTGTTATTTTTTATTATTCCAAAATCATGTTTCGAATTAGAACCATTATTATTGTCAAGTAATATTTTTATATTTATATTATAACCTATTTAATATTCTATTTTTCTATATTAAACAAATATTCATGCTTTCCATTGTGGATATATGATAACTTTGTTTGCGGACATGTGGACAACCGTGTACTCAAAATGATATTATTCGTTCACAGATCTCATGGAATGTATTAAGGGTTGCTTTTTAAAAAATATATGATTTAAATGAATGATTATATATAATATAATTATATTATATATTTATATATATTTACATACATTTCATTTAATGTTTTTAAATAAATATCACTGCAAAAACAAAAATAGTGATCATGCGTACGTAAAACCTATCATCACCATGTACCGTGTTTTTTTTGTATTAAAATATGTTTATAAATATTTTTATAAAGATTATAAAATATATTTAAATTATTTTTTATATTCTAGAGATGATTCACTTATGGCCACATGGACTATTAAGATCATACCATGTTCATTTCAACTCAAGTACAAAACATGGAAAAAAATCCTACAAGAACATAAATAATTATATAATTAATATACCATGGTATGAAGTGATATATAATGAATTTTAAACAAATACTGTTTATAAAGAATTTATATATTAACATAATTTTATTATTATAGATGATAAAGAACGTACAAGACAAGTCAACTCTGGTTAAGGGAACTTCTTAACCAAATTTTTATTCTTTCGGTTAAACATCTACTAATATACAACTTCATTAAATGATTATTTGATAAATTAGTTTTTTATATTATCTTTAATTTGTACTTTTATATGTGTATTTATACATAATACTAATAATCTATCTATTTTTTTAACAAATAATTCTTTGTAAAGGACTCTTTTTCTAAAATATTGCATTAAATGTTTTATACTTTTATTCTTCCAAATCGTTCTCATTAATTTAAATGTTTTCAAAATGATTTAAATAATTTATTTATATAGAAATGAGTTATTTAAAATTTAAATTCCATTCAAATGCTCCATACTCTTGTGTGGAACTATTATTAAAAAAGCTTCCTTTTTATATGTTTCAATTGTGTTTTAAAAATGGATTAATTATTAAAATAAATTGGAATGTTTTTAACATGAACATACTGAACATAATTTTCATTTTTAAATCCCTCTATTATCATGATGTTAATTATATATGTTTACACTTCTGTTCCCAAATAATATGTTTATATTTTTTGGGTTGATGCTCTGTAAAAGAAGTCAATTAATTAAAATGTGTAAATATTATTTTTAATTCATGATTTTTTATATGTTATAATTATGTTATGGTTGTTTGCTATTACTTATGTATATGGGTTTTTCATTGATAAAATGACAGAATGTGAGCCCATTATATCCCTATAATGCATTTTTTAATGAGACAGAGTTAAATGATTTTTTTTCATTTATAATATTTAAGGAATATAATGTGATGGGTATTCCAAATGTCCCAAAGAATGTTACTCCATATGTATCCATGAAATCTACATTGTAAGTGTGATATAAATACTAAAAGACACCTTTATGACTTATGATTTAAAATATTTTTTTTCATGAAACTTATTATTTCACAAATTATGATAACGAACATATGTTTTACAATTGGAACATATGCTTTTGTGAAAAATGTTTTCATTAGATTTAAAAACTCATGGACTATCGATTTCATTACTATTTTATATCCCTTACTTGGATTTTTGTGCTCATTACATGTTTTTTAAATGTTATATTTTGGGTATAAAGATGTTAAGGGAAAATAAAATGTCAAGATAAATGTTTTTATAATTTTATACGAAGAATAGTAACCCATGTTTACATTTAAATGTTTTTTTTATTATAGATGAAATGGATAATATTTTTATTGAATCTGATTTGTATATATTTTATTTTTATGTAATATTTATGTCCTAATTCTATAAGAATATAAAAATTTAAATTTACTTAATGAAAATTCATTACATAATACAAGATTATTTAATGTTTAAGACTCGAGTCTTTTAAAATATGTCTAAACATTTAATATTTTCAATCTTGAAACCCACTTTTTTACCAAATATGCGAGTTTAAATTTAACATTAAATTTTACATATAGGTGAATTAAATATAGAAAAATGTATTTAATATTTTTAATGATAAACATTATTTTTATATAATAGTGGATATTTAATTATTTGTCAAAATGATGAATAAAAACATAAAAAATTCATCATAGTGCTTAAGGATATAATTGGGTTATAATGGGAAAATATAAAAATATACGGGGCCAAATGAATTATAATAACTTCCAACATCGATTTAATAGACATTGGTAGATATTAAAGCAAATAAAGTTCATGAATTATACATTTTTATATTTTTTTCAAATGAAAAATATGGCTACACATTATTCTTTCAAAAAGATCACTGTGTTTCCTCTCCCCCATATACAAAAGGACACCCCAAATCATCTCCTACTTAATCATAAAAATATATTTGGATCAGTAAAAATCTAACATAGTAAATTCCATAATTCCACAAATGCATCCAAGATTACTTATGTTGTTTAGTTATCACTCCTATTAAGGCTTTATTTATAAAACTAACGAGGCTATTTGAAGATGCGGTGAAATTCATAATCATGCGTTTTTCATATATTTCATCATCCATTTTCATAAAATATAATAATACATTGAAAATATAAAATAAACAGAATATGAATTATAATGATATGTTATTATGTTAATATAATTTCCTAAATCTATTTCCATTTCAATAAAATGGAAAATGAAATAGTCCATCACGTGTACGACGGACTATCGCCTCACGAACAGATGATATTTTTTCCCATAACCAAATTTCATGGAGGGATTTAATTATTATACACACATATATATAATATTTATGATATTATTATCCTTTATTAATTATAATACCACTTATACCTTTTTTACATTACATTCCCTTGGAATATGACGTCACTGATCATGTGTACGACCGGCTAATGCCCTTTGATGCGATGTTTGTTTTTCACTTAGTCAATATATAGAAGGTAATAAGGGTATATTTGTTGAATATATGTAAAATATATAAAATAAAAATGATTATTATAATGTAATATATTACTTAACATTATTTAATTTTATCCATTAAAAAATGGAACCAACGTAGTTGCATATATACGACCTCCAATCTCCATGAACAGTGTAATTAAATTTCATTCCCTAACATTAATGGATTTATATAAATAAATAAACAATGATTATATATTATATTTAGAATATTTTTAACATTATATATTTTATTTTACCATTATCAAAATGAAAGTATGGATGTTATATAACTAAAACAAAAATGAAAAATAGAGCATTAATTACATAAAATCTAATTTTAATAAGGAATTGTAAATAAATGGGTAATAAAATTTCAAATTTAAATAATATATGGTAGGAAATATATCATTATATTTATGTAACATTTTTATAACAAATATATATTTAATATATAATATGTTTGAACATGTATCAATGAATTCATGACATAATGTAAGAGTTTTTTATTCTCACTTCTATTTCTGGGAGACTTATGTCAAATTTTGCAATCATTTATTTTTATTAGTGAATATATATAATGTTTTACATTTTATATGATTAATATAATTTTTCAAATTATATTTAATGGTTCATTTAATTTTATTCACTAATATGACATATGATTCAAAAGATAACCAATGTGGTAAGATATTTGTGCATCAATTTATCTTCCTTGGGACATGCATTATGTTATGAAACTATATAATTATGTGAGATTTATATATATACATAACGTGTTGGACATTTAATATTATGAATTCAGTTATTTTAAGAAGATTTTAGGTTTCATTTAATTTTATTTCTTAATGGGTCATAAAACCAATGTTTGAAATGTTATAAGGCTTTTATGATAAAATCTCATCATTTTTTAGGATTGTTTATATTTATGATTCTGATGAAGAAATATTATGATATATATTCTCAATAAACTCTTTAATTTTTTTATCCTCTAGTAATTTCAGGAAATTACATGTTTTCTTTCATTTTCCACCCTATATGTACTCAAGAGTCAAAATATATTTTTTTTAACAAGTCATCATTATTTATCAGTTCGGCCATAAATATGTTTTATTTCATATCCACGAATTAAAAAAATTAATATATGTTCTTAATAATTTAAAATTATGACATATATAATTTTTTACCCTTTTTACTTTATAAAAAAATTTATAGAGGGAATCATTATTTAATTTTCTAAAAATTCAATTTTTGGATTCTATTAAAAATTTTAATGTAATCAATCTTTTAACATCTATGAAACAAAAATAATTTTCCACCACCATGAATAAAAAAGGTCTTACTAGTTAATTTATCTGTATAAAATTTAATTTTGAAATAAAATAATTTAAAAATTGTTTTATAAATAGTAATTTTAAAAATATTTTTTAAAAGTTAAATGGTAATTTTCCATCATGAATTGTTCTATTTGATATTTCAAAATTAGTTTCCAAATATGATGAGATAATTTGAGGTTAGATAATATTTAATAGGGATATAATCCAATTTTAGTATCATAATTTAATCACTGTATGTTTTATTTCTATGTTCATAAGATGTTTATGAAAACTGTTTCATATCAAAGGGTTATTCGTTGGTGATATGAATATAACACCCATTTGTAATAATGGTTTACAATAGGATGATATTTTTATATAAGTAATAAATATTTACGGAATATTTGATGATAGGGACCATTATATTCACCCAATTTATTCTATAATAATTAATATTTTTTGATCTTAATGTGTACATGGGAGGTTATCTCATTCCTTAAATAGGGTACAAATATTTTAATCCAATTAAAAAAATAGAGTACATAAGTGGTTATCCCAATCATAAAGTAAGAACAATAGTGGTTATACAATTTCTATCATGTTAAATATGTCTTCTTGGGTAGCCATGAGAAAACTATTTACATGATTATGAGTTTTCCACAACTCTACTAGTTATGCCAATTTTATTCTACTGTGGATTATCTACATTGATTAATTTTTATTCATGTCTTTTAAACTATGAATATTTATGCCATTCTAGAAGGTTACAATATTTCATATGCATGATATTGTTTTCAAATGTTATTCCTATATTCTAATACCCTTATACTCATGTTACTATTTAGTTATCATTAATGTATCCCTTGTTTATCCATATTGAGACTTTGAGATCACGTAATGATATGTTTTCAATCCATTGTTATGAAGAAATTATTTATTTATGATAAGTAAACGATGGGTGTTATATATGAATAAGTTAATGGTAGAAACTATATTTTACCCATTAATGAATTGTTTATTATTATAAGTTACCAAAGTCCCTAGTCGTAAATTATTCTATTGTGAATCGTTATGTCATGTAATGAATATTTTTCAATGAATATGTGATATATGGTATGTTTGAGTATTTATAGTAATAATTAGTATTGAAATGTATTAATTTATTTATGTTGGGTGGTTGAATGTAATGACCTAGGATTTTGTACCAATTGAATTAATACCACATTCATAAAATTGAGTCACAAATAATACCAAAAAACTACAACACTTTTATAAAATAAACAATGATATATTAAAATCTAGAAGATAATATAATAATTATTATATAAATATAAAATAATAAATTAAAATTGTTACATAGTATTTTTTCTAAATAAAATTTTAAAAAATATTCTATTATAATATCAATTTTAAAAAATATATTATAATTTATCATAATAAATTAATTATATAAAATATTAAATTTATTTATAACAGGTAATATATCAATTTGTAAACTAATATTCTAACACTAATTTGAATAGTTATTTTTAGGAAATAATGTTAATGAAAATTAATGTTTATAATGTAATTTTTCAAGAAAATAGTTTTCCAAATATATTGTATTTCTATGTAAATATATAAATATATATATTTCATAATTTCATATTGATAATTATTTTTTAAAATTATAATGTGAACAATAAGTGCAGTGTTAAATTTTTAGATTTGTATGAAATAATTGTTTCTTTTTTGAATATTTAAAAATACATTTTTACTAAAATCATAACATTTGTTACTATATCAACAAGTTTGTATAACATAATACCAATAATTTTTTTAATGATAATGGATTTATTTATGGATATAAACATATATTTAAAAAGTATATTATCATTTTATAAATCTAAAGACCCCAATTTTTCATAAAAAGGTATTACATCATAATAATGAAATATTCATTTTATAACAAGACAATCCACACAAGAATCATTTAGGACTTCTGATTTTGGAAACATGGACACCAAAACAACTAGATCATAAGTGACATACATCAACTCCCACTAATTTCATTCTAATTAGAACCTTTATTAGGAATATAATGAATAATACATTTATTCATTACTGTGTTATGGATAAATAATAAAGTTTGAGAATAGATCTTTTAAGGGTAATTCATTAGATATGTCCACATAACATGATCATATGGGTATAATAACATGAGAGTGAAATTTTTATATAATACCTTCATTACATATATTACAAACATTGATAATGGAATAAGTCTTGGACGTTCATCAGACATGAATCATGAAGGAATAATATAATGTAATCCATGACAATGTAAGATTATAATAAGATATATATTATTAGAATACACATAATAATAGTATCACTTATGTCATATAAACCCACTAGGATATTTATAACACGATTTAATTCAGAATATACCACCTTTAGGGTTGGGATAACCTCTTGTGTACCATATTTTAGGTTTGGGATAACCCACCATGTACCCTCTTTTTTTAGTCATGGGATAACATTCTACTTACAATATTGTTTCAGTCTTTGGATAGCCTCTCGTTTACACTATTATTTTAGAATTTGGATAAGTAGTTGTTTTCCCCCTATTTTAGGATTAGGATATCCTATTTTATATCATCTTATTTCTTCCTTTGTATATCCTATAATTTAATATTTGATAATATAGAACATTAATTATTCCCAAATTAACTGGTGGAAAATATATATTCTATCAATAATATAATTTATTCCTTTTTTTTCCAAAAAATAATAAAACATTAAAAATATCACTTCCGATGAAAAATAAATGTGTTTCATAAACATTTCATGATAGAAAAACCAATGGAAAGTGACTTATTTCACATATATAATCTATTGAAATGAAATGGGATAAAAAATAATCATTTCATCATAATCATAAATCATATAGTGAAACAATATGGATGGTATCATATATTAATATTCATGGAAAATATTTTATAACATGAAAAGATATAATCATGTATGTAAAATGATTTTAATAATCAATTGTAATATTTAATTAGGAAAATATCCTTCCCTTTTTTTAATTAGTGTTTTAAAATCATGAAAAATAGTAAATATTTTATAAAATTTTTAATTTGATAATAAAATAGAAAACATAAACGTAATATTAAAATAATTTATAGGTTATGATGGTGTAAAATTTCATTCATTCCATACATGGTAAAACAATATATCCATTCTAATTTCAAGTAAAATGATAAAAATTTACTCATTAATGAAATAAAAATAATTATTATTTTATTCTAATTTCAAAATATACTAACATGGGTAAAAAAATAAGAAAAATAATTTTATTATTTTAATATCTTCCTTAACAAAATTAGAATCCATTGACATCAATTGAAAAGTATTTTCAATCGAAGGGAGAAATAATGCCTTTTTTATTACAAGTATTATTTCTATATAATTATTCATTAAATAAATTAAAATGAATTGAGGACATGTATTATATATAAATAAATATAGAAAATTAAAATAAATGTGTTTCATGAGAGGCATATCATAATATTTCATAATTAGAAACAAAATCATAAAAAATCCAGACAAATAAGGAGATTCTATCATAAATGTTTTACAACATTAGAAATAATTAAATTGAAATAACCATGAAGAAAAGTGACATATAAGGATATGTAAATTCTGTAAATTTTGAATAATAATAAAATAATTCATTAATGGTAGGTATATATACACACTATGTAAAATAAACGTGTGTTGTTTAATTCACATGTCCTATGAAAAAAGAGTTAGATAAAAATACCCCAACTAAAGTACAACAATTATTAATACATATTATATCCAATGGTATAATAAATAAAATTTATTATAAATATGTTTCCAAAATGATATAATATACATCATAAAATATATTATTTACTTAATAAATTTATAATCCATTTATTAACAATTCCTTGTTGAAATCATTTTTCTGGTAATAACTACTTCCTTTAACAAGTATTTAATTGTTTATAAATTTAATACCTTTTATATTTATCACAATTCCATTATATCTATAGTATTAATAGTGATATAAAACAAATTTTATTCATTATGTATATATTTAGAGTAATCCTTTAAAGCCATATATATATAATGTATTACACTATTTAGGGAGATTATAAGCCGTATTTACTCATGAACGATGTTTACATTTCTACATTAATGTAATAAAAGAATGGTAAATTATATATAAAAAATATAATGTTATTTATAGGTCATATATATACTATATATTCATTAAATCTATCCTTATTACCATGAATTTTAAAATATAAAGGAAAATATATTAAATCGCTTTGTGGAGGTGGTAATCCACACACACACATGAGCGACATTATCATTATCCAATGGATTGGAAGATAAGAATGTAGATATATAATAATTATTATAGGTGTAAAATTATTTCAAAAATATCACATAAAAACATTACATCCATCATTATCTCTAGTAGTTGGATGTGCTGATAGAAAAATAATTTACTCATCCCACGAAGTAGTAGTCCAATAAACACACGATCGACAATTTTGATTCATATTTTATTGAATATAATATGGATGTATGTTATCCCACATAAATAATAATATAGTAGTAAATTTTAAATAATTATGTTATTATGTCATAATATTTAAATAAGGATTGATATATTTTTACGAAGAAATAAAATGTTAATATATGGTTTAGAGTGATACCTCTAATTCTAACAGCATTCTTATGTTTTCAAAAAAAAGACTTATTTTGTGGATTTTGTAATCAAACTAATGATTATATGAATTTTAGAGGGAATAAAGAACATCATTTGGGTAGCTATTTTATGAACAAAAAACAATTGATAGTGTAAATGGGAGAGAAAAAGATATGCAGTTTTATTATTGAGTAAACCATCCCACATTGAAACTACTTTCAAATTTCCAAAAAAGAATAAAAATAATAAAATAATTCCCAGGAAAAAGATTCTAAATGAACATGGATTCCAATTTTCGATTGGTAAGGTATTTATATTAATATAAAATAGTATTTATAAATTATTTATTGAAAAAAATTATGTTATATTTTTAATTTAAATATATGAAAATCATTTTTTAACCTTAATTATGGTAATAAAATTTTAACAGGTTTTTCAATTAATTATGAAAAAAATAAATTTCAAATAATTATATAATATTAATTATTTTCGTAATATAATTAAAACCATTATTTAAATTTCCATTCATAGAAGTGGGAAAAAAATATTTTAAAATTAAACATGAAGATAATACAAAAGAAAATTTTCCAATGGAAAGGTTTTCAAATTTGTATAATTTTTTTATATTCAATTTGAATACAAAATCTATTCAAAAAAAATTAATTGGATTAATAATAGAATAATTGAACTAAATTTCCTCTAAAACAAAGTTTAATAAAAAAATTATACTTTTAACATCTTTAAATGAAATGTGTGTTTTTAATAGAAATCATCGTTTACAGTCCTATATAAAAATTTAATCTTTTTTGAAAAATAAACAAACAATTAAACTTTATATAATTTTTAAAATTTTATTAAAAATATAAAGATAGTTTTTTCAAATGAATTTTCTAAAATTTTAAACAAATTATCTTATTATTTGATAAAAAATAATAAAATTTATTTATTGATAAAATTTATTTTCAAATCACACAAAGGCATTACTAAATATTAATTATTTTTATCAATATATTACCATTAAATAAGGCCATTATAAATAAAATTTTAAATTTCATGCACTTTAATAAATACAAAAAAAAATTAATTCCTTTGTTATAATTTTTATGTTAAATTAATAATATTAATAGTATACTGTGATTTATGAAAACATGGTGTTGCATGTTGTGAAAGCTATCAATGAAATTAAATTTATTAAGAAAACATATTTTATAAAATATATTTCTATCACCATCTATCCCCTAAAAATAAATTTTTACATAAAGATTAAGTCACATTGATAAAAAATTGAGGATATATATGCCTCATCATCTTATGAGAAGTCGCATACCCTATATCACGGGGGATATGGTTTCCTCCAACATCGGTTTCTACATTTCCTCCCCTGGAATTCCTCTATTGGATCACCATCTGAATCCTCGTCCTCGACGCCGGCTGGGGTTGATGTGGACGCTCCCAGCTTCATCGGCTCTGGCAAAGAACCATCCTCATCATCTGGTCATACTCAACAGGCATTGTCTATGGCAGGAAATGGCTCAAATCTAGGTGGGTTGAGGCATTTCATCATTAGATCATGGATCAGCTTTAATGGGCGATTGATTTTCCATGGTTTCTGCATAGGAATGTCTTGCATTTATTCTCGCTGTGGTGGTAAGGGGGGACGGATGCTTGGTTCAGGCTTCCATTAGTCACACAAGCTTCAAGAGGGTCTGATCCTATTTTTCATGGTTTTATTATAGATTGAGTTTATTTATTTGGTCTACTAGTTTATGAAGTTTTCTTCTAAGACTTCTGGTTGGTTTTCCTAATTTTCTATGATTTTCTTGCGTCATACTCTAGGGATGGTGCACCTGCTATCATGTTTTGAATATATCCATTCCCAATTTGGTGTTTCTAGTTCTGAGAGGCTCGAATCACCTCATCGGTGATGTTCCTCTAGTGTGGTGTGGTCACAAACAGTCTTAGGTGAAAATGATCTGCTTTCAGAACTAGTGGATCATATTTTGTTTTCTCTAGTATTCCCAATGTGGTGGGAGCCATGTACTGTGAAACAAGTTGGAGTCTATGGTGTTGGGGTGTTGTGAGGCGTTGCTGATTTCTGAATGGTCATATGTGAATAGTGAATTCTATTTTCTTTTATGATTTTACTGTGAAGGTGGGATGTCATTACATACGGACTCGACTACTTGGAACACGCTCGATATGAGGATCTAGGGCTAGTGGTTGATATTTGTAAAGATTTTGGATATTGTTTCTTGATAGGGTATGGAGTCAACCATCGGATCAGGCATGTGGATTGACATAGGAATTATTTACGCTAAACATCCTTTTAATGGTGGAAAGCTTCATCATTATCAAATGTGTGGGATGTGATACTTTACATTTCCATTCTGTTTGCAATCTCCCTTTCTACATCAGATATTATTTTTCTATGTTTATGAAGTCTATTTGGGTATCCATATCTTCTTTTAAATGGGGTTATTATCAAATAATAAAAAATATTTGAAGTTCATTGGGATGTAGGATGGATATTCCGCATCACATCATCATGTTCTTATATAGTTTCCTCTGGTTGGATGTTTTTCATAAAAATATGAACAGGTGAGTGCCCTAGTTTGGTAGAGCCTTCTCTATATAACCCAAAATCACTATAGTTCATTCTTAATTCCAGTTATAAAGATATTGGTGAATGACCTTTGTGATTAGTACATGTGATGGTTTATGTACATGATTCCTAATATAGATACATGGAACATATCGTGTACTTTAGTGGGGTATGGTCGAAGCACCATGAAATAAGAAACTCATAAAGTGAAATAGATTCTACATCAACCAATAGACCGATCAAATATCCATTATTATTGAATATAAAAACCATTTTCAATCAATAAATAAAAAGAAAAATATTCTCACTAACTTGAATCTACTAATGATTTCTAGTATAACATTTATATCATCTCTTAGTATAATTAATTTTTTGTTGAATAGATAAAAATTTCAATTTCCTCTACGGTCCTAGGTACGAAAATAATTAATTATCAATATCCATCCCATCATGTACTAGTTTGAAATTATTTTGATATAGGTCTTCATATAGAGACACAAAAAATATTTAATATATGAAATTTTTATATAAAAACTTTACTAGAGGAAGATTTTAATCACAATGTCCTTTGAACTCCATTGATCAAGATCTCTTCATATCCTCTATGGCATAAATATTTCTCTCAAACTGACCTTGTAAATATCAATTTTCCAAAGATAAGAAACTCAATTTTATATCATGATCATACTTAAGAGTTCTCCATAACTCTATGGTTGATCTTATATACTAATCAGACAAAATAGAATGTAGTACTCCATAAACCAATAACACTTCCATAATGAATTTTTATCAAATATGATCAAGATATAAATATTATATGACATTAATGATATTTAATGAATTTTATAGTGTTTGGATACAACACAAATAACATTATTGTATTTATAAATTTTTGTTAGTTCAATGATATAAATACCCAGTGATGTTCTACCATTTCAATTATTCCATGGGTAATGGTGGTAACATCTCCTTATACATTTTTATCTTACCCTTAACTTGATCAAATACCAATAACCCAGATTCAAACTCTAAAATACCTCACTTCCAATATTCCAATCAAAAATAATATTTCTTATCTTCCTACATCATTGTAATTTTCAGATGAATAGAGATTGAGGAACTATGAGCTTCCTCTCATAACTATTTTTTCCAATTGTGTATGGATAGAACACATCAATTGTGAATAAAAATTATCATTACATTATAATCATGGTTAATATTAAAAAAATTTGTTAACATTATCTAAAATAATACTTTTTCCTTATAAAAATCATTATTCTTCACATGGATAGAAGGTTAAACACTTAAATGATCAAGATATGATTTTACTCCTTCCATCACAATTTCAATATTGTTCTTTCAAAATTATAGAAATATTAGATCTTCTTTGATCCACATAATGGATAAAATAGTATGATACTTTTGACCCAAACCATTAGATAAATTATCACATTCCCTAGGTAACAATATTATTAGTAGTCATAATACTTAGTTAGATCCAACCATCTTATCAGGTGTATGTTCAACTCATTATATGTGTATTTATAGATATAACTCTTATTATTAGTATATATATTTATTATTCCTCTATAAATAAAATTCCTCCATGTCATTAAAGATTAAAAATAAAGTTTATCACTCCATATATTGTGTTCCTTTATTGTTATTATGAAACATTAATTGTTTTGTGGTAATAGCTATCACCATATTAGTTTAATATACCATGGTTATCAATATGATAGAAAATATTTTCCAAAAATAAAATTAATCTTTAAATATCTAAAATTTTTAAAATATTAATTTAATATTAACAAAGTCGTCTCATAAGTCAGTGGTTGGTGATTCCTCATTATTTATCATCGATTGTTGGTTCATGTCTCACAACAATACTAGATGTAACTGATTGTCATTTTTTAATAAGATAATCACAATATAATTCTTATAATATCCCCAAAATTAGAATAAAACCCTAGTAAAAAACATTGATCTTTGATGTAAATATAAACCATGATGGTTATTAATAAGTATAGATTTTTTAAAAGGGATTTCTTATCAAATATGACTTTATGTTGAAACAAAGTGTTACAAATAACATATCCTAATAACACATCATCCAAATTTAGTATAATAAATTTAAAATAACATCACATTGAACATCAAAACTATGATTTATGACATTTAACATATGGTTAAAATTGATCCCAAAAACGAATATTGATAACTATAACTGTTTTGTTAATCATACATGAAGAAATATATTATTCCAAATCTAACTAAATACTGAAATGTTTCATGACTTTAATTAATGAAATTCCATTAGTAAATACTCTTCTACAAAATAATTCGTGAATATCAATACATCCCCAATCTAATACATTCACACCAATAGTTGGAATCGAATAGGTCCACCCTTAATCTAGGGGATAACCCTTATTTTTGGACACTGGCTCAAATAATCCCCATATTCTCCACATATAAGAAAAAAATTTCTTTGGAAAATCATTACAATATGAACATAATTTTAAAAAAATTAAACACATTCCTCTATATTTTAAATATTATTCTTGATGCTTCTTCCAAAATTCTATACACGTAGGATTCTAAATATTCTTTCATATATGTCCATTACTATAAATAAATTCATAAAATTCAATTTTCTTCTTATTTGACACAGCGTAAACATAAATAATGTTTACATTAGTAATCATGAATCATGATAGCTATTTAGAAATAAAAACCATTTCATTCTATCAAGTGATAATCCAATTTGGTTAATCATAATCAGTTAATATCCATCACATTCAGTGATAGAATGATTTCTCTTGGTTTGAACCTTTGACTAAAACCATAAAGAATTTTATTAGAAATAATTATTATATTGGGGAACCTCATAATATTTAATAAACATTCATGATATTTCTAAATTGAAAACCTTATTTTAAATCTATGTCACCTTAGCATTACAAATATTCTTCATGGTCATCATTTATTGAAATTCTACATGATGGTTTATAATGAGATTTTCAATTTCCCAATAATATTTACTAAGAATTTCAACCATTATTTGTAGAAATGTCCATTTTCATGCACCATTTGAGATAAATTAAATTTTTTATAATAAAATTTTGATGTTATTTATCCTAGGTACAACAATTATTGAGAAACATTTAGTGGTATTATCCTAATATGAGTGTAATTATATGGAACCACTTACTCAACGATTCACTAAAATTCTTCTATATTTTCATATACGTTTATTTATCATTATACATGTCCCTGGGGACCTCACTAAAGTCAATGAATAATATATTTTAATGGATAACCAAAAAATGCATTGATACCTACTATAAATACCCACACATATCAAAAATAGATAGTACATATTAATATATGGATATTAATTATATAACATAAAGATCGACACCAAAATCATTTAGGTGTAGTACCATTGGAAATTTGGATACAAACATAAATGATTCATAAGTATACAACAACATCATCAAAAATATTATTCATAACTAGAACCTCTAATGAAAATAAACACATAATAACATTAATTATAAACAATTAAAATGAAACATAAGAAATGGAGAGATTAGATTCTCAGTAATGATAAACAGGTTAAACATTAAGTTAACATGAGCATAGGGGTATGAGAACATGAAAATTACATTTGAAAACAACACATTGTATATCAAATATCATAAATTTGAATCATAAAATAATTATTGTTTGTTCAAATTACATCAATAATAAAGGATTGAATGAACATAATCTATTTGAAAATAACATTGGAATAATACAGAGATTTATTGAATACACAAAACAATAGAAAGTAATTTTTTTATGATACACACTATGACATTCATAATTTTTTTTCACTTCATATAACAACCAATGTACCTACTTTGGGCTTGGGATAACCTTCAATGTACACTTCTTTGGGCTTGGGAGAACCACCAGTGTACTCTCTTGTTTCATACATGGGATTACCTCCCAAGTAACATCTTATTTCATGATTGGGATAATGTATAGTTTACCCTTTTATTTTAGTACTTGGATAACCTCTTGGATAGCCTCTTATTTGGTTATAGTATAACCTATAGTGTAAACTATTATTTTGAGATTTGGATATCCTCTCATTTACCCATTGAGTTCATTGAAAATTTTTTATTACCAAATTAGTTAACGTGAGATATAGTGCCCACATATCACAAAATCCGTACATTTTTTTGCTGAAATAACATAAAACGTTAATTAAATCAAAACTCATGAAAAGGAAATGGTATTGAAAATAATTTCATAGTATAAAACCCCTGAAAAGATATGGGTTTTGTGAAAAGAACCAATTTAATAGAAATTGGTTTCATAAATACTTTTTCATCATAATTATAAATCATACCAATAATGAATAAGTGTTGTATCATTGGATCATATCCCAAAGAAACATTTATTTATATCAAAGGATATCATCTCAGATGGAAAATTATTTTGAAATATTTCATGGATAATTATATTTGGAAATATCATTTCCTCTTTGAAATCACATCTTAAAATAAAAAAAATTACCAAATAGGAATGAAAATTTTTTATTTCTAAATAATCACGATAATTTTTTTTGAATTATTATAATATTTTAGTGGATGTGATTGTGGAAAATTACATTCATTCCCTCCATGCTAATATATTGATTACTTTCACATTTTTGCAAAAATTTCAAGACTAAATAATTCATAAAATGTCAAAAACACTCATATTAAACCATGTTGTAAAAATTAAACTGTGGGTAAACATGAATTTAAGAATTATTTAGATAATATAAATGTTATTCATTAAATTTTTTAGAAAACATTGACCTGTATGAAATTTTTTTCCACCAATGTGTAAAATAAATTGTTCTTTTTATCTAAAATCCCTATAATGTTATATTATGATAATAGTGAGATGTAAATAAAATAAAAAAAATTATTCTACAAGATTAAACATATGATAATAAAATATACCATTTTATATAGAGTCACATCATTATATTGCATCATCTTAAACATAATAATAATCAACATCAATAAACAATGAGACTGTAAAATATAAATTTGAGCACTTTGGAAACATTTAAATCTTAATCCCCATTGAAGAAAGAGAGTTAAATGGATAAGTATAAAACATTATTTATAATATAATTGATATAAAATTAATTAAAATTAATTATATATATATAACACAAATAATACAATTTTTTGTATAAGTTTTGTGTCTCACATAAACAAATGTTATATGAAAATACCTTTACCTCATGTCTAAATGTTCTTTGTACACATTCAGAACTCATGTATAATAAATACTAGTTTACTATAAATATATTAAGAAAACATAATAAAATACATCGAAAAATATATAATTTTCTTTTAACCATTTATAACCCTTTTGGTAACAATTCCTAATTAAAATCATAGTTCAACAAATTAATGCTTCATTTATCAAGTATGTTTTGGTTCAATAGTTTCTTCGGTTTTTTAATTTGATAATGGTTCCATAAAAAACATAGTGTTTAACATGTTATAAATAAAATATATATTCATTATATATTTATTTTGGGTAATAAATTAATTTAACACCATGATATTTTAGAAAAATAATTTCATTCATGGCGTATACAAATACTAGACCAAGCGTAAACAAACCTCAAAATATTATTATTTTAACATGAAAATTGTAAAATAAGTGCTAAATTGGATATTATTCTTAATATTTAACAAATTATGAAATATATACAAATGACATATAAAATATTCAATCATTGCATAATTATAATGACAGATGTAATTTATTTTCAGTAATGTTATTTATGCTTAAGAAAAACATTTTATTCAAAAATGATTTTTATGGAATTTTTTTTCAAAATAATATAATTAATTTTTTATTTCATATTTAAATTATTTAATATAAATTTTATCAATTTTTAAATATGAATATAACAATTATCTTCGGTTTAAATTTTTGTATTTGTCAGAATTCTCATACTTTTCATTGAATACTCAATGATATTGTATTTATGGAAATAATATTTATCTTTCAAATATTTTAAAAGTTAAATTTAATTATAAAATTGCTAAAAAAAATAATTAGATCTATTATATTATGAATATTTCATATTGTTTTATTTTAAAATTATTTAATTATTTATTTTGATATAAAAACATTTTTTATACAGAGATGCATTTTTAATAAAAATTGTATTTATCTAAAAAATGGGATTCATCCGGTTTTCCACACATAATTTTAAATTAATTTATTATATTTAATGAGATTGAATTTAATAAAATGAATTTAATTTTTTTATTCAATAAACATAATTTAAGTTAATAGTTTGCTAATATTTTTTTCTATTATGTATAATAACCGCGACAACATTTATCATACCAGTAAATGATAAATCATGATAATATAGTTTTAACCAAAGTTATAAGGCCATAATATTACAACATTATTTTTGTTAAATGAATTTAATTTCAACCATAACATCATAGTCTATAAATTTGTTTGTTTAATGAACACTTTTTGTTGAAAACGACTTAATATTATTTCAATCAATGAATTTTAGAAAATGTCACTCACTTTGTTTGTAATATATATTATGTGTGTGCATAAGGTAAAATGAAGATATTAATGAAAAAAAATATTCATTTTTATACTAATGAAATTATTTTCATGAAAATAATATACATATATTTGTTATAAATTGTATAATTACTTAAATTCTTGTCTAATGCAAATACGATATTGATTTAATTAAAAGAATAATAAAATAAATGATTTTGAAAATATTAAAAGTTTTATTATTTGAGTTATTTAATGTTTCAAAATATTAATATATATTTATGTGACATATTAGTTATTTGAAATTAATAATATTATAAATCACACTTTTTAATAATGTATTTGGAGGCAAAAAAACTAATACTGTCAAAATTGATAATAATGATATTCTATCACACTAATGTTGAATTATATTATTTAAAAATTATATAAATAATTTAATTTGAAAATTATGAAAATATATGGCCTAATATTTCACCCCTTTTACCTTAATGGTTCAATGGTTTCATGATATGTGAAATTATAACACTTTATGAGTGAAAAAGATGTTAATGTACTGTATGTTAAAATGAGATATATATATAAGGGGTAAACTCAAATATGTGGCTTAAAATAACACATAAACAGATGAAAATTTTATTGGTGGATGATATTCTCACAATAAAATAACATGGGTTCTAATTAGTGACCATTTTATGAATTATACCTATAATATTATTGTTAAATTTAAAAAAAATTAAATTCCAAACATACCCCTAATGTCAAATATAAAAAGAGAACATACTCAACCAGATGTTTACACAACATTGTTCCATATTTAAATATAAAAAAAATTAATTTTAATATTATATACACAACTAAACAGATTATAGGTGTGCTACTATCCTAAAAAAACTATCTTTGAACATAAGATGAGATCTAAAGGAGTTCTTCCAAAAAAATGGTAAATACCTAAACTAATAACATTAATTTTTAATCATTTATTTTACCCCCATTAAATATATAGTATTTAATATAAAATATCTTAATAATATAATATATAATTAAATTTTATTATATTTATAAAACCACCAATACCCACCCTCTTTCCAATTAAACTGGTATTGAAACAATCACCCATGCGTAAGAGGACATACCATCTCCACCTTATGATACAATTCATTTTTCATCACCATATATTATATATGTGAATCATTTTTAGTAAAACGTTTATAAATTATATTTAAATCAAAAATATAATTCTATAATGGTTATATAATATTTATATAATACCTCCCAAACTATTGGGAAATGATAACGTGGCTTGTGGGTACATGCAGTCTACCACCTCCATGAAGTTATGTTATTGGTTTTTAAATTATATTTTACATGGAAGTTAATAATTTTTAAATAAATAATTAAATATTCAATATAATATAGAATAATAATTTTTTAATGGTGAATTATAATTTACATTTGTTTCTATCAGTCGATTAGAGAATAAAACTTTGAGGCATACTTATGACATTCCATCTAAATGAATGATGTAATTCATTTTTATGTATATAATTTTTTTGGATAATAATAAATATATAAATAATGAATATACATTATTTATAAGTCATTAATAACATTATTTATGTTTTTTTTCATTTATAATTGTATATGTACTGAAATTCAAAAATCAAAACATTTGGGAAAAAAGAAGTAGTTATCAAAAGAAATAGTTATTTTAATGAATAATTACATATAAATTTGTGATAAAAAGTTAAAAGTAAATAATATGTTGTATAATATATTTGAATATGTATATATAATAAATTAATCATAAATATATATTTACTATGTAGGTGGTTTGAACTAATCCAACAGATTTATAACCTATGGTATGATATTTCAACTCAAGTTAGTTTCATTGAGGAATATTTTATTTCAATCAACCTAATTAATTTTTTATAATTTATATAATATTATTTTACATGTAATATCATGAATCCAACATAATACATTATTTTTCAAGTTACATATCGAATTCTTATATCAAAGGGTATTTTAGTTCAAATTATAAAGTGGTTAATGGTTTTTATCTCAATTTTATTTCACTGGGTTATGACTAATCAAAATTATTTTGTTATGAAATTATTATGTATGAATTAATCTAAAATTTTTTAATTTGGGTTTTAAATTTTTCTTGTAGATTTACATTTTTTCCACAAAATATATCCATGTATTATATCCCAATTCGATGACATGATCTTGGTAAGGGATTCTTTTCTAGCATTTACTTTTATGATACATATGTTATATTCACAAATCATTTTATATATGTGTTTCACATACTTCCCCATTGATATATAATTCCATAGCCTATAATATTATAAGATTATATCATCAATATAATATTAATCAAAGGATGATGAAATTGTTGAATATAAATAAATTTATTCATTGAAATTTTTCTTTAATTAAATACACTTTCCACATTGTAAATCACATTTCAAAATAAAAAACAATTCAAGTAATAAAGAAATCATTTTTATTGAAAATAACATTTTAAACATGCAAATGAATAATTAATTCACTAATGATAATGATGTAAGTTAATATATTAGATCCCTTAAAACCATTTGTATTTTATTATCTTATGTGTGGTGAATATAAGAATTATCAGAGTCTACGTACTAGTGTATGGGGAACTCCTTGCTCAGGGAAGGTCCTATTGTATGAAAAACACTAAAGTCTAAGGAATTAAGTGTTTATGTATTTTTACATAATGATTTTTCTATAGTAGAAACGTTATATCTTTGATATAATAATCTTGGAACTTCAATTTATTGGTCACCAATAGTTTTTATATAATGATTAGAAAAAAAATATTCAATTGTGCTGATAACCTAGATGTGTTATTTCATTATATGATGGTATTTATAGAAAACACATGATTGATGGAATAATTGCCCCAAATTTGTATTTCATATTGAGATAAACCAAAACATTATTATGATGGAAGTTATAATGTTTATCATAATTTTTAATTAATATATACAATTTTCGATGTTTTATGTGATGTGAGATTAACATGATTAAGGATATCTTGGGAGATATATTGGAGAATACCACCCATTGTTTTACATTAAATTTTTCTGAAATTGTTATTAGAAAAATAATTATTTTATATTTTATGGACATAAAAATAATGTTATTGATAACCATTAATGTTAATATAATTTTTAGGATGAGTTATTTATGGATTATTGGGATAAAAGAGTTAGTATATCTTTTGAATATTTCATATAAAAAAACATAGTAGTTCTAAAAAAAATTGGGATTTTTTTTATTTTATTATTCTAATAATATTCTTTTTAATGTTATAGTTTTTTAAAATGTATGAACTTCTTACTGGGTAACAACCTATCTCATCATGAAAGGATATATGGCTTGAACCCAAAACCAAAGGGTAAGAAGGGTGTGCCACCAACCATTAGCCAATGTGATGTCCCAATGAATATGATTTTTTACATAAATGATTTGATATATAATTAGATATTTTATTTTGGGAAGAATAATATATGATTGACTATTTGTTATTTTTTAATGATTTTTATGTGATTATTGACATTCTAGGAGAAACTTAATTTCAGAAACTATATATATCCTTTGGGTTCAAAATAAGGACCCAGCCTAAAACATTACTTTATCTAAATTTAAATCAGGAATTCACATTGATGATCATTTCATGTTTAGAGTTTTACAGAATTAGGCCATAACTCTTCTATATCAACATGAATACTACATGTAGACACTACTACTCATTACCCATTTTTTTCATAAAATTAAAACTCTTAAAAAGAAACAGGTCTAGATCCATGTTATAGACATCATGACTTTTCCTTGATCCCATCATTGACCCTTATTCATCTTTATGTCCTATGGAAAACATTTCAAAAACGTGGGATGAGCATAAAAAGCATAGTAAGGGTTATAAAATAAATAATGAAATCATTATCCCATTAATAAATACAAAACAATGAAACTACACTTTTCAATCATTACATATATTATGAAAGCATAATATATATGAATAACACATAAAAATTATAAATCATAAAGGTATCTTGTGAAATACGTAATATACATATATAGTAGTAATCACAGTTACATAGGGAGTTACGTTGGAATTCCCATCATAGTATATTCCTTAAATCTCTAATTAGATGCATTAACATTTACCTTCGTCATGTTACCCAATGCATTGGAGAGCTATCTGAGGCTCACCAACCCTCGTTTTATCATGGAACCACCTGTATATGTAAAAAATGATAAATTAAAATAACTTATCATAACACAAAAATCAATGATAAAGAAAAGACAACTTTTCAACTTTTTAATAACAATATATCATTTCAAGATATTTACATAATGAACGCTTTATCAAACAATTTTAGAAACAATTCAAAACATTTAATAAAGAGATATTTTGAATCAAAGTGTCCCATACCACTTTGAAAATTTTAAATGAATTATCATTTGAAAACATTAATTTCCATATAGATAAATCCTAAAAAACATTTTTAAAACATGGATATTATTGATAAATATTTAGAAGAAAAAATCTTAAAAACATTTAAAATTATATTTCAGATAAATAGTTTTTAACAAAAAGAGAGATGATTGAATACAAATAATTAAGGAATACCATATAATCAGAACATTATGAAATAATGAGAATAAACTGATTCAGGATATAATATTCCAAATGGCAGTATATACACCCTAAAAGAGTGAATTTGTTCATAACGACAATGAAGTCTTAGTGGAATGTAAATTGAGAAGAAATCCATTATAAAAAACTATATCCTTAGATTATGGGTAAATCAATTACATAATAATGTGTGAAAAATATGAATACACTCAATATTATTGGATATTTCTTTTAAATCAATCATAGGTCATTCACACATATTTTTGTAAAAATGACACTAATGACTTGGATCTTTAACTCAATGAATAGTGATAGAGTTAAAATTAATCTTATCATGTTCATATCGATTACATGATAATTTATTAATGGATTGATTATGTGTATAAGATGTATATAATATAAATAGAGAGTGGAAATTAATACATAAATAAATAAACAGAGATTCTACACATAATCATAGCGTGGCATAATTAAGAATTAGAAGATTAACCAAAATAATTAAAATTGGGTAAAGAAGTTCCCTTACAAAAATTTGACAGCCAAACGGTGTCACATTAAAATTCATAAAATCTGTTGATGGGAGAAAAAAGGGTATCTCATCACTTGAACATAAAATTTAGATAAATAATTTTATATATTAACTTATCCCAACATAAGAATATGTAAATTTAAAGTCATAACAAAAAGAAGTCTTTCACTAAAATTGGAAGGTTAAAGGTTCCCTTACCGATTTGGTAACTTACAAAACATACACCCCATAAAATAATGATCATACAATGAATATGTCAATACCCATAAATAAAATTATATTGAACAATGAATACAATCATTGGAAGTATATACACCACATAAAATGAAATAGTTGAATATATAGCCAGAATCTCACATGAATAAAAATGTGAGATGAAAACCCATTTCCATGTTATAATCAATCGAGTCGTATGAACAAAATATTATAAACAAAAAAAGAATTTTATAATTTCATGAATATGAATATAATAATGATAATATATATTAAATGGAAGTACTCAATACACCACATTCAATAAATAAGAGGTAAACAATGTAAACCTCAACGAATTAAAAGTGAGGTAAGAAATCCCTAACCTATTTTCTGAAATGACTCATTTGTTCCTTGTTATTGCTGAATATTAAATGCAAGATAATTTCTACTTACTTATGAACCTTTTTAAAGTTTATTATTATTTTTATATCAATTATTAACATGCTATAATAATTAGTTAATTATTTGACTTCATATTGGACTTTTTGTCGATATTCGGAACGTGAGTTCAAAATGAACTTGTTATAATTATAAATTTTCCATGTGGTTGAAATTTCATTATCTCCAGAATGATATTAACGATTTAGATATCATATATATAATATATATTGTTTAAAAATATATGTATTTATAATAGTACGTTATATTTGGAGATAAAAATGAAATTCATTGTTCATGGAGATGGTAAGCCATACGTACGCATGAACGCTACATTCATTTCTATATAATATTTAATTGAATGAAAATGTATTGTTAAAAAGGAATATTATAATTATATTTCAATATCTTATATAATTTAATTACTTGAATCCTTTATAAGATCCAGTTATGAACTGAACAAGTCATATCAATTTGAGGGGGCGGTAGTCCGCACTTCCTCCAATAAAATTATGACGTTTACCCATTACGGAAACTTTAAAGGTATGATATAAATGGAAAATACCAAAACATAGAAACAATATAAATAAAATATATATCACATATAAACATAGTTCCATAATAATTCCACCATGATAGGTGGTAGGAGACAATTGAACAATTATCGTTCGTGAGGCAGTAGTTCGCGGTCCATAGAAACAATATGTTCTTTTTCCATTAGATGAAGTTGGGTGTAAGTGTAGTAAATATATATGTCAGAAGAAAATATTTTATATAAAGGATACTAGTTTTGTGATAAAATAAATTAATAAAAAAGTATTTAGGTTGTTGGGGAAGTAAAATAAAGCAAAAGAACTTAAGAAAAGATGTTACTATTAAATTGGGTATCTCCCTTGGGTTTGAATCAAACAGTTTAATTGAATTGCCTTATGTATATGGGAATACTTTTAGGAGGAGGATAAGGATGTAAGGAGATAAATCTGGATGAGGTTGGATGATCCAAGGGGCATTATATGTGTGAGGAATGGGTTAGAAATGAGGTGTTTTTATAAGGGGGAGGAGGGTCTTTTTATGAATTTTCAAAATATTATTATATTATATAATGATATTAGTTTTCTAAAGGTCAAAAACTAATTATAGATGAATATAATACGAGTCATGTTTGAAATAAAATCATCCAATAATTATTTGACAGGTTTTGGATATTTTTTTAATCTTTATAATCTTTTTTATTTAAATAATTAATTAATGAGGTAAACACTACATCATTATTGTGTCATAACTATTTTTATTTATATGATGTCTAATAATTATAGAAAAATCATGACCTAGGAAATATTTTTATATTTCAAATAAATATTTATATTCAAAGAGAGATAAATTATATAACCCCATGTAATAATTTAATTACTAAAAGATATATGTTGAAGATATTTTTGTCTTTACATTAAATTAATTAATATAAAGGGCCGTTGTCACTATCACGTGGCTCCATGGGGTCCCAAAATCGACCTAAGGATGAATATGGTCAAAAATGTATCAACTAATAGTATTATTACACATGTTAGGGTAATTTAATATTATTATAATATTATTTTTGAACCCTTATTTAGAAAATTTACCCTTTAACCATGGAAAATAAAATATTTACTCAAATAAATATTCAAAATGTCTGAAAATAAAGGTTACAAATTTACAAAATTTGTACCTATTGATTCTAAATATGGAATCCATTTTTTAACATTCAAAACAAAAAAGTGGATGAAATTAATTTATAATTAATTCCCGCTATCAAAAAAAAATCTTGTTTGTAAGAAATATTAACTATCAAAATATTGATAATTTTTTATGTCCAATTTCAAAGTGAAAATACTTAAAATGAACATAATTAGATTAAAGGGTAAAAATATAATCTAATTAAACATTAAAACCATTTTGAAATATAATATAACCATATAAACAAATTTTATAAAAAGGGAGATTTCAATTAAAATACAGTATTTTACACTTTTCATAATAAATGAATTTTATCAGAAAAATACCAAAAATTTACCAATAGTAAATTTTGAAGTCTTGATTCTAAATATGAATTTTATTTTTTCAAATAAAACATAGAAAAGTGAACCAAATTATATTTAAAGAGGGTTCTCCATCAAAAGATGGAAAATTGACCTTTTAATTAATATTAGAGTATTTATGGTTAAAATCCGATTTTTTCTTATTTTAAGCCTCTATAATTTGTTGGAAAAATGTAAAAATATTTAACAAATAGTTATATTAATATTTTTGTTAGTTATTTCTATTCCAACCAATGCAATGGCTAGGAGTTAACTACTATTTAAAATAATATTATATTATAATTTTTCAGTATGACCCAACATTGTGTGGAATATATGTTTTCAAAGAATCATGTTTATGTGTATCTAGTATTCCATTGAACATAGAATCATTGTTAATGTAAAATTAATATTTAATTCACAAAATTTAATAAATATGATAATTATATATTTATTATTTACTTGAGATGTTACATCCTTCCCCCCTTCTAGGAATTGTGTCCTCACAATTTTATAATTAGGCTTGTAAACATCATTGAATGTCTGACATAGGAAAAAGAGTCAATAAAAATATCACTTGTAAAAAAGAAAGGGAAATTAAAAGGTCACCTAAGATAGTCCATACTTGGATTCCAAATTGGAAAACATGGATTTGGTAGAGAAAAAAACATAAAGAATTGATGGATAGTGGTAGAAAATTGATTATGAGAAAGTATAAATTCTTGACCCACATTTGGAATGATTTATGTTTTTTGGCATGAATCGTTCTCTGGTTGGATTAAAATAAATTCTGCTGGTGCCTCAAGAGGAAATCTGAGACCTGCTAGTTTTGGGGCTGTTTATATGGACAATCATGGAGGGGTTCTTGGTTGTTTTCATGGATCATGTGAACATGCCTCCGCCCTTGAAGTAGAAATTCTTGGTGTGATTATATCATTTGATCAGGATAAACAACGTGGTTGGAAAAATCATTGGCTTGAATGTGATTCAACTACTGGTGTTCTTGCAATTCGATTAGGTTATATTCATCTTTCTTGGAAGCTCACCAATAGATGGATCATATGTTTGGATTATCTTTACTTTATAGATCATATTTTTACCCATATATATTGAGAGGAAAATGTGCTCACTGATGGTCTTGCAAGCAAAGGTGTCAATGGTCTTGTCTTTCCTTGGGACAATCAGGTTCTTGATGATCTTCTTCCTCTTCTTAAGAGGTATCAATGTTAATCTTCCATTTTTATACTTCTTAAATGTTTTTATTTAATATAGGGGTCTTTCTTTTATGGTCAAGGTCTTAGTTTACAATTAAAAATTATTAGGAGAAAGTTAACCACAAAAAAATCACAAACATATGATGTGTTTAATGGTCATTGATTCCCCAGTAGGAAAATTTAATGTACAATGTTTTTGTTTTATTTTACTTTACATAACGTTGTGGAATTTATTTTATATCTTGAATTAGAACATAAGTCAATATACATCCATTTCATGTAGACTTTCATCCTTTTTAATATTTATACCAAAAACTCATCTTCTATCCAAACGATGAGTATTCGAACTGACTTGGTCACATCAAAATCACTAGAATCAACTTCTAGTGTATCACATTATCCACAAATGATAATCTATATATTTTACAAGTCTTTAGATATCAACCAAAAAAAAAAGGTTAGTACAAGATTAGATAATCCCCCAAAAGTGTAATACTTTATAAAAAGGAAAGATTATCTTAATCTCCAAAATTTTATAAACAATGCCCAATGCTCAAAAAAGACCATTCAATACACAATTGTCCATCGAATTTTTCAAAATATTCCAAAGTATGATTGAAACCCAAAACAAGTAGAAATTTTATCACATAGTCTTCCAGGTTAAATAATAACATTTATCTCCAAATAATGTTGACTATTCTAAAAGTATCATACTATATTGTAATTAACATAATCACATATTCCCTATGATAGGTTAACCATTTCCATAAATAATCCAAATCATCATATTTACATAATAAAAACAAAGATTCTTCCAAAATAAAATTTCAACCATTACTCCTCAAAATAGATCACTTAGTATTCTATTTCCATTAAGCATATAATGTTTCCAGAAGAGAAAAAATATTCTAAAATAACCTTTATCTCTTAATCACCAAATCATTTTCCTATATTAATGATATCTATTTAATAAAAACAAGTTCCCAAAATCAACTTATTCTTGATACATAATATAATTTAACGTAAAATAATACTTCATACTAACAAAGGAATTAAAGTATGAATGTGGTAGGCGATGCGCTCATAACACCCTTCGGTTGTGGGATTGATTCCTATAGCCTTTCTGGATGCGGCTGGTTATCACCTATCGTACAATTTGTCCTTTTTAGAAAACACAAAACAACCCTAACATGTTTTAACGTCAATGGTTTTCTTATACATTTCATTTTCATCCCAAATCATTAAGTCCTCAATAACTTATATAATATCATTTTTTTAATACCATATGGTAGAATAATACTATTCCCAATAGAAACAATATCATACCTTTATGATGGTGTCCATAGGGTTTTATCATCATCTTCATCACGTAGGTAGACTGTCTATTCAGTCCAAAAATTATTTAGAGATATTTCAAAATCATTTGCTTCCTTCATCCAAATGCACCTTTTACATCTTGGGACACATGGGTGTTCGTAGAAAAAAAGTTTAGAAAATAATCTTCTATGACATAGAATTTCAAATCATCTGATAAAACATTATTTTTACAAAACAATCAGACCTAATTTGAGTTGAAACTTTTAATTAATGGTTCTTTTAAAATACCATATGTATGTGCTTAAAGACTATATTGTAAAAAACATATAAATAGGATGTGCAAGGGTCTCCTTATTCATCACCTTTTTCAAAATCATTATATGCTTAAAAATCTTGTGATAAGGTAAAATATTTTAAAATGCTTTGATAAAATTATCCATTCTTTAAAATATGATAATAATGATAAAATATGATATCATTAAATACTAAACATGATTCACGATGATATTGAGTTATTGTGGAGGTTTCTGATATCTCAAACAACTCCTTTCTCGTGAGATGTATGCTAGAAAAATTTTCACAATCATCTGCACATGACATTGAAATTATTATTGCAAGAATTTCATTATGAAGAGATAGGAATGACATTTGTGATCTTCCTCCATCAATTTTTAAATTACATTCATTGATCTAAAAAATTTATTAATCATGTATTTTACTGAAATAATAGACATTGGGACTAACCATGTGTTTTTCAAAAACTCTATATCGCTAAAATTGTAATAATAGACCTCTGATACCAACTATAAGGAACATACCTTAAAGATTACATAATCTTGAGTTAAATGAAGAATCCACATTGAGGATCCTTTCAGGTTTATAGTTTTATATAATTCGGCCATAATTACTACATATCAACTTGAATATTAAATTTATACACTACTACTCAGTACCCATATTTTTCATAAAATAAAAACTCATAAAAAGAATCAAGTCTACTTTCATGTTTTAGACATCACTAATTTTCCTTGATCCCATCCTTGACCCTTATTAATTATTAAGACCAATGGAAAGCATTTCAAAAACATGGGATGAACAAAAAAAGCTCAGTAAGGGTTATAAAATAAGGAATGAAAACATTATCCCATTAATAAATATAAAACAATGAAACCATATATTTCAATCATAACTTACCTTATGAAATCATATGATTTATGAATAACACACATAAATCATAAATAATAAATGTAACTTTTGGCATACATAACATACATACATTGTCTCTATCACACCTACAGAGGGTGTTATATTTTAATACCCATCACAATATATTCCCTAAATCTCTTAGAAGAAATATTAATGTTTACCTCTATCACATTACCCAATGCTTTGGAGAGCTATCTCGTGCTCACCCGCCCTAGATTTATCATAGAACCACCCATATACATAAATAATTCCCAATAAAAAATACAATATTCCTAACACATAAATCATGGATAATGAAAAGACAACATTTCCACATTTCAGTCACATTATATCATTTCATGATATTGACATAGTCAATGCTTTATCAAACAGTGTTCAAAACCATTTAAAACATTTAATATAATGATTTTTGAATAAAATTGTACCATACCACTTTGATAATTATAAATTAATTATCATTTGAAAAGATTAATGTCTATATAAATAAATACAAAAAAAACTGATAACATGGACATTAATGAGAAATATTTTGAAGAATAAATAAATAATACGTTTAAAATGATAATTTAGTTGAAGAGTTTTTATCTATCTGAGAGAATCTTGTATAAAAATAATTAAGGAATAATATTTAATAAGAACATTAGAATATCATGAGAATAAATGGATTCATGATATAATATGCAAAATGATTGTATATACAGCATATAAGAGTGAATTGGTTTCTAACAATAATGAAGTCTCCATGGAATGTAAATTGAGATGAAATACCTTATAAAAATTGTATCCTTAGATTAAGGATATATCAATTACATAATAATGTATGAAAAATATAAATACACTCAATATAATTGGATATTTAGTGTAAATAAATAATAGTAAATTCACACATATATTTTTCAAAAACAACACCAATGACTTGGATGTTTAACTCAATGAAAGGAGATTGTGTTAAAATTACTCTTATCAAGTTCAAAATGATGACATGATAATTTATCAATGGACTGTTTATGTGTATCAAAATTATATCAACACAAAGGGGAGTGTAAATTACTAAATAACTAAATAAATAGTAATTCCATGCATAATAAAATCATGACATAATTAATAACTAGAAGATTAAACCAAATAATTGAAATTGGGTAAAGAAGTTCCCTTACAAAAATTCGACAGCCTAACGGTGTCACATTAAAATTCATAAACTGAGTAGATGATAGGAAAAGGTGTTTCTAATCACATGAAAATGAAACTTATATAAATAATGATATATAATAACATATCCGAAAATAATAATATGTAAATTAAAAGACATAATAAAAATAAGTCTTGGAATAAATAGGAAGGGGAATGGTTCTCTTACCGATTTGGTAACATACAAACCGTACAACAAATGAAATAAGGATGATAAAATGAAGATGTATATAGCCAAAAATATATTATATTAAAAAATTAATATAATCATGTGTATTACATACACCACACAAAAAAAATAGTGGAAAATATAGCATGGATCTCACATGATTACAATGGTGAGATGAAAACCCCTTACCACATTGTAATCAATCGTGTTGTATGACCAAATGTTTATAACCACCAAATTAATCACATAATACAATGAATATAATTTGAATCTAGATAATATATATCAAATGGAATTACTCAACACACCACATGAAATAAATAAGTGGTGAACATCAAAAATCTCACAGAATTAAAACTGAGATATGAAATCCATTACATTGTGTCCGACATGACTCATTTGTTCCTTGTTCTTACTAAATAACCAAATTAAGTTAACTTATAATTGAATAGAAACAATTTTTAATTTTATTAATATTTAAATATCAATTATTATCTTTCTATTACAATTAGTCAATTATTTTATTTCATATTGTACTTTTTGTCGATGTTCTCAACTTGAGTTAAAAATGAACTTATTATAATTATAAATTGTCCATTTGGTCAAAATTAAATTATCTTAATAATTATATTAATGATTTAGATATCATATATATCATATATATCCTATATATATTTAATAATTTATTATAGTACATAACATTTGGAGATAAGAAAATTAAATGCATCGTTCATTGAGATGGTAAGTCGTATGTACGTATGAACGCTACTTTATTTTCAATTTCATATTTAATAGAATGAAAATGTATTGATAAATATGTATATTATAATTCCATTATAATATCATATATAATTTAATTATCTCCATCATTTATACTATCCATGTATGGCATTAACGAGTCATATCACTTTAAAGGGGCGGTAGTCCGCACATCCTCAAATGAAATTATCATGTTTTCTCATTATGGAAACCATAAAGGTATGATATAAATAGAAAATAAAGTAACATAGATATAATATAAATATAATATATATCACATATTAATACATTTCCATCATTATGGCCCCCATGAGAGGGAGTAGGAGATAATTGAACAAGCTTCATTTTGTGAGGCAATAGTTCACCGTCTACAGATACAATATGTTCTTTAACCATTAGATGGAGGTGTCTGTAAGTTTAGTTTTAATACATCTCATAACAACATCCTAGTATATTGAATATACTGTTTTTGTGATAACAGAAATAAAAAAAATAGTTTAGGGGGTAGGAGAAGTAAAATAAAATAAATGAACGTAAGAAAAAACCTTACCTTTAAATCAGGTATCTCCTTTTGGTTTAACCAAAAGAATTAATTGAATTGCCTTAGGCCCAGTGTAAGGCTTTTAAGAGAAGGATATGAATTTATGTAGCTTAAGTGGCCTAATTTTGGATGATCCATGGGGATTTAAATGTGTTAGTAATGGGTTAGGAGTGACGGTTTTTTATAAGGGGGAGGAGGGGCTCTTTAAGAATGTTTAAAAATATTATTTTGTTATATAATGATTTTATGTTTATAAAGGTAAAAAACTTATTAAAGGTAAAGATAAGATGAATCCGGTTCGAAATAAAATCATCCAATATTAATTTTATTGGTTTTGGATATCAGTTTAATATTTGTAATCTTATTTATAAAAATAATTCATTAGTGAGGTATACACTACATCCGTATTGGGTCATAAATATTTTTTTTATTTGATGTCTAAAAATAATAAAAAAATATCTTGATGTTGTAAATTTTAATTATATTTAATATAAATATTTATAGTATAAGAAATAAATTATATAATCCTATGTAATAATTGTTTTACAAAAAGATATATGTTTAAGATATTATTTTCTGTACATTAAATTTATTAATATAAAGTGTCATTATCACTCCCATGTGGCTCCATGGGGTACAAAAATTAATCAAAGGATTTACATGGTTGGAAATGTGTCAAACAATAGTATTAGGACACATGTTAGGGTAATTTAATATTATTATAATATTATTTTTTACCCTCATTTACCAGATTTTCCCTTTGACCACGGTACAATAAATATTTAATAAAGTTAATATTCATAATGACTAAAAATAAATGATACATATTTAAAGAATTTGATCCTCATAATTAAAAATAAGGAATTTAATTTTTAAAATTAAAAACAGAGAAGTGGTAGAAATTAATTTAAAATTAATTCTCGATGTAAATGAAAAGGCATGTTTTTAAGAATTAAAAACTATCAAAATATTGACACTTATTTATGTCCAATTTCCAGGTGAAAAAAATACAGTGAATTAAATTGGATTAAATGGTAAAAATAAAATCCAATTACATTTTAACCCATTATGAAATATAATATAAAAATAGAAATAAATTAGATAAAAATAAATTTTTTAACTAAAATACACTATTATTCATCATTCATAAAAAATGAATATTTTCTGAAATATACCCAAAATTTACCCAAAGTAAATTTTTATGTCCCCATTCTAATGAATAATTTATTTTTTTTAAATATACCCTTTAAAGGAGATAAAAAATAGATTTAAATAGGGTTCACTATCAAAAGGAGGTAAATCAACCTTTTAAGGAATATTAGAATATTTATGCCTAAAATCTTATTCTTTCTTAATTTATGCCCCTTAAATTTATCGGATAAATTAAAAATATTTAAAAAACATGTATATTTATATTTTGGTTAGTTCTATCCATTCCTGTTAATATAATAGCTAATAGTTAACTACCATTTTAAATAATATTATGTTATTATATATCAGTATGACTAAACGTTTTTTGCAACATAAGTTTACAAAGAAACCTGTTGTTGCGTATCTGGTATGCTATCAAACATTGCATCCCCTTTAAAATAAAATTAATATTTAATTCAAAAAGTTTAATAAATATGAAAATTTTATATTAATAATTTACCTAGGATGATTCATTCAACATAAAGGATTTAATTGGAATGATTTATATTAAATTTTAGTTAGTTCATGATGAAGTGTATGATATAAGATTTTAGGATAAAAAATAAATTATTTAATATTTATTTCATTGGTATTATATTGTATATATAAATCTAGATAATGTTGATGGTGATTCAGGTTATTAATATATGTGATCTATATTTTCACATGTTTGTAAATTTATATTACACATTACTTTAACATTTCTAGGTGATAAGTTTGACAACATGTCTGGGTTTTAAATATGGTCGATAATATTTTGGAGGAACCTTATGTTGAAGTAAATGTGGAATGGATTTAGTTGATTGTTAATATCATGGGATTGAGGTGAATGAATGTTTTATAATATTGTATAACCTATGGAAAACATTTTTTTGGGTAATTTTTTATGGCATAAAAAATAAATTATAGGTCATATTATTTGTTAATAGTGCATCGAGAATAAGAAAATATTATTCTTTATTATCGATCATTCAATATGAGAGATTTTGTGGAAATATATAAAACCACAACTAGTGAATGATATTATTATTATGAAATGGAATTAAATAATATATTATTATATCATTAAATTATTTATCTAGATATAAAAAAAAATCTATCTACATTAGAAAATTTATAATGAAATAAAATTATTATATGTTTACTTTTCATACAATGAAATCAATATTCTATTAAATAATCATAGATTTACATTTTTTATGGTTAAATCGATCATGATATTTTTATCAATCAATCCCTATTAATAATTTGGAGTTACTTTTAACTTTCATATCCATATTCTCGAGATATAATAACGAGAAAAAATTTTGAAACCACATTATGTGGTGACCTTTATATTTATCATTATCTCTTTTTAAGATGATGTTTTATTAAGCCCTATTACGATAAGGGATTTCGAAAAAAAATATTTGAATGTGAAAACCATTATTATGAATAATAATATATATTTTTAAGGAATAATTTCACTAAATATGTATGGAATGTAACACCATAATATTTTAAAATTACATTATGTTTGATAGTATATTCAACACCCAACACAGTGTTTAAACAAACCAAAAAATATATATTATTTAATTATGATATTTATAAAATATAGATAAAATTAAAGGGTATGAATAATATTAATTTAACTATGAAAAATATAAAAAATAACAAAAAATTATAATTATATTGAATAATTTGTGGGAAATATTCCCTTAAATTTTAGTTATGCTATTTTATGCATCAAAAAAATTCTTTTTAAAAAACATTATTACTTTATTTATTACATATTATAATTATTTTTTCAAATTTACTTAAATTATATTTTATAATAGCAATAAAAATTTTTAAATAAAAATGTCAAAATTTTCATATTGTGATTTTTAAAATTTTCTGATTTGTTTTTTTGTTTAAATAGTTAAAAATATAGATTTTTATTGGAAAAAGTATTTTTTTCACAATATTAAATGATTAAATGTATATGAAAATGATTTAAAGGTATAATGAGATCTATTATATTAATTATAATCTAATTAGGTTCATTTTAATAAATTTTATTTTTCATTTCATGAAAAAAATATTTATTATACTATTTTTTTTAGAAAAACTGTTTTATTTTCAAAATAGTGGTTTTTATCACGTTTTTCAAGGATATTTGAAAATTAATTTCTGAAATTTTATAATTTGTATTTTTTCAAATTGATTATATATCATTATGTATGAGGAATAAATTTTATAAATATACCCCTTTCATGTTTAGGCATTTTCAATAGTAAACGCAACAACATTTATCACCTAAGTAAAGGATAAATAAGGGTAATTTGGGTTAAAAATAATGATAAGGAAATTTTTTTCGTGATAATTCTTATTAGATGATGTTAATGTTACTAATAAAAACATATTATGTAAATTTTTTTGGGAAAAATTTCCATGAAAATAAATTTTATATTATTTAAATCAATGAATATTAAAAATTGTCACTCCATTTATTTTTAACATCTCTTGTATTTAAGAATAAATACATAAAAAGATTTTAATGAAAAAAAATTGATAATATTACATTAATGAAATTAATGTCATATAATAAATTTACATACATTTTTTACAAAGATTATAATTAATTTTATTGCACGTGAAACACTAGAATATCATTTAGTTTAATGACAGAAATATCAAATAAAGGATTTTAGAAATTTTATACGTGATATTATTTTAATGTGATAACAAATAAAATAAAATTCAATATATATGATACATATTTTTATGTGTAGATAAATTATATTAGAAATAAATTTTTTTTTTATATTTTTCAGGAAAAATTAATTGAATAATGCCAAAATTGAAAATAACAATATTTTATCAAATCAATATTTTATTAAATTATTTAAATATTATAAAAATATAAATGGTTGTATATAATGATAATATATGGTTTAAAATTTCATTATTTATCATTTTTCAAGTGAATAGTGACCTTATATATATAATAATAACCACTTAAGATTGAAAAAGATGTTATTCTAATTAATGTTTACGTATGTTAATTAAGAGGATAAACCAAAATAATAATTTAAAAATAACACTTAATACTAAAATTTCTTATTCTATAATTATATTTAATTAATTTGTTACCCTATATTCGAATTCGTGTCCAATTGAAATGAATTTTTAGTATAATAATATCATTTTATCTGATTTTTTTATGAAAATAAAAAACGCCCACTCCCCTCAATTAAAAAAAAGAAACATACTCCCTCACTATAATAAACCATGTTTATCCATATTTATAAATGAAAAACAAAGCATTTATTTTAAAAAAATATATAAACACATTATATAGTTTATTTTCTCCGCAAAATTCTATCTTGAGGAACCATTGGAGGAGATCTACTGGAGTTCATCCAAAGAAGAGGTAATCACATTAACTTCTCACTTTATTTTTTATCTTCTTCTATTTACACCTCTAAATATATTTTAATTATCAAAAAAATAAAAATTTAGGTTTCATTAATACAATTAAATGTTATTATGATAAAAACCCACCATTAACCAACTTTTTTCTCATCAAATGGGGACTGAAAGTATCACTTGTTCATGTCTACGATTTATCATCTCCACACAGTGATACATCTCAATTTTCATAACCATTTATTATAGATTGTAAATATTATCTTATTAATTAATATATATCATATTTAAAAAATAATTATAATTATTCAGTTATAATATCATCTTTACCTTGTTACCTACCAAACCGTTGGGGAAACATAACTTCACTGAAGTGTACATTTGGAAATCCTCCTCCACAAATTGATGTGATTAATTTTTCATATCTATTTTACCTGGAATTTTATAATGGTGTATTTGATGATTATATATGATTGATATTACTTATTAATGATTCATTATAGGGGTATTATTATTTACCATTTTTTCATTCCATCATTTGAAAGTTAAAAAGAAGGTTCATGCATTCATATGCCCTACCATCTCCATGAATGATGAAAACTAGTTTTCTATCTATTAATTATTATATTAATGTACATATAAATGTAATGAATATATATGATATTAATATCATTAAAAAAATTCTAGGGTTTATGTAACCATGGTCAATGTACTAGGATGAAATCTATCAATTCAAATCAAATGTGAAAGAATGAAGTAGTTATCAACTAGGAGAGTGATTTTAATAATGAATTATTAATAAATTGGTGTTAAAATGAGATATGTTAATCATATATATATTTATATAGATTACAAAATTTCAAAAATATATGTATAATAAATATATATTTACTATAAAATAGGATTGAACACATACAAAATACGTCGAGGTAGAGGTAAGGGATTTCGTCAAAATTTACTTTCATTGAGGCATATTTTATCGTTATGAAATAAATTTAATTTCTATTTTGTATATAATTTAATTTTAAATGTAATATAATGAATCAAAAATATATATTTATATTTCAGGTTTAAATTTTAATTATTTTACCCTAGTTTGTTTTGCGAAGTTACCATTTTAAAATGGTTTTTAATTTGATTTCCATTCATTGGGTAAAAACTGTTCTTATTGATTTTTATCGCTTGAATATGTATCAATTAATATCTAAATTTTTTTTTACAATATATATACACATTTTTTCATATATTTAAATTTTTATAACATAATATCAAAATTAAATATTCCATCATTCAATTTTAAGATCATTATAAGGGTTTCTAATCACATTTTTACTTCAATGAGACATATTCCATATTCAAAAGTTCTTTATTTTTTGTGGTGTATATAATTCCCATTTGATATATTATATAACAAATATCATTTTATTCATGAGAATTATTTTTTTATATTACATTATCTCTTAAATTATTCTTATGATTCAAAATAAACCTAATTGGTAGGGATTTATTTAACAATGTCATTATTTTTTTATATTGTTTATTTTTGTATCTCAATTGTAGAATATTTCCCTCACATATCCATGTATTAAAAAAATATTTTTTCTACTATTATTTAATTATTTATTATGTTGTTTTCCAATATTTTAATATTTTAATTTTTTAATGGAATATTCATGTCAATATTTTTTTAAAAGGAACTTATTAACTTTTTTTAGAAAAAAAAGAGTGAAAGTAATTTTTTTAACGATGATGGTGTTGGTCTGAGCGCAGATCTGAAGTGACTGCTGATGGAGCCAGGCTCATCGGGTTCGTGCGGTGGCATCATTATTCTTTGACATCAGCATCATCTGCGATTGGATTAGCATGCGGCATGTGGTGTGGCAGAGCTTGGGCCGAGATTTCAAGCATAGCTCCCTCCAGCATCGGGGACATACTTCTTCGGTGAGGGTTGGTGGATCAGGTATCATGAGGTTCTATCAACAGATGGTGGGAACAGAAACGAGGGAGGATGGTGTGCGTGGAAATGGTGGACCTCAGAGGTCTTTTGGGTATAGAGGTGACCTCTTTGGGGGCTTGAGATCGGGGCGACGCTACGATGGTGAGGACTGAGGGCGGCATCAGCGACCTGCGATTCAGGTTTGTAGTGGCGGCAGACTGAGCCGATGGGAATGCATTTTAGTAAGTTTTTTAGGGTTACCTAGGGTTTCTTATTTTCCCTATGGCTCAATGATTTGTATTGGGTTTTATATCTCTTGGATCTTAGACCATTGACTAATCTCTTGACTTTGGGCATGTTATGGGTTATCTCCCACTGGGATTTTGGGCGGCTGTAATGGGTTCTGTATTGAGTTTTGGTGGGCTTATCCCTCTGGCCCCAAGGGCATGTAATGCGTTTTCTCTTAACCCGTTTAAAAGAGGTTTCTGTTTTTTTCTTTTTTAATAAATGGTCTTAAACCCAACCCTTCTGATATAAGACAAGAATATAATTCCCAGAAACAAGATACCTTTGTGATTTAAATCATTAATTAAATTTTTACAATATATTTTATAATGAAAAATATTTCGTTATCATGCGTGAATTTTTAGATTTTAAATTTATATTTTGAAAGTACAAATGGTATTTTCATTATGAAATTTACATGTTATCATTCTTATTTATTTTCTCTTATGTCATTATCCTTTTTTGAATATATATTGAGTATATACACTAATTTTAATAGACCATATTTCATGGATTTTTATGATCATATTTACTTGTGTAATTTTAGGTAATTGAAAATGATAGTTATTTAAATATGGATATTTATTTTTTGATATGGAACATTGACTCTGTTCCAATATTTCTTCTTATGTGGACTGAATTTGACACAATAATGGGTGGGTAATTCTATTTCCCTTTAAAGAGTCGAAATATATAATGAGAAAAATATTTTGGGTTTTTTATGAGTCCTTACTTATTTGTGTAGATTTAATAGAACAAGTACTTGAATTTATATTCAACTGCCTTGGCTATGTATTCGACAGACGTTTCAATTTGACCAAATTATGTATTACATAATCATTAAAATTGATATTTAATTCCATGTTATTATTCGTTTATTTAAAACATAAATTGATATAATTCAAGATCATATAATTATTTATATATACTTTTTTTATTTTTCTATATTCCTTTTATATTATGTTCATGTTATTATTGAAATAGTATATTTTTTATTTATTCAACTTTCCATAATTTTATGTTTATCTATTCATGATTTCAATCACTGTATATATACCATTAACTTTTATATTATCTCACACTTTTCATATGTATAATTTTCCACAGGATTCTAGCAATTTTTTTATTTTGTTCCATGCTTAACATACATGAATACTACAAATTGTTTTATGAATATTCAGTACATTATAGTAATAAATTCTATAAACCATAATTTTTTAGTGTCTTTATATGCTTAGAAACTAAATCTTTTATCCTGATGAAATATCATCCATATCTCCCATAAAAATATCAACCTTTATTTATTCTACCTAAATAATTTATTCATAACTTTATTAAAGGAATCATAAGAAAGGGGTGTGCTAAAATTATCAGTAAGCATAAACAAGGGGGATGTGTAATAATAATCATGAGAATAATGTTTTTATAACTTGATCATGAAAATGTAATATCATAGAAATCATATCAAGGAAAATATACATGAATCATAGAATAATAATTAACACCTAATAAGGCTTGATTCTTAATGAAATAAAGAATTTAATCCATGAAAACATACCATAGGAATAAAACATTGAATTGTGGTTAACACGTAAGAATATATGATGATATCAATAGAAGTGAAGGAAATGTTTCCAAGACCACCGTAATAGAAAAAGTCTTTTACTGAACTAGGTTCACACCATATTCAATACTTGTATTACAAAACCGAGTTCACTCCTCATTCCATCATTGTATTACTGAACTGACATCACCCCTCATTCCAGAACTGTATTACTGAACTGAGTCCAGTTCCAGTTCCAGACCGATAATACTGAACGAAGTATATTTCTCATTATATCCAGGTATATCTCACTAGATATAAATTATTATAAATCAATTGGAGGGAGATATATGTGCTAATAATTTCATATTGAAATCATACTTACATGTTCCACAAAATAATAAACAATAATATCATAATCCATGTAATGAAACGGGTATCATAAGGACATAATCATATAATAACCTATGGAAATAGATACAGTTTTAATAACAATTTAATCTAAATAATTACATATGTTAGAGAAATAAACTTCATAGACATATAAAATGTGAAAAAGAAATGGATTTCATAAATATATAACCTGTTAAAAAGAAATGTGTTTGATAAAGTCCATGACATTAAGAATAACCCATTCAGAGAAATAATATAAATAGACTAGTTAGATAATTTCATAGAAGAGAATGTGTAACATAAAAAATCACATATTAGAAAGATAATAATATTGAATTATATTTAAAAACCCTTTTTGGAATAAACTATCCCTTCATCATTGAGAATGTATTTTTAATGCATAAAATCATTTGAAAATCATTTTCATATAAAATAGCATGAAAACATATAAAGAATGATTGAAATTGCATTGAAAACTATTTTCCATGGAAAATTACTAAATAAGATTCAATTAATTTTAGAAACCATTTTCTTTAAAAATATTTTTGAAACATATATATATGTTTTAAATTTTTTTGAAAACTATTTCCATGAAAATAGATTGAAAATGTATAAATGAAGATTGAAATAAATTTAAAAAGGTTTACCATGAGAACATATAAAATAATCCTAAAATCATTTTGATAGTAATTTATTTTAAATTTTTTTTTGAAGAAAATGTATTTAAAAATAACCTTTACATATGAAAATTAAGCTTCAAGGAATTGACATCATATAAATACAAACATATTGTACGTGTTAAAAATGAATATTCTTTTAGCATAATAAGAAGGATATAAAAATGAAATGTTCATATAGAGATAATAAAATTTCATTGAGAAATTTGGAAATAAATAAAAATTTAAAAAATATATTTTAATTATCATAAAATATTAGTATAATATTCTTTAAAACAATTTTCAGTAAATAGTGTTTTAAAGGAACTATGATTTCTAATTGAAGAGAGGGTAATGTCGGGCATTCTTAACAAAATATTATTAACAATATTATGTTCCAAATAGGTTAGTAAATGGTACCAATATATGAATAAACAATTAATTACTAGAATAAATAAATTTAATGAATTTTCACGAAATATCTATCATAATATTTCATCAATGTAATAATAAACATAAATAATCTAGAAAAGTGATGAGATTGTCACAATACACACTTATAACATAGTAACCTGGTATAATACACTAAAAGTAAGTAATATAAAATAAAAGAAACATAAAATCTCATGAAAATAATTAAATTAATGATATAAAATTTAAAATTGACATATATTCACATTAGATGATAATTTTGGTGCATAACAAAACATGAGTCTCAAAGAATGAAAAATTGAGACAAAAATATTTCACTAATTTGGTAAATTTAGAAACTAATAATCCATAAAATAAATATAATAAAATTTATTGTTGAATACTCATAATTGTTTTTTATATTTTACAAGTAATAGAATCCTTGTAATTACATACACAACAAAAAAGGGAAAGGGTGGTCAACATAGCATTTATCTCTTATAAGTAGAACGTGAGATCAAATCCCCTGACCTTTGGTCTTGACTCTCATCATACTCATTCAAACCACCTATATAATAAATATAAATTTTTTAAAAATATTTTAAGGAACAATATTCTTATATATAATACTATATATGGTTTGATTATGGCCTTATATTACCCGCTTGTTCACCATTATATGTGATGGTTTGACTTCAGGTAATATTCACATTTTTGTTAGTATGCGTCTCAAATTATTTTATTATTTTTACATATTCTTATATCATCGTTATAGAATGTAAACCATTATATAAATATCATTTTAATAAATTATTTGTACCGTGATTTTCTATATAGAAAATAAGTATATAACCGAATACACTATTCTTGGAGTTGGTAGGTAGTACGTACACAAGAATTTTATTTACGATTAATTTTCATTTTGAGAGAAATAATATAAAAGACATATATATATATATATATGTATTATATAAATTTATTTATTTAATCAAATATATCATTTATATTAAATAAATTCTTCTTCAATACATTCCATGTAGTGTGTGAATGAATCACGTCACTTTTAGTGGGAAGTACTATACATATCCTTAAATAGACATATCATACTAAAACCAAGTGGAAATTAATGGTTAGGTGTATTAAAAGTAATAAATGAGATTAAATAAATAATAAATATAATATATGTCATATTTAAACAGTTTTTTCAAAATAATGTTCTCCATGATAGGCGGTTAAAAAATTTGGACTATCGTCATTTAATGGGGTTGTAGTTTTCCAAACATGTAAATAGTAACTTCATTTACTATTATATGGTGGCGTGTGTAAGTGCAGCTTAAAAAATTATAACAACATCATAGTACATCGAGTATAATGGAGTTTTTATATACTAAATGAATTAATAATGTTGAGGGAACAATGAACGAATATAAAATAATCACTTTGAGGAAGATATTACCTCTTAACATAGTAACTACTTTGGGTTTGTGAAAAAGGGTTCCGTGGATTTCATTATGACCAATAGAAGTATTTTAGGAGGATTTTATTCATTTTTGCGAGTTATATTGGGAAGATATTTTATGAACATAATTTTTTTAGAGGTGTGAGGAAGTGGGAGTGGAGGTGAAATTTTAAAGAGGATGAAAATGACTTGCGTTGAATATTTTAAAACAAGTATGGTATAACCATGTTATTACATGAAACATTCACACCATAACAACATAAATTAATAATGTAAGAATTATTGAGGAATAATTTCCATAATTGGGTATTTTTAAATGGGAATATGATTTTTGTAGAAATATGATAATGGTTTTGTCCATAATTAAGCATAATTTGACCTTATTCGGTGTGATAAATTTACATCACTTATACTATTTATTTGGTAAAAATATAAGATGATATTTGTAAATATATATTATACAAATTAAAATGGAATATTTTGGATTTTAGAAGTCATGTTCACTGTAGTGGAAGTATTAATAATAACTAAAATCCCACAGATGAGAAGCAATTATAGGTTTTTCATGTGGAATAATGCTTAAAAGTTTATTAAGGTTCTATATCAAATTTCAATTTAAAATTGATTATACTGACTAAATTTTTTTAATATGATTTATAATTGTGCTAATATTACCTTGAATAAAAATCATAATATAATTTTTCATTATTTATTATTTAAAATAAAATCTAGTTTGTAACAAAAATGAAATATTTTTTACTTTTCCTGAAATAAATGATGTTTCTCAGGATAATCCCGTAAAATTACCCCTGGACAATTTCAACATTCTAAATTGTGAAATGAATTTTATTTTATCATATTATATATCTAAATTTGTCTAAAAATAATTTCAGTATTAAAAGTAGATAATTTATTAATACAATATCGTTAAAAATAAAATGGGATTTACCAAAAATTATATCATTAATTATGGATATGTTTTATCTCTTAAAAATCTAAATAAAAATTATTTGAAAAGTTTTTATTCATATTCATATCACTATGTTTAATTTCTAGGTTTTAATTATATCATATAAAATAATAATAAAATTTGGCTTCGTAGAAATCTTTTGTTGTGTGTAACGTACACTTAATCGGTGTTGCGTGTAGCGCAAGCCAAGTTGGTGTTGCATATCTCGCAAGATAAGTAGGTATATGGTGTAGTGAATTCTAAGTAGGCATTTCATGTAGAAAAATATATTTTTTTCCTTGTAAATGAAATGTTTTAATTAGTGGTCATATATATATACATATATAACTATTTCTAGGGGGATTCCAAATCAAAATAAGACCCTTATTACATGGGGGGGTGAATAAATGATGGTATTTGTTTTATTATTTTAATAAAAAAGGATTAATATGTGTGGAGAGGATATTATATAACATTTCATTTTATATACATGGAAAGTAATCCACATGCAAACTACATGGGAATTTCCCAAAAAAAATACGATGTGCTAAAGTAACCCCTTGGAAGAATAATTAAAATTACCATACAATTGAATTTGGGATGGGATAAAGTTTTAATAAAGATAGATATAAGAATTTTTTTTTGGAAATTAAACCCTTATATTTAATGTTTAACACAAAAATGAACCAATATTAACATAAACTATTATAAATAGTTTTTTATTTGACTTTAATTTTCATAATAACTAAAAATTACGTATTTTATCAAATAATATAATTTAATTTTATTAATAATATTTTATCAATTCTTCAAAATTAAATTCACATAATTTTTATGATTTAATTTGAAATTATACAAGTAGAAATGTTGAAAAAATTATTTTCAAAATAAAAATATTTTATATGTGTCAATGTTTTTTATAAGAAAATTATCCCAAAAATAAATTAAAATAATGTAATTAATATATAAATAAATCAACTGATCTAATCTTACAATTCAAAACATCATAAGAATGGGACATGTAAATAATTAAAAGGAAAAGACAATTTTCAATGAAAATTTGTATTTTTCACAATTCATTAAAAATAAAACATTTCTAGAAACTCCTTAATATTATCGCTTTGGTAATTTTGGAAATTTGATTATAAAAATTAATTTAAAAATTTACAATAATTCTTCTAAAAGTGGTATATATTAATTTATTAATTGGATCACAAAATAAATTGAAATTCAATTTTTTTGAAAAAATATTTTTGAATAATGGTAGGACCTCAATAAAAATTAATTACAATTTTATCAATATATATTCATTATGTAAAACCGTTATACTTATATAAAAAAATTATTATTATTCTTACCACGAATTTTAATTTCTAGCTTATAACGAACATGTTTAAATAAAAATATTAATAGTATCTTAAAGTTCATTAAAACTAAATGTTTCTTTTAGTGCAAACTAACAATGAAATTAAATTTATTTTAAAAAAACTTTATAATGTATTACTGTGTTATAATAAAACATATTATTAACGTCTTAATAAATATTTTCTTATATGAACTCTTTTTGGAAATGTCTAATAATTATATATTTTATTGGAGAAATAATGTTATAAATTTCTTTAAATGCCACATAATTTGAACTTTTTTATAATAATCCAATTCATATCATAAAAATAAAATATAATGACGACATTATCCTACACATTATTTTTATTATTGAAATTAATATTTTTCAAATAATGGATATTTTTTAGGTTACATATTCTCATTATAAAATTAATTTGTTATTCACATATATATTTCATATAATAAATTTGATTTCATATTTTTTTTTCATTATGAAAAAATTATGCAATATTTTCAGTTTTTAAGAATCAAATGTATATTAAAGTGGTTAAAACTAGTTACCAGAATAAAAAAATGGTGCGAGTGAAACATAAATGGGAAAATGACATAAATAAACATAAAAATGAATTTTTTATATATTATTTAAATTTTATCATCCCAAAATTTATTATTTTAGATTATGGAGTCTTCTTGATATAAATTTTTTTCTCACTTTATATTATGTTGAAATATATTGGAAATATTATTACAAGAACATATAATGGGGTCCCCTCACCATCCCTTTGATGTTGACTAGAAATTTTTATTTTTATTATAACATTATACCATTTTAATCACAATGAATCAAATTTCATTTACATGGGCCTCTCGTAAATATAAATCATTATAAAATAATAATTTCAATGGAATTCTCCAATTAATAAAGAAATATTTCAACTTGAGGACTCATTTTTCAAAACATATTTTACATTATAATTTTTTTAAAATTATTATGTTATAATTATTTAATAATTAAATTATTATTTATATATAATAAATCCAATTATAATAAAGGGATAAACTATAACAACCTTATCATTTTCTATTACGAAAAATGATATGATCAAAAAATATTTTTGTGGATTACCGCATATTCAAAGCGTTTCCTTACCTTTTTTCACCACCACCTTTATTCACTAACTATAACTATTAAATTTATTAATAATTTTTAAATAACTTATTTAATTATTTTTATGAATGGAAAAATTATAGTCCTCCATCTTTCCCTCCAATTCCTCTAGAAATTATAATATTTATGTTGTGTTGTACAATATACGACCTTTATGAAGTAACATATATTTTTTCATCTAGTTTCTTTATTATTTATTGAATCCATTTGAAATATTATTCATGAATCAAATTTAAATAAGTAATATAATTATTACTCTATAGAAATGATACCATTCTCAAGATAAATAACATTTAAAATTATAATCATTTATTAAATTATTGTATATTTTTGTTTGGATCTGTTTGACCACCTACATGTGCTATTATATAAGATATCACATTGGATGAATATTATAACATAATTAAAAATAATATTTGATATAATTATGTGGATGATGATTTTAATTTGGATATTTAATGTTATCATTAATATTCAATACACTATTTTGGATACCAACATTCATAAAATATACACCATTGAAATGTGCTCATAAGAGATTTTATGTCTTAGGATAATAACCAAGAAACAAATAAAGAGAAGTTATAAAATAACAATTAATTATTAATTATCAATTATAGTACCTTTTATGATATAAGGTGGAAGGATGTTTATTTATGAAAGAATAATGCCACCACATTTACAAAAAAAGTTCATTAAACTCACGATTAATTGCACCTGATTTTGAAAAAATATAGTAAATAAGAAATATAAATTATGTGAATAATTATAAATAATTTTCAAAAAAATTTATATATATATAAATGATATTCTGTAATACAAAATTGAAATAGTCAATTTCTTTATCTGAGATCAATGTGCTTTAGTCAATGTTGGGAATTAAGGTCTGTATTTCCTCTCACAAATTATCACACCTTGATATATATTCGATATTATACACGTTTTTTATCTCAAATACTATACCTAAATACACCTTAATATTTTAAATCACTATCTATAATATGTCCTAGAAATTAATCATTAATTTTAAATTATTTTTTCAATGGAATTTGACTTGAATGTTTGTAATGTTGTAAGGGGATTTTTTTGAAATTTAAATTACTGGAGGATTGTTATATACTAATAATTATTGTTTATTTTATAGTTTATTATATTCACTATTTAAATCATTTATAAGGAATTTAATTTCACTCTTCATATTTTAAGTATTATTAAGTAGTAAATCTCTATCATTTTCCATTGATTCTTATGTAACTATAAACGAAAGGATTTCGTTAACTCAACTACTTTATTTCATTTATAATCCATCTTCTTTAACTTTTTTCATCCAATATTTGATTATTCAAACCAAGACTTTTATTTTCTACTAATTTATAATCATATCTAAAGGAAAAAACTTAAAAATAATTTTTTTTCTTTAATTTATTCCTAAAAAAGATTTTCAATGTCATGAATAATTCATATCCACTTAAATGACAATTTCTCTTTTATGTACATGTATTACATTTATTCTAATATTTTCCTTTATATTTATAATCATAATTATCAAAGATATTATGTGACCTCCATATTTCACTTTTACTCTTTTAAAAATAGAGTTATTAATATTATTTTTATGATGGGGTTTTTCAAAAAATAAATTTCTAAATAATTAAAAATTATATCTATAAATTTAAATAAAATAATCAATTTCCCAACACACATTTAGTTTTTATAATGTTTATGTATTTCAAGGGCCTGTTATTGATTTTTATTTTGCCAAAAATGTATATCATTTCAAAATATGTCGCTTTAGGATTTTAAAAATAACTATTTAATGGACATTTAAACTCTTCTTTTTATGATAAAGTAATAAATGATATAAAAATAAAAATTTAATGAAAACACATAATTTATTAACACTTTCATTATATGAGAATATTTCCTCAAATTTTGATGATTTATAAAATAAATTATTATTTTCATAGAATTAAATTTTATTTTATATTCATTTAAAAGAGAAAGGGTATTTATTATTTCAAAAGCGATTTATCCGAAACATTTAAAATGGTTTTTTATTATTTTTCATTTTTATTGGTTATATCATATAACTTATTGCAGATATTCATATAATTACACCATCAACATTCTTTCTATGGATTAATTATCTGATGAATATTTTTATCCATAATATTATCTAACTAGACATTGTCATGCATAACTATACATCATGAATGGGAATAGAATTAATTTTTTTAACACTATATATATATATATATCATTATAATGATAGAATAATATTAAAATAGATACCATACATTAGTTTATTGGGGAAAATTTTAAGATAATTGAAAAAAAAATTATCTATGTGGTGTAAATACCACATTATTTTTTATATCAATAGAAGGTTATTTAAATATAAATTTACTAAATATCAATTGATACCCATTTATTTTCCGTGAGATTATCATATTATAATTATTTTTTGAGTTAAAAATGATTTACATATAATAATACATTTGAAAAAGATATGAAAAAATTTGCATGAATCGGTTCTTTATGATGTGTGGAATGAAACACATTTTCATTCTATGGTTTTTTAAATGGTGAATGATTCATTACATATAAAAAATGAAATTAATGATGTATTACATAAGACATCCTATGTTAACCTACTATAAATTTGTGAAATGATTGTAAATCTTGGGAAATGTATCCATAACTACATTTTAGTTACTTGTTAGTGTGGGGAGATATGTTGTGTCTCTCGAATGTTGTATAAACTATAAAAAATAATGTAAATTATTTTAATGATATAATTAATTACAATCTTGATCTCCCATTGTGTGTATTATGATTGTTATTTTCTCTAAACTATTTTTTGTGACACTATTATGTGATATCTTAAATTTATTATCTCATTGTTCATGATTCTTTTCTAATGTTTCCTAACTATTTTGATCTATGATTTTTTCTTTATATATGGATTTATAATCATTGATTTTTTGGTAAAATTTTCTCACATATCCTAATTAGACCCATATTCAAATCCTTTACTTACTTATTATATTTTTTTATCATTTCTTAAGTTTACACTTGCTGAGAAATTGCATTAATTATTTTCTTATGTTATTATTTCTACATGTTATAATGATGACTCATACGTTTAGGAAACCTAAATGGATATCGAATACTGATTGAAGAAAAAGATATGTCCATATTTTTAGTAAAATATTTCTCTTATATAAAGAGTTATCAAGGCCACTAAACTAAAAGCTTCTCATAGTTTTTATATCATTTTGAGACGTAATACTAATGTGATGTTTATGTATGTTTATATTGGATTTTCTGTCATTATTTTAATTCTAATTTTTAAAATATTGTGTTTTCGACATATTACATAGAATAATAGATATGGGAACCCTCACTTTGGTTCACAAAACTACAAGAAGGGTAACTCATCCCTAAATTTTTAGAAAACATACTAAATGTGATCTCAATAAGAAATTCCAACCCACTAGAAATCGTGACCTAACCAAAAACAAATTGTTTATCCCATTACAACATCATAAACCCACAACACACCCATTATATCCACCAAAAAACCTCATCCCATGGTAGACACCACAGAAAAATGATACTAGTCATCATAAACCAATAAGGCATGAAAATTAATGAATAACCGCTTCTCAGACAATAATAATCTACAATGACACCCAAATGTTTTCCTAATGATGGATCCCAAAGAAAAACTACTGATCAAAAATGCTAAATTCAGATTCCCCAAACCAATCATTAGGCATATATTAACAATATAAATAATTCATTCAACATCACCTATATATGAAACTATAAATGGATACCATAACTAACATCTCCAATAACCCCAAATATCCCATATCCATTAGGGATTCAATGCCATAGGATTCTACACAATAATAAGAAAATATGAAACCTGATTATAGATATCTACCATGGAACTTATTAAAAAGAATCATTGACCTTTAGAAGTCGCTTTCCACAAAATAAGGATAACAAACAAGTTTATCCTCATCCTATATGATCTCAAAATAATTCAAATAATTAAAATATAACTAGATTAAGTCTCCAAGATGCATCAAAACACACCTTGAAAAATCCATTTAATATTTTATTCTATTTAGAAACATTTTGTTTCCAAACACTAAGTGTGACATTCACATTAAACAAGAGGATTCACAATATAGATTCATCCCATTAGATACTCTTTATAAAATTGAGAAAAATATTTCGATGTTGGATACCATAATTATCATGATTTGTGGTTCAGAATTTTCTATGATATATCGATTTTAACACCCCAAGAATCCACGATACGTTTCCCTATGAATAATGCAAAATCATGTGTTGTACGCAACTTGGAGTTTTAACACACCACGACTAATCAATCTTTCCGTTACGAATAGTAATAACTACTTTTTAAAATTTCATAAATTTTATTTTTCAAAATGGACTTCATTTTTGGAATCAAAATACCAAAATTATCATAGGGGGAATTTTTTGTATTTTTCTGAAAACATTCAATTTTTGATGAATAGTGAAAAACACTTCATTACTGTCTAATACAAACATTTTATTTAAATAATTTTATAGTTTATTTAAATTTATATTTTGTAAAAATTGATACATGAAACCTATATATGTTCAATGTAATTAATTAGAATAATATTATAATAATATTTGATATATAAAATTTTTACTAAAATTTTTACTGCATTTTTTCCACCTTCTAGGAGTATTTGATAATTTGCATAAAACATTATTTTACCACTTCTGCGATTTGAATTTCAAAAATCCAATAGGTACAGTTAACATCAGCATGTAAAATTTGGTTCAATGAGTTGATAATATTTTTTTGTGAATAGTATCTTTTGACTTTTATTTTACACGGTTAAAAGTAAATAGGGAAATTAAATGTAAAAATTATATTATTATTAACATAAAATGTAGCCTATTTCCATTAGAGAAGTGATTTTGAAAAGAAATAAACCCTAGGAATAAAATATAATCCTTTTTATCCACATGGATTAGATTTTGACAATTTATATTATATTATTTCTAGAAGAGTTAAAAGTGTTAAATTAAATGATTAATATATATTGCATTTTTAATATAGAGTGATACATAAGATAAAATAGACTATACATATTCATTATAAAGTTAAGAAGTTTTCCTACATAATGGTATTTTATTTATAATTTTTATACATTAAATAATTAAATTTATCTATGACATACTGATTATGTTTGAATGACCTTATTATTTAATGATTAAAATAATTGATTTTATTAATATTCAGATAAATGTAAATTGAGACTTTTGATGAATTATACTAATCTTATAGGTTAATTTTACATTTTAGGGTTGATTATTTAATTTTTTTTGAAGTGATAAAGTTTTTATTGCATCTCACAAAAACAAAATACCAAATAGTGTCAAAATTGTCAAAAATAAGTTTTTCAAACAAATACTATATTAATAGTTGATATAATATTCCTAAAAATATAATCTTAGGGAAAAGGACATAGATAAGGTTTGATATATCAATAAAGAACCACAAGGGTTTCTCTTGGCTTTTTATTGTCTGATTATTAAAGATTTATTACAATAATACAAGAATACATAGTAAATGTTTAAATATTTAACTAAGAGTTAAATCTAAATGATAATGTTAATATAGTGAACTAAAAATTTCTAAAACCTATTTATTGGAAGTTTTTAGACCCATCCCCACCTTATTGGGAAAAAATAATTTTTGAGTCGTTCTAAACCGAATATGATTGTACAATAAAATAATATTTTAAGCTTTTCTGAAAGTGACCCTTACCTCTCTTATAAAAAGGTACTTCCCCTTATCTCAAAATAACTCCTCCCCGTCCATTTAGATCAGAAAACCCATACTCAAATATCCTCCCAACTACTGTCCCTTCAACCTAGTGTCCTTACTTTGATCATAAATCCATCCTATAGAGACCTTCTGATCTATTCAAAAGAAACACCCAAAGAAGAGTTAATAATTTCACCACCTCTTTAGAAATTCTTTTCTTCTTCCACATCATCTTTCTTTGTTGTTTCCATAAAAAAATATCAACTTCAGTAAATTATACATACTCTTATGTTATTATAAATATGGTAAAACCATATTCATTATTCTATCAATCCTATGAATGAAAAGTCACCATATGTGTGTACGTCTGACTTACACTCTCCACGTCGCGGTGTAGCTTGTTACTCAAATAATTCATTATTTGAATGGGGTATAATAATGAGTATAACTATTTTAAATAAATAATATAACATGTTAATGATTCTGTATATATATGAAATACCATACAATTACATATGATTTCATCATCAATAGAATTATATTGTTTCTCATTTGTACGTACTGATTACCGTCTCCACGAACGCGATAAGATTCATACTCCATCATAACCATTCAATAATAATTTTCATTTTATGAATTAAAATAATGTTTAATAATTTAATATCATTATGGATATGAATCAAATACATCCTATCCATAACATCCATGGCTTAGGTAACCCCACATATAATAGAAAACGAATTATTTAACACCCAAAATAATTATACAACTGAAAAATTATTAACAAATCAATATTATAAGATCATATATGATCTCATATTTCTGTACGTGGTTATTATTTATTTTAATAACAATGAATTAAATATTATATCGGAGGTTAACATACCCTCAAACATGGAAAAGTACTAGGTATGTGTTAAATTTCACAATCTATTTATTATCCGAGGTTGTTTATACGTGAGTACTCACTGTGAATTCCTTATTATTAAGATCAGGGTTTCATTAAAATGTATTTAAAATCCTTTTTTCTATTTCCATTAATATAGGGTAAAGTCATTTATAATCTTGTTTAAATTTTTATTAAATGTTTTTAATGGAATCCTTCTGTCATTTTCCATACAATGTACTTCATGAACCTTTCGATAAATTAAAGTAACAATGTTTTTTAACTTATACGGTGGGTGAGACTATTTTCCACCATTATAACACCATCAATGATTCCCGTACAACATCGTAATAATATTTACAAAATAAATTTTATCTTTTATAATTACATGACTTTTAAATGATTTTAAAATTGAAATATATATTTCCCTCAAATAGTTTTGATTTAATCTATGTCAACATCCATTGATGGATTATACAGTTGATTGTAGTTGATTTATTATGATACAATCTTCCATATTGTATTAATGGTTTTGTGATATTTTTGAGTGTGGATGTGTTGTTTTTATTCAATTAATGGGTTATGGTTAATGTATTATCATTTCATATGCAAGTTTTAATACGAATGTTTATGGTATGTTTCAACCTATTCTTATGAAGAATGCATTGGACTTAGTATCTGACGGGTGGAGCCAACTATAGATTCTCGATTAATCGGTAGGTATCATGAGACAAACTAGTGTCTTGGAACAAACCCTTGAAAAAATCTTATTTTTAGTCATGGAACGAGGCCTGGATGATGTGGTTATGATGTCTGACATTATTCTTTACATCATTATAAAATTGGCTATTGATATTTCATATGATCATTCAGCTATAAGAATATCCATGTGAATTATTAAAGGAATTGTTTGATTTATATTTTCCATATTATACCGATGATTATATTTAAAATTCTTATTTTTTTAGTCTTATACATTGCCTTAAATGTTTATGCTTATTTATGAATGTTTTAGGTATATATTTATCCTTATTCAGAATCTGAGCTCACCCCATCCTATGTTTTATTTTTACCAGGACGTGAAGAAGTATTTTTTGGTTGACATGTAGGGATAGGCTAGTGGATATAATTTTGTTCAAAGGGTAAAAATGGTTGCTGTTGTTTTTATTTAATGATGTAACATAAAACATATGTATGTATCTAGTACATGCAAGTCATCTAAACTAATCGTTATTTGCGGAATTGATCCCTTGTGATAATGAAAAAGTTATATAATAATACACCGACTCTTTGTAAATATGGTCAGGGCATTATAGTTGGTATCAGAGGAAGTCTAGTAAAATAATTTGAATCTAGACTTAGAAGAAATATAATTTGAGATCATTACCCTTAGATAGAGTTTGAGGAAAAGTATTGAAGAATTTCCTAGAATTATGGTAATGTAGATATTTTTTGAGTTTTTCAAAGAATACATTCCATTCTAGATACGAACATGTAGAGGCGGCTCAAGAATAGATGTAACTAGGAGTGAAAAAATCTGCAAGGAGTTTAGGGCTTGACTCCAGGTATCCTAGTACAAGAAAATGGGCCATTCTTTACTCTATGATACAACACACCCAAGGGATGTGAATAGGATAATTCCAATTTTTTTCCAATCCATTATGAAAGATTTATGAGTTTATAACAATCAAAGAATTTTTTTATGATTATGGATTATATCCATAAAATGATCAATTTATTTTATGTTTTGTACAAGTTTGGAATTATGTGTTATGATTCATAAACAAATATAGTGTATTCCATTGTTTAGAAATAGAACCTAGTGGAAGAAATGGAAACCATATCAATGTACGCAATCCATGTAGGGATTTCCCTCCTGATCAAGACAACTATTGTGGAGGTGGTGATGCAAGTGGTGCTGATCAGCTTATCACAATACTGGTATAACTCACACAGGTTAGGAATAATAACATTAACTGTTTAGAGCTCTCGAATCCACAATAATTAAGATCAATGATAGGCCTCTTCATGGGGCAACAACCACAAACATTCAATGGGACTACAAATCCATTTGCATATGATCAAAGAATAAGTTCCTTAGAGAAAATATATCATGCTTTAGGGAGTAACGAAAGGGAAAAAGTTGTCCTGTCAGTTTATCACCCCAAATGAGATTTATATCAATGGTGTTCATTAATTAAAAATATAAATCAAGATGAATAATTATAAATTATGGAATGTAGGGATTTTAAAGATATTTTCTTAGAAAAATACTTTTCTAGTAACCAATGAGTAGATATGGAATTATAATTTCTGATTATGAGTCAAAAAGAGGATGAAAATGTCACAAAGTATGCTGAAAACAATTCAAGGTTAGTAAGGAACTCCGAAGATTATATATGAATCCCATAGAGTAATATTGGTCAATTTTTTTGATGTGTTAAAACTATTTCACAATCAAGAATTAGTCTCACAATACATCTCATCATATCACGATATTGTCCCATGTGCAATCAAGATGGAAAAGTAATTCCATAAGTCTTACGACTATATAGAAATTAAAGAGAAGAAGAGATCTACTAAACACTCTAGAAATGGAAATTAGGGGAATAAATAAATGGTTTAATATCCATACTATAGTAAATGTGGAAGAAACATCCTAATACTTCATGAAGGGAATGGATGTCTGGTATATGTGTGGTGAAAAAGTCCACCAAGCTTGTGATTTCAAGGTAAAGAAAGATAATGTCAATGATGAATGATATAATTTTATATAAAAGGGGAATTATGTAAATTAATGACCTAATAGCCAAGGAAACATACCTTAAAAAAGGGCAAGAGAGCATTTCCAAGCATATTTGATCACTACTACTGAGGATGAAGCTCCAAAATTTGTTGTGGTAGGTAATTTAATGGTTTTCATATGTTTATCCAATTCTTTATTTGATTCTATATCATCTCACTATTTCATATCATCCAAATTTTCAATAAAAATATGATATTTAAAATATGATTTAATAGGGGTGTTTTCAGTCAAAAATCCTAAGGGATGTGTCCTTACAATAATGTTCTCTGTATTAGATTCTATTAGGGAATATAAATGTTATTTATATGATGATATCACCATCATACCCATGTTTGAATTAATAATAATCCTCTGAATAGATTTGATTTCAGACTATGATGTTAAAAATTATTGTATGAAGAAGGAGGTACAATTTTCAATGATGATAATGAGTACCATATCAATAGAGAAGAAACGCCACCACCAGATTAATATCTATATCCACCCTCAGTAGATCTACTAATTTATATTATTGGAGTGGAAGAGAATGAAATAACTATGGGTGATGAAAAGAATGTTCAAATAGAGGACTCACTTATTGTACAAGAATATGTTGATATGTTTCCATAGGATTTACCTCAACATCCACCCCAATGAGAAATTTAGTTTCCTGATGATTCAATTCCCGGTTCAAGGCCCATATCGAAGACCCCTTATAGAATGGCCACTGTGAAATTAGTGTAACTAATGAAACAAGTAGAGGAATTGAATAATAAAATAATTATTCACCCTAGTGTTTTTCCATTGGGATCTCCTGTTATTTTTGTTAAGAAGAATAATTGATCTTTGATGTTGTGCATTAACTACATGGAGATCCATGCTATAAAAATAAGGAAAAAGTATCCCCTACCTTACATTGATCATTTATTCCACCAACTTCATTGAGTTCAATATTTATCAATGATTGACATTTGATCTGGATATCATCATTTGTGTGTGAAGAAGGAAGACCTTCTGAACACATCATTTCGAACCAGGTATAGGCATTACGAGTTTACAATAATCCCTTTTGTAATAACTTATGCACCCTCTATTTTCATGGATATAATGAATAGAGTTTTCAAGGAATATCTAGATGACATTATAGTTGTATATATTGACAATATTTTGGTATAATAAAAAATCTACAAATATCATTAAAATCACATGACCACTATTCTGAAAACCCTTAGAAGAAATGACTTATATGGGATGTTTAGGATGTGTGAATTATAGATACATATGATTTTTTTTCTTGCCCATATTATCTCTAAAGATGGAATCTCTGTCGATCTTTTAATGACCATGGAAATCTAAGAATGGACAGCACCAACAAGTATAATTGAGGTATATAGTTTTATTGGATTAGAAAGTTATTATTGCTGATTTGTCCTGAATTTTGGCTGATTGGATAACTGATTAACCAAGCAGACACATAAAGGGGATAAATTTTATTGGGAAAAAGTGTGTGAAAATGTTTTGAATAACTGATGAAAAGATAAGTCAATGATCCTATATTAACTCTACCATCGGCGAATGATGGGTTTATTATTTATAGTGATGCGTCAAGGAAAGGACATGGATGTGTCCTTATATAGAATAATATAGTTATTTCATATGTATCACAATAGCTGAAAATCCATGAAAAAAACTATCCCACTCATAATCATGAGTTATCAGCTATAATAATTTCTTTTAAGATTTGGAGACACTATATCTATGGTGAAAAATGTGAGATATATTCCTATCACAGGAGTTTGAAGTATATTTTCTCACAAAAATAACTCTAAATTAGGCATTGGCGATGGCTCGAGCTACTTAATGATTATGATTTCGCTATACACTACCACCTGAGGTAGGAAAATATGGTAGAAGATGCATTGAGAAGAAATAATCATGGATTTTTTTTTAATAAGATGATATTTTAATGGGATCTTATTTTCATGGATCTAGTAATGATGTATATGGGAATAACCATAAAATGTGAAAAATCAATAATTTTTCAAATGGTTTCCAAAACCTCTTTACTAGAAAGGATGAAGAGTACTCAAACTGATGATGGGGAGTTTAAAGAGAAAATTAATGCTATGAATGATGGGAGATTGATCGACATCATATTTGAATATGTGATATTGAAATTTTGGGAATAGACTTTGTGTTCCTGAAATTCTTCATCTAAAAAGGGAATTTTTGGATGATGCACATAGCTCCAATTTCTCTATACACATTTGGAGCACTAAAATGTATAGATATTTGAAGAAACATTTTTTGTGGGACAACATGAAGAGAGAGATTTTGGATTATGTGTCAGGATGCATGGTTTGTCAACAAGTGAAAGTAGGAAGACAACATCCTAGAAGAGTCATGCAACATCATCCCATACCTAAGTAGAAATGAGATGATATTATGATGGACATTCTCATGGGTCTACCAAAGTCTCCTAGAAGTAATAACTAAATATGGTTCATTGTTGATCTTCCTACCATGTCATCGCATTTTATTGCTATACGAGAATATTTACCACTTGAAAGTCTTGAAAAACCATATATTAATGAACTTATAAGAGTTAATGGAGTACCCTGACCTATTATTTCTGATCTTGGTCCCCATTTTACATCACAATTCTGGAAAAGCCTTTATAAGGCATTAGATACTGAACATCCTTTAAGCACTGCCTACTACCATCCAACTGATGGACAATCAGAACAAACTATTCAAACCTTTGAACACTTTTTGAGATCTTTCTCAGTTGAAATTCAAGGTATGTGGGATCAATATTTACCTCTTCTGAATTATTAGATAACAATATCTTCCATTCAAGTATTCAAATGGAAACATATGAAGCATTATATGGAATGACTTTTCGCACACCAACTTGTTGGGATGGTGTTGCTAAAAGAAAACATGTAGGCCTAGAACATGTTGAGGAAACAATGTAAAAGGTGAAGGTTATCCAAACCCACATCAATGCAACTCAATATATGAAAAAGAGCTATGTAGAATACCAAATGAAGGATTTGGAATTCTAATTAGGAGATCATGTTTTCTATAAGGTATCTTGACGAAGCGTTGTCGTGCACGCTCTCAAAAATATTTATAGCTAAGTGCAGCACAGGGGCTGACCTAGGTCGTTCTCTTGAGGAGATTTTGTGGTTAATAAATCACTACTTCTATTCCACCTAATATAATTCTTTTTTTGTTGTTTAATATTTTATGAATGTAATACAATTTAATAAAAGATAAAACTAACATGCAATGAAAAAATGCAATTAATTGAGAAAGAACTTGGCCTTTATGGGTTGGTATGTGGGTTTCATCATTCTCCTTGTTGATATTTAAATTAAGTTTGATAATGCAATTATGAGATCTCATTCATGAATTACTATTCTTTTATTTATTGGTGTGAAATCTTGAATGCATTTTGCAATCTTAACTTCACCTCCTCCTATAATCAAGGTTGATGGCACACCTCGATCGAGAGTGTGTCATCATCCAAGACCTGGCTCCATCGTATGCCATTTCAACCACTAAATGGCTCAACTCCATCGTATGAAGATCTTGTATCCAGTAGAAGGGAGGGAAAATATTTAATAAAAGAATAGAAATGAGTTTGAGATCAGTGTCGTGGTGGACGATCGCCACACCCGTGCACATCACTCTTACTCATCACAAACTTAATAAAATATAGGAATTTAAGCACCGAATTAATGAAATTTCCACATACCTCCCCCGGGCCATGTCTCAGGTTAACCCCTCATATTTGAGGGTAAGAGGTCACGGTGGATAATATGAGAATAATAAAGGAAGAAAAGAAGGAGAAAAGATGAAGAAGAAAACAGGGAGGAAGGGTGGACACAAAAATAAAAACAATGCATGAATTTTATTAGAAATATGAATTACAAACTAAAACTAAAATAAAGAAAATAAATGAAATGGGGAAGATTTCTGGTCGGCCTCCCTCGGTGGAGATCTCCTCCTTGGTGCCTTGAAGGAATGGACGGAGAATGGATGTTTTGAGGAGGAGGTGATGGCCTCCTTTTATAGGCAAAATTCGACCCCCAAATTGTTGAGAGTTTTATACCCCCTTAATGACCTCTTCACGCGTTCCACCCTTCATATATGTTGTTCATAAATGTCTTGTCCGTCGCCTCTCCATATTTCAGCTAATTTGGAAACCGTATGTAAGAGTTATGAATTTTTTATTCTCAGTTTCTGTTTCTGGACGAACCATCCAGGAAGGTTCCTCCAAAATAATGTCGTTCAATAGCCTCGTTAAGGATCTCCAAAATCCTCCAAATTTATTGTAGAGACGTCCCTATCTGTCCTAAAGGTATCCCAGGTGGAAACACATCATTTGGATATGTGTAGGCCGCGTTTGATGTCCGTTACTTTGGGTGGGTCCATGCTGTCCGCCCGGAAACATTCCAATTTTCAATGATTTTTTAGACCCTTTAGATGACCGAATCAGCTCCTAGTCCAGAAGACAAAAATGAAGGAAATAAAATACGAATTCTAAAAAAATTTAAATCAGAAAATTTGGAATTTTATGTTTCCTGAAATGACCAAAATACCCCTGACATAAAATTCTGTCAAAAATCCAGAATTAGTCGTTTTTCACATTTGGGTTCAAAATAACACTAAAACTTAAAAACATGATAATTACCCCTTCAATAACACTTTTGTGGGATTATAAACAATGTTTTACAGTATAAAATATATGAAAATGTGAGCTTCATCATATCTCTATTGAAGGGAGTTATACAATTTGGTAATCAGCGTAAATTATGTCCTATGTACCTCAAACCTTTCAATATTCTAGAACAAATTGGTGTTGTAGCAAATAATTTGGAATTGCTTCCAAGTCCCTCCAAAGTTAATGATGTATTCCATGTATCACTATTGAGAAAACACATGCCTGACCTAATGAATATAAACACCTATGATGAAATATAATTGGAAACTGACCTATCTTATTGCATAAAGCCTATCATAATTCATGATACCAGAGAACAAGTGTGGAGAAACCGGTTGTCTCGCATGGTAAAAGTTCTATTGAGAATCCATAAAATGTAAGATGCAACATGGGAACCCGAGAACATATTATGAAGAACCACTCAAATTTTATATGCAATAATACTTTATATAATTGAGGCCGAAATTATTTTAAGGATGTTATAATGTACACCCCATGCTTCCACGGTACGTTTCACATTGAATAATGCAATAACTTGTATTGTACTCAACATGGAGTTTTAACACACCATGACCAATCAAACCAGATGTTATGAATAGTACTACCCAATTGTTTACATTTTAAAATTTTTATTTTTCAAATGGACTTCATTTTTGGATACGGAATATCAAAATTATCTTAGGGTGAATTTTTGGCAATTTTCTAAAAACATTCAATTATTGATGAATAGTGAAAAACACTATGTTATTCTTTAAAATCGACATTTTATTTAAATAATTAATTATTTTCATTAATTTTATTTTAGTTAAAAATAGATACATAATACTTATATATGTTCAATGTAATTAAATGGAGTATTTTTAAAATCATTTTATATTAATAAATGTTTATTGAACTTTTTGTCGTCATTTACCCACCATCTATTAGCGTTTGTAAATTTGTATAAAACATAATTTTACCACTTCTATGAGTTGAATTTCAAAAAATTTAAAGACATATTTGACAACTATATCTAAACTTTTGTTCAATAATATGAAAATAATTTCTTCTGAATAGTATCTTTTGACTTTTATTACCATAATTAAAAGTAAATATGGTAATTAATTGTAAAAATGATATTATTATTACCATAACACATGTACTAATTATAGTTTATAATGGATTATCAACAAAAATCAACCCTAGGAATAAAATATGATCCTTTTGTTCTACATGGATTAGATTAGGAAATTTATTATTATTTTATTTCAAGAAGAGTTAAAAGTGTTAAATTCACAGTTTAATAACTAAACCATTTTTAAAATAGGGTTATACATAAGATAAATTTCACAATAAAAATTCTTTATAAATATAAAATTATTTTCTAAAATATATTATTTTATTTATATTTTTAGACGTTATATAATTAAATATATCTTTGATACAATGATGATGCAGTAATTACCATATTAATTACTAATTTAAATAATTGATATTAAAAATATCCAAATAAATTTAAATTTAGACTTTTGATTAATTAAACTATTTTTATTGGTCAATATGATATGATATGATTGATTAAATTTTTTTTATCAAAGTGATAAAAAAAATTTATAACTTCTCACAAAAACAAAATACCATATAGTGTCAAAATTAATATAAATAAGGTCTTAAACACACTATATTATAAATTGATATAGTAATCCTAAAAATATAAGGATCATCTAAAGTACTTATATAAGGTTAGATATATCAATAAATACTCACATGGATTTATCTTGGCATTTTATAGTCTCATTATTAAAGATTTAATACAATAATACAAGAATACCTCGTAAAAGTCCAAATATTTAACTAATACTTAAATCTAAGTGATAATGTTAATATAGTGACCTAAACTAGTATAAAAACAATTGGTTGAGAGGATTTAGACCCATACCCACCTTATCATCAATATAAATTATTTTTTAGTAATTATAATCCGAATTTGATTGTTTAATACAATAATATTTTAATCATTTCGTAAAGTGACCGTAACCTCTCTTATAAAAGGGAACATCCTCTTCTCTAAAAATAACATATCCAAATACCTTTTCCTCAGCCAACACCTGCTCAAATAACCCCCCAACTACCCTCCCTTTGACCTAATGGCCATTATTTGATCATAAATCCATCCTATGTATCCCTTTTGAACAACTCAAAAGGAAACACCCGGAGAAGATGTAATAATTTCATCACCTATTTCAATGTTATTTTCTTCTTCCACATCCTCTTTATTTGTTGTATCCATATAAAAATAATAATTCTTGCACCTTATACTCAATGTTATTTTATTATAAATATGGTTCAACCATATTAATTATTCATTCCATCCTATTAATTACAAGTCACTATACGTGAGTATGTACGACTTACCATCTCCACATCGTGGTGTAGTTTGTTACTCAAGCAATTCATTATTTGGATGGGTATAATAATCAATATTACTATTTTAAATAATAAATATAACTTGTTAATTATTCTTTATATATGATATACCATCCTATTAAATATTATTTCACCATTAATAGAATGATATTGTCACTCGTGTGTACGTACGGATTATCGTCTCCATGAATGCGATAAGATTCACACCCCATCATTACCATTCAAGAATAATTTTCTTTTTACTATTAAAAATAATTTTTAAGAACTGAATATCATTATGGATATGAATCAAATATATCTTATCCATAACAAACATGCCTTAGGTAACCAATCATATAAATGAAAACGAATTAGTTAATACATGAAAAAATGATAATAATGAAATATTATTAAAAAGAAATATTAGAGGATCATATATGACATCATATTTATGTATTCCATTTTGTAAAGACCCATAATTTCCATTGATTTTTTTTAAAAAAATTAATGAGATTTTTATGACTCCGTAGTTTCTAACTAGGCTTGATTCCAAGGCCTGGTGTGCCCAGAATCAATTTCTGAAGTTTTGTTAAGCTGTAATTAACGCGCGTAAAAAGTTTTCCAGAAAAAGTCGAATAACTCTTAAACAGTTACTCAGATATGAAATATGAGGGCATTGTCGCGTTCATAATGGTGGGTTTTCCCTAGGCGTGATATAAGTTTAGTTGGCGCGGGCCTCCTATGAGAAATCCAAAAAATGGGATAACCGTAAATAAAGTAATTAAACAAAGATATTTTATTTTTCAAATGCTTATAAATCACAAATGGTAGCTGAGATTCAAAATCTGTGACAACTTTTTTACTTGTGAGTACTTTCTTTATTTAATAAGACACTATCATTGTCCAGCATGATCCACCAGAAAAAGATAGTTTTTGGCTGCAAATAAAATAATTAAGTGACAATTATTTTATTATAACATTCATAACATGCAAACGGTGAGTCAGATTAAAAATCAGAGAGTACCTTTGGGTTCGTTGGGGTGTGTTTCACCTAGGAAGAGCCTAACCTTGACCGTAGTGGGTCGAGGGTGACTGATAATAATTTTCCGAACATTTTTTCAGGTACGTTCTGTAAACATGTGAGTGACGTTTCATATCTTTTGAACAATTGCTCGGAATTGAAATCTGAGGGCACAGCTGAACTCGCAGCACCAGTTTTCACTTAAGAAGACCTTCATCTCGATGAATATTGGTCGAGAATAAAAGTTAGTTTTTGGATTTTTATAAGAAATTATAAAATAAATATTAGCCACACTTTATTTTATTACGGCCGTCATGTGGCATGTTTGTTGGTTAGAACCTCCACTTAGGAGTTGGAGATGGGACCGTCACACGCTAACCTCCCATGAGAGGATATGGAGGGGGAGCCCACCCGATCATACTGTCTTGTGAGAGGTTATGATGTCGGTACCAAATGACACTTAACCACCCATTTAATGGGGAGGGAAAGGAAACCCATCAACCCCCTCAATTAATTTTCTGTGTCGACGTAAAATTAATTGCTTCTAATTTAATTTTGAGTGTCAACATAAAATTAAAAGCTTCCAACTAATTTTATGTGTCAACGTAAAATTAATTTCTGTCAAATTAATTTTATTTGTCAACATAAAATTAAATCCTATCTTTTGATTTGATGCAGGCTATGTGGGAGAAGCCTGATGGAATCCTTCCAATAATTAAGGCAACAATCCTATTAAATTGCACCAACACTTTTTAATTTGCTTGACCCCCATTTTTATATTAAGTAACTGAATCGTTGGAATTTAAGAATATCCTAATAAAAGAACCATCATATAGTCCTTGATGGTAACATACCTCTCCCCCTCTCATATATATAGGGAGCTTGGGAGGAGGTTTTGGAACGGCGTCACCAAGCGACAAAACGCAGGCAAAGTGACACGACGCCCAACACATGGAGGATTACTCCTTCTCCAATGAAGAATGAAGAACGTCGACATTCGTCAACTTCTTCCACGGACACCTACTATTGTGGAGCATCGTGAACGACCTGATGAAACTCGGGTTTGGAAGTGCTTGGCGGATGCGACGAAAGAAGATCCTCTACATCTTCTTCTGTAACTCCGTCAACGAAACGACGCCTGCTTTTCATTACTTCGTCAACAAATAATGAAAAGTGAGGTAGGGGGCTTGTTTTAAGTTGTTTAACGCTTATTCATCTCTCATTAAATCAACATCCTGAGCTGTTTTCTATCATTCTAACGTGGAGGGTTCGGGTCGCACGAACATGGCCTCGACCCCTCTACTACCTTTATGGTTTCAAAACCTTAGATCGACGACGACGTAACAGTGGCATGGAAATGTGGCGAAGGCGAAGAAGATGGAAAATAGAGGTCGCACTTCCAGCGACCTCCTCAAACCTCACCACCGGTCGTGCGGCGCCCGAACAGCCTACCAGCGCATGCCTCGGCTGAAACTGTGGAAAGCCCTGCCCTCCGACCCCCTTCTCACATGCCTCGCGCCTGCCCCCCCCCCCCCCCCCGGCGCCCTTCCTGCGCCTACTCGGCGCTTGTGCCGCCTGCCAGACAGCCCCCCGCACCGTCCCGGAGCCCCAGCCACCTACCCGGCGCCCTACCTTGACCTACACGACGCCCCCAGTTTCCCAGGATGCCTTCCCGGTGCCCCCCGGTGGCCATGCCCCCTGGTGCCCCGACCACCAGCCCGGCACCCACCGGTGCCCCAACCACCAGTCCGGTGCCCTCCGGTGCCCTGACTGCCTACCCGGAGCCCCCCTGTTGTTGACCGATGCCCGACCATCTGTTTGGAGCACCCCGCGCCCTACACGGTAAACCCATGGCCTACCCGCTCCCAGAACGTCCCGCCTTTGGCCTCTCGAGCCGAGCCATCCGGTTCGCGCCCCTCACAGCGCCGACTGGACCTGCCATTGGCCTTCAGGCCGAGTCACCCATGTAGCGACTTCGGTCTAAATTTTCCAAGATGTCTGCTGGGTCGGGCCCAGCAGACTAGGCCAAACATAGTGGGATGAACCTACCAACGTGCTGGGTTGACCCAGAACGAGTCGACCCAGACTGAGTTGGTCTGTGTCGGTCCGACTGGGTCAGACCGGACCCGGGCCCACTTTTGACCCTTTGCATCCGTTGGCCATATCATTGGTACTAGACGTCCGTTTGATGAACCATATGTGGCGCTGGTAATCTCATTGAGAAATGGTTCCTTCAAAAATACCCCATGGGAATTCAGGGTACAGTCGAGATACGGTCGGGTTGGTTCGTACACGAAACATACCAGGCCCCCCGGGAGGAAATGGCTAATAACTCACAGACCGGGCGTCCAATTGACATGATGTCTGGTGCGTTGAGACAACTACGACATGGAGGACCTTTGAGATACTTCTTCATGGGACTTAGTGACACATGGAGTATCGTCTTGTAGCTCGTGGAGCGGACCCTCCCATAGACGAGTGAGTAGTCTATGAAGTACTATAAGTTGGATGAGACCTGATGAATATTTGTCCAATTAGTTCGGAGTGACTTGACTAGCCCATTGGGGAGCTCTACTGTGTGAGGGGGTAGACCCATGGTGGATTAGCTCTACTATGTGAGGTGGAAGACCCGTGGTACTCGATAGGAGGAGTACCTCTATAGGCTAATAGAGGGTGTGCTACTATGTAAGGTGGCCGACCCATGGAGGGGAGCGCTACTGTGTGAGGTGGTAGTCCCGCGGTACTCGACAGGGGGAGTACCTCAGCAGTCTAAGTTTATTGAGTAGCAACTCGGAGTCATGACAGAACTATTGTGCTTGATAGAGTAGGAGTTCTCCAGCATCCCTGTTTCGTGAATAAAAATCCTAGTTTGAGTTGAGTCAATGACCATTGTGTTTTCCTCATGATTGAGATGGGATACTTGATAACGTAGGTATATGTATGGGAATATACCTATGTAATGGTTATCCGTTTATTTATTTACTTTTTGTTTATCCTTATTTGATTTTGGGAGACCTTGAATGTCTCAGGGTCCCTACTGTGTATTGTTATACTCACCCCTGCACAGGCTATGCCTGCACATCATTGTGTTGGTTTCAGATGACAAATAGCACTGATCGGGGCAGAGAGTAGCAGTACTGGATGGTACCCAGAGGTGGACCACTCGGAGAGATGTACACGGAGCAGACAGATGAACATGGGGTGTTGTTTAGACCATCGGTACCCACCCTTCATGTGGGAATGCTGGAGGAAGACCCAATAGCTGCTTACTTATTTTCTTCAATTTTACTAGCTTTTCATTTGTATTGTAATTTACTATTGGGCTTCTATTTCTGACCCCTTTACTTTCATCACACTCTTTTGTTATACAGTTTATAAATAGTGTTTGCTTTTTCTTGTACTCTGGTTGTGTATGTTTACATTTTATAAAGTAATGCCTTCCCAGATATAGGTATTTATGCCTTTCGTGATAATTTCTAGCCCCGGGCCTATGGAAGGCGGGTTTGGGGTAGTTACGACACGAGCTCCAGGGGACGGGTCGTGAAAAATTGGTATCAGAGGAGTCGGTTCTACCAATGAACATAGGGATCTAAACTTTTTTTTTGGATGCAATAATGTCAAGGGTACTGAGTTTGGTTCTAATTTTAGGGAGTCTAGTTTTGGTGCGGTGGCCTACGTATCCATACACTAGGACCCTGACTTCTGATTTCTGACTCAGTGCACGAAAAAACATATTGCGTTTCTATTTTCAATAGATTTCATTATGTCGTCTCAACCAGGTCAGCTCACCAGGTTTAAATATTTTGACTATGTCGCATCTCTTCAGGATGCCTCTACGCAGACAACCAATTGGAGTTTGGAGAGAGTACCCGCTGACGGGCCACTAAGAGACGAGGCTCTGGTGTAGGGCCATATTACTATGATGGCACCTTCGAGTGGTGTACCAGAAGCACCACCACCTATTGGGAATTATATTCCACAAGCCACACTAGCGGATGGTGCACATTGACAGAGCACATTGCACGAGTTCCAGCAGTAGAGGCCTCTGAGGTTATGAGGCGAGACAGATTCCCAAGCAGTAGAGGACTTGATAGAGGTGATTGCTAGATTTTCCACTTAGTTGAGACACCAGTAGAGTGGATGGTGGAATTAGCTACTATTGTTTTCTAGTGAGTGACCATGAGGTTGGTATGCGTAGTGATGAGGCTTATGTATGTGGACAGATGCCTGAGATAGTACGTTCTGGTAGTGTGCCAACTATATCACTACTTTTTGGTCAATAGTTAAAACCGGCGACACAGGTAGATGACACATGAAGACTTACTACCTTAGACATGTTTCAGCATCAAACACCCCTCAGGTTTCGAGGCGAGTACGACTCACAGGCAGCTGAGGACTGGATTGATGAGGTGGCTAAGATTTTTTTAGAGCTTACACAACTTCAGTAGGACGACATGACGGTAGATGAGTATTCTTCGAGGCATACTGATCGTTCCAGGTACATGATGACTAGGATACTATCAGTTCATTAGAGCTCGGACCACAGAGAGAGGTGATTTTAACAGACATCCATGATAGCAATTTTCCTCAATGCATTCCTACTTATGCTTTGGTTCTAGAGACAGCCATTGTGGTTAAATGTTCATTGGCTGAACGGATATAGCTAGTTAATTTTAGTAGTGGGAAATTAGGGAACTTGCACCATTCTCAAAGAATTGGGCATGTAAAAATTTTCAAGAAGAGGAAGTGTTATGGAAAGATGAATCTGCAGATCAGTAGATGTGGATGTATATCTAGGAGAGCTGCATGAGGTGGTGTACATTTCGACATGTTACAACCACCCACCTTTGTAGTCCCCGCCAGGCTCAGGGAGTGAGAGGGCTGGGGAAGAGAATAGCTGCATGTGGTCATGAATTGTGACCCATGGGCTCTAGGAATGATTCGAGGCATGGTCTGTGTCTACTACTAGTTTTTGTATCAATAGATATAGGTACCAATAATTCCTTCCTTCCACGAATCTTTTCCCAGAACAAGAGTTTCCAGTTAAAACCGTTGACTTGACCCTCACGTCTAGAGATACCTTTGGGAGGAGACTCGATAATCACACTTACGTGGATGGGGGGATATTACCCTTGAGGTGAGAGTATCGGTTGAAACCTCATAGTGGCAGTGTCGAGGCCTTATGAGGTTAGTTTGTGTATGGACTGGGCAATAACAGTTCATACACAGATTGAATATATTAGGAAAAAAGTTTTTGGTTTATATACAATGTTGGGATGGGTTTTTTCCTTGGCCAGAGAAAAGGAAAACCCATGAAGCACATGATAAACTAATTCTTAGGAGGGTGCAGCCGATCACTCTTGAGTCGGCCACCCATACCCTCGTGGCATCATGAGTTTTGTGTTTTCAGTTTTTACAGGGCTATGACTTTGAGATAGTCTATACGTCTGGGAAGAGGAATTTTGTTGTGGATGCGCTTAGCAGGAGGACTGATATACAGCTGCTAGGTGAGGTGAAAGAGCAGCTGGCTGCCTTACAGATATCCTTCATGGATAGGGATAGAGCAGACATTCAACAGTCTCTTATAGTCACTCCCCCACTTCATCAACGAGTTAGGGAGGTGTAGCATGGGGATGCTGACTGTGAGACACGACGTGCTCAGATATCCATGGGGTAGTCACCTGATGTAATTTTCTGTTGTTGGAGAGCATTTCATCCTATTCAGAGGATGTACTATGGTGTCAGTGTCACTTCAGGAGGAAGTGTTGATGGAGTTTCACAGATCCCTTCTAGCAGTACATCCAGGAGTGGTGAAGATGTTCTGGGACCATCGATGACAGTAGTGGTGCCCAGCTATGAAGAGGGAAGTAGCAGAGTTTGTCTCTCGATGCCTTAATAGTCATCAAGTGAAGGTGGAACATTAGGTACCAGTAGGCTAGGTTCACCATTGATAGGTCCCAAAGTGAATGATGTATGAGTTATCCATGGACTTCGTGACGAGTCTTCCACATAAGTCCAAGGGAAATGACTCTATTTTGGTGATCGTCGACTGACTCACCATTTCGGACCACTTCCTGCCGACCAGAGTTGGAATGATCTACCATGAAGAAGGTGCAATTAATCCAGGAGCAGATGAAGACTACACAGAGCAGAAAGAAGTCATGTGATATCAGGAGATGGGGACCTCTGGAGTTCGAGGATAGTTACCAGGTCTTTCTACGGGTCTCACTTCTATGAGGTATATGGAGATTTGTTCGGGGTGACAATTTATCACAGTGATTCATCGGACCTTTCCAGGTCCTCACTCAAGGTGGTGGGGTGTCTTACCTCTTAGCTCTTCCACATCATTTACACCGGGTACATGACGTCTTCCACGTATCTCAGCTTAGGAGATATATGCACGACCCATCCCACATCATCGACCATGGAGAACTTGAAAACTATGATGAGTTAACTTTCAAGGTGGTCCCATTGGAGATCGAGGATCGACAGGAGCTGGTCCTACGTGGATGGTTGATACCTCTAGTGCACATTTTCAGGGAGTGCGGGAACCTGCAGGAGAGAACATGGGAGTAGGAGGCTCAGATGCGTGCTCAATACCCCCCCCCCCCCTTAATTCCCTTAGTTTTAGTTGTAGCTTATGGGGATGTAAAGCCCTTAGGTGGGGAGAATGCAATGACCCATAATTCCAGTGGAATTTTTTTTTAAAAAATCCTGGGAATTTTACGAGTCTGTAGTTTCTGGCGGCGCTTGATTCTGAGTCATAGTATGCCCAGAATCGATTTCTGATGTTTTGTTAAGCTTAAATAAATGCGCGTAAGTAGTTTTCATGAAAACGTGGAATAAATTTTAAACGGTTACTCGGATCAGAAATCTGAGGGCATTGTTGCAATTAGGATGGAAGGTTTTTCCTCGGCATGAATTAAGTTTAGTTGGAGCGAGCCTCCTGTGAGAAATCCCAAAAATGGAATAAATGTAAATAAAAAAATTAAATAAAGATATTTTATTTTTAAAATGCTTATAACTCACAAAAGGTGGCTTGGATTAAAAATCTGAGACCACTGCTGTACTTGTTAGGTATTTCCTTATTTAAGTGAACACTAACTTTGGCCAGCGCGGGCCACCAAAAAAGATAGTTTTTGGATGAAAATAAAATAAATAAGTGACAATTATTTTATTGTAAATTTCATAACTTCTAAACGGTGAGTCGGATTAAAAATACGAGAGTACCATAGGGTTATTAGGGGCATGTTTCACCAAGGTAGTGCCTATCCAGGACTGCAGTGGGTTGAGGTTGATTAATAATAATTTTCCGAACATTTTTGCATGTACATTCAGTAAACGTGCGAGCGACATTTCATATATTTTGAACCGGTGCTTGGAATTGAAATCTAAGGGCACCGTTGAACTTGTAGCACCGGTTTTCTCTTAAAAAGACTTTCACCTCGATGGCGGTTGGTGGGAATAAAAGATATTTTTTTCCTTTTTATAATAAAATAATGAAATAATTTGTAGCCACACTATATTTTATTCAAGCCATCATGTGGAGTGTTTGTTGGTTAGAACATCCACTTATGAGTTAGAGGTGGGACCGCCACATCCGAACCTCCCATGAGAGGTTATGGTGGTGGGTCCCACCCTAGCATAACCTCTTATGATAGGTTGTGACGTGGGGACCACACGACACTTAACCCCTGATTTAATGGGTAGGGAAGGGAAACACCCCCAACCCCCTCAATTAATTTTATGTGTCGACGTAAAATTAATTGCTTCCAATTTAATTTTGAGTGTCAACATAAAATTAAATTCTTCCAATTAATTTTATGTGTCAACTTAAAATTAATTGATGTCAAATTAATTTTTTGGGTCAACATAGAATTAAATCCTATCTTTTGTTTTGATGCAGGCTATGTGGGGGAAGCCTCTTGGAATACTCCCAATAATTAAGGCAACACAACTATTAAATTTTTCCAACGCTTTTTAATTTGCATGACCCCCATTTTTAAATTAAGTAACCACATCATTGGTTTTTGGAAGATTTATAATAAATGAACCGTTATAAATTCAATGATGGTTACATACCTCTCCCCCACTCCTATATATAGGGAGCTTGGGATGAGGTTTTGGGACGGCTTCACCAAGCGACAAAACACTGGCAAAGTGACGCGACACCCAACACTTGGAGGAATACTCCTTCTCCAATGAAGAAATAATAACACTGACCTTCTTCAACTTCTTCCTCAGACACATACCGACGTAGAGCATCATCAACGAGCCAACACAACTAGTGTTTGGAGGTACTTTGCGGACACGACGAATGACAATCCTCTACGTCTTCTTTCGCGACTCCATCAATTGAACGACGCCTGCTTTTTGCATCTTCATCATCGTCAAATGAAAAGTGAGGTAGGGGTTTGTTGTATGTTGTTTAATGATTTATCATATCTCATTAAATCAAAATTTTGAGACCCTTTCTATCGTTATAACGTGGAGTGTTCGGGCCGTAGAAACACAGCCCGACCACTCCACAACATTTATGGTTTCAGAACTGTGGATCGGCGGTGACGTAACAGCGGCATGGCAATGTGGTGACGGCGATGAAGATGATGAATAAAGGTTGCACTTCCTGCAACCTCTATGAACCCTACCGCCGGTCGGGCGGCACCCGACCAGTCTACCCTCGTGCTACCCAGTGAGCGCCCCATCTGAAATTGCGGCCATCGAGGCTTGCCGGTGCCCTGCCCGCGCACCCTGTGCGCTGCCGACGCGCCCCGCACGATGTCGGCGCCCCCCGCACCTTCTCGTCGCTCGTCCGCCTTCCAGGCGCCACCCAACACACAATACGCCTTCCCGGAAACCGCCCGACACCTACCTGGCACCCCCTGGTGCCCGTGCCGCCTTCCCGGATCCCCCGGGGCACATGCCCCCTTCTCGGCACCCCCCCGGTGACCAGGCCCCCTGCCTGTGCCCCCCTGCGCCCCGGGGTGCCCAAGCCACCTTTTTGGCACCCCTTGTGGCTTGACTACTTTCTTGGCACCCCCGGGTGCCCAGGCCGGCTGCTCGGCGCCCTGGGCCATCTTCTCGGCACCCCGGGCCTTCTACCCGACGACCAGTCGGCTCCCAGATGCCCCGAGCCATCTGCCCGGTGCCCGACCGGCTTCCCGGCGCGCCACACACCCTTCCGAGTGAACTTGTGGTCTGCGCACGCCCTGAGGTTCCCACTATTGGCCTCTCTAACCGAGCCATTTGAGTCACGCCTCTCACGGTGTCGGCCAGACCTGCCACTGGCCTTCGGGTTGAGTCGCCCATGTGGCGACTTCTGTCCGAATTGTCCATGCAGTCTACTGGGCCGGGCCCAGTTGACTGGACCAAACATAGCGGGCTGAACCGCCCAACAGGATGGGTCGACCCAGACCGGGTCTACCCAGACTGAGTTGGGCCAAGTCGGTCCGACCAGGTTGGACCAGACCTGGGCCCACATTTGACTCTTTTCTTGTGTTGGCCATATCTTTGGCACCGAACGTCCGTTTGACGAACCGTCAGCAGTTCTGGTAATCTTTTTGAGAAACGTTACCTTCAAAAATACCTTATGGAAATTCGGGTTATAGTTGAGATACAGTAGGGTTGGTTCGTACACGAAACCAATCGGGGCCCCAGGACAAAAAGGCTAATAGCTCACAGACCGGGCATCCGATTGACGCGTTGTCTATTGCGTCGAGACCCCTATTACGTGGAAGAACTTTGAGAATATTTTTTGTGGGTCTTCGTGACACTTGGAGTATCGGACTGTAGCTCATGGAGCGAAACCTCCCAAGGACGAGCGAGCAGACTACAGAGACCTAGAAGCTGGCTGAGACCTAATGACTACTTGCCTGATTAATTCAGAGTGACTTGACTAGCCCAGTGTGGAGTGCTACTGTGTGAGGTGGTATACCCGAGGTACTCGACGGGAGGAGTACCTCTATAGGTTATTATGGGGAGTGCTATTATCTCAGGCGGAAGACCCATGGAAGGGACCACTATTGTGTGAGGCAGCAGACCCAGGGTACTCGACAGTAGGAGTACCTCAGCAGTCTATGGTTAGTGAGTAGCACCTCAGAGTCACGAAAAGACTAATGTGCTCGACAGAGGAGGAGTTCTCTAGCTTCCAGGGTTTCGGGAATAATCATATTGGTTTGAGTAGAGTTTATGACCTTTTTTCCCCTTGATTTAGATGGGTTACTTGATAACTTAGATATATGTATGGGTATATACCTCAGTAATGGTTATCTGTTGATTTCTTTACATTTTTGTTATCCTTTTGGGATTTTTTGAGACGTTGAAATTCTTAAGGTCCCTAATGATTATCATTATACTCACCCCTACATGGGCTATGCCCGCACCTCTTTGTATTGGTTGCATACGACAAACCATGTTGATCAGGTCAGAGAATAGCACTACTGTACGGTACCCAGAGGTGGACCACTCGATGAGAAGTACCCGGAGCAGATGGACGGACTTGGGCTGCTAAGGAGGCCATATGTACCCACCCTTCAGGTGGGAAGTCTATAGGATGACAAACCACGCTGATCAGTTGTATTGTACTTTACTGTTGGGCTTGTATTTCCGGCCCCTTTACTTTCATCACACTCTTTTGATATACAGTTTTTACATAGTGTTTTCTTACTTTTGTACTATGGTTATGTATGTTAACCTTTTATAAAGTCAATGTATTCCTAGATATAGGGATTTATGCCTTTGGCGCTAGTCGCTAGCCCCTAGCCTATGGATGGAGAGCTTGGGATAGTTAGGACACGGGCCCGAGGGGAAGGGTTGTGACATGGTAAATTTACAATTTAATAAAAATTATTTTACTATTATATAATACGTTAACGCACCATTGACAAAGAGAAAGTACATAGTAAGTGTTGTATTTTTCAATCTATTTATTATCCGAGATTTTTTATACGTCAGTATCTACTGGGACTTCTTTATCATCCACATCCATGTTTCATAAAAATGAATTTAAAAGAATTTTTTATATTTCCTATAAGATGGGTTAAATACTTTTAAACATTTTTTTTAATTTTTATTAAATGTTTTGATAGGAATAATTCCATCGTTTTCCAAAAAGGTACTTTATGACCTTTTCGTCAAATTAATGTATGGTTTTGTTAACTTATACGGTGGGTACATCTATTTTCCACTATTATAAAAACTTATGTAACAGCCCAATCTTTCACGGTATGCTTATCTTTGAATAATTCAATATCTTGCATTATACGCAACATTGAGATTCTAACACACGGTGACCAATCAAAGTAGTCGTTATGAATAGTAATACCACTTTTTAAAATTTTATAAATTTTATCTCTCAAAATGGACTTCATTTTTGGATTCGAAATTTCGAAATTTACCTAGGGTGAAATTTTGGTACTTTTCAGAGACATTTTATATTTTGATGAATAGTGAAAGTTACTAAATTTTAATTAAAAACAACATCTTTAAGTAGAATAATTAATAGTGATAAATTATGAATTTGGGTGGTTTTAAACTATATTTAGAATAGATTTCTACCATTTAATACAATTTTGATCATTGGACATAAATTCACAATTAAACTGGACATAAACAAGTGTCAATCTTTTGATAGTTATTATTTCATAATAACACGCCTTTTTTTGACAGCATGAATTAATTTTGAAATTATTTTCTGCCACTTCATTGTTTTGAATTTGGAAAAATGGATTACATATTTGCAATCAGGATGTCTAAATTATGTAAACAGGTAACATTTATTTTTATACATTTTGAATAATTAAATCAGTAAATATTTTATTTACCATGGTTGAAGGGAAAATATGGTAACTAAGGATAAAAAATAACAATACATTAATAATAATAAATTACCCACAAACGTGTCTTAATCTTATTGGTTGATACATGTCTGACCATGGGCATCTTTGGGTCGATTTTGGGACTCCATGCAGCCACATTTATGTTATATTTTAGACTATAAATATTCATTAGAAAGACAATATGATTTCCTACATAATTTTATTTTATTTATCATTTTTATAAATTTAATAATTAAATTTATTTATGACACAATAATGATGAATTATTTTCCTTATTAATGAAAGAATCAAATTATTTGTAATATAAAAGTTAAAATAAATATAATATGAATGTGTTGATGTTATAAATGATTTTTATTGGTTAATATGACAAGTTAGTATTGTTTAAAAGAATTTTTATTGAATTAATAATGTTTTTATGTCTTTTAAAAAAATCAATTATTAAATATTGTCAAAATTGACATAAACGAGTTTTTAAAACAAATATTATATTATTTATTGATATTATATTCCTAGAAGTATAAGGTTTGGCCAAAAGATTTATATCATGAGATGTGTATCATTAATGGACCACTTGGGGGTCGCTTGGATGTATATAGTATGTTTATTAACAATATAATATACAAATACAAAGTGAAATGGTAAATGTCAAACTAATTAACTATGAGTTTAAACTAAATGATAAGGTTAATATAATGACCCAAAACTATCTAAAATCTATTGGTTGAAATTATATCGACCCATACCCACCGTAGAATTTGAATAATCCACTTTGGATCCATTAGAAACCGAATATGAATTTATTATAAAATAATACTTTAAGTTATTTCTAAAGAGCACCTCCTCCCCCTTATAAAATGACACCACTTATAACCACTTCTTCAAACCTTCAAAGCCTTTTGTCTCTTCCAAACTCTACCCAATTAAGCTTTGTACATCACTATCCTGATCCTAGAAGCCTTACCTTTGTCATAAGGAACTTCAAGAGTCCTTTTTGGTTCAAACCAAAAGAAGTTACCCAAATTAAAGGTAACGACTTCTCTTAGCTTCTTTTCTTTTATTTTACATCTCAAACCCCTAAACTCTTCATATTCTTTGCTTCTATAACAAAACAAGTATCCAAAATATATTAGAATATTGTTATGAGAAGTATTTGAACTACACATACACACACCTCCATCTAATAGGTGAATAACATAATGTTTTTGTGGATGGAAACCAAACTCCTCATGAAACGATGATTGTTAAATTATCTACTACCACCTATCATGGTGGAAATTATGATGGAACTGTAATTAAATATGATATTGATGATATTAATTTTATATATAATTTTCTTTAATTCCATTTTATATGATTCCATTATTCGTTTCATGTTGTATATATAGACGATAATTTCATTTGAGGAAGTGCGGACTACCACCCCCTCAAAGTGATATGACTCATTCAAACCATACATGGAACCTATAAAAGATGGTGTTAATGAAAATAAGTAATATAAGATACTATATTATACTTTAATAATAATATTCCTATATATCATTTGGTTTTTATTTTAATTAAAATGAAAAATGAAATAGAAATAGCGTTCGTGCGTACGTACGGATTACCGTCTCCACGAACGCGATGAGATTCATTTCCCCATCATATCCATTCAAGAATAATTCTCATTTTATTGTTAAAAGTAATGTTTAGGAACTTGATATCATTATGGATATGAATAAGATACATCCGATCCATAACAAACATGGCTTATGTAACAAAGAATATAACGGAAAACAAATCAGTTAACACCCGAAACGACGATAATACTAAAATATTTTTAACAAAACAATATTAAAAGATCATATATGATATCATATTTTTATATAGGACTCTTGAATAATTTAATAACAATGATTTAAAATTATAAAGGTGGTTAACCTACCCTCAACCAAGGAAAAGTACAAGGTAAAGGGTTTTCATCTCACTCTTTAGTCTTGTGAGATTCATGCCATATTGCCACTATTACATTTTGTTTGGTGTATGTGATGCCCATAATTTTATTATTTGTGTAAGACACAATAATTTATGTGTATTTACATATTCATTTTATGATACCTCTTTTAGGGGGTGTATGTTTCGTAAGTTGCCAAATTTTTAAGGGTTAATTCCCCAATCTCATTATTATCTGATATTGATTATGTGTAAGTATTTACTGGGATATTTTTATTATCCATGTCCATTTTTCATAAAAATGATTTCAAAATGAATATTTCAAGGATTTTAGAAAGGTAATATTTATCATGATCAGATTTTTAAATGTATTAAAGATTTATATTACTAAATATTTTTAATTAATGTCCATGTTTTCAAATTGATTTTAAGGATTTATTTATATATACATGAATGTTTTGAAATGATAATTCTTTTAAAAAGTTTCAAAGTGGTATGGGAAAATTTTATTGAACAATATCTTTTAAATTAGTTCCTTTATAAATGTGTGACTTTTAAATTATTTTAAAAAGTGATATTTCTCTCAAATAGTTTTGATTTCATCGATGTCAATATCATTTGATTGATTTTATGATTATATGATACTGGATTGTTGTGATACAAAAATTCCATATTGTATTGATGGTTTTTTGAAATGTTTGAATGTGGATGTGTAATTTTTATTCCATTCATTGTTTATGGGGAAATTATTGACATTTCATATGCTAGTTTTAATACAAATGTTTATGTTATGTTTAAAACTATTCATATGAGGAATGCATTGGACTTATTAAGTGACGTGTGGATCCCTCTATAGCTCTTTGATGCATCGGTAGGTCTCATGAGACAAACTAGTGTCTTGGAACAAGGCCTTGACAAAATCCTATTTGTAGACTTGGAATAAGGCCTTTACTATGTGGTTATGATAGCATGGCATTATGCATTCCATCATTATGAAAGTGGTTAGTGATACTACATGTGATTATTCGACTAGTAGAATATCCATGTGAATAAGAAAATGGAATTACTTCATTTTATTTTTTCCATATTATGCTGAAGTTCACGTTTTAAGGCTTTTGTTTTAGTTATACATTTCCTTAAATGTTTATTCTTATTTATGAATGTTTCTGATGTATTGTTATCCTTACTGAGAATCTGATCTCACCCCTTTATATGTTTTATTTTATCCAAGATTCCAATAAGTGTATTGTGATTTATATGAAAGGTTAATCCAACGGAATAATGGAATTCATGAAGGATTATTTTTTGTTTGTATGTTATGAGTTATAATGTAACATTTATGTATGTAAACTATTTTTCAAGAATTCTAAATTGATCGGTCCTTCAGGACTTGATTCCTTGTAATCATGCCAATTTATTAAAATAATGCACTGAATCTGGATAAATGGGTTCAGGGCATTATAGTTAGTATCAGAGAAAGATCATAAATAACTTTGGAAACTATATTTATATAAACATTGATTAAATAACATTACACTAAGATAGACTTTGAGTATTAATATAGAAGAACATCCTAGAATTTTGGTAATGTAGAGATTTTGTGAGTTTCCAAGAAAATACATCTATGTCTAGATACGAGCAGGTAGAAGTGGCTCTGGCACAGATGTAATTAAGGGTAATTCCCAAAAAAACAGATTTCTGCTAGACTCGAACGAGAACTGATGCAGGAAAACGGGCCTTACTGCACTCTTGGTTATGACACTCCCAGAGGATATGCGTAGGATAATTCTCAATTTCTTTATAAACCAATAAGAAAGGTTTATGAGTGTGTATCTCCTCAATGAATATTTTTTGATTATGGATTATATCCATAAACTGTTCAATTTACTTTAGGTTTTTTACATGTTTGGAATTATGAATTGCGATTCATAAACTGACCTAGTGTATTCCATTGTTTATAAATGGTTCCAAAAAGACAGAATGAGAAGTCCATCAATACGTATGATCCAAATATTATAAAGGATCATATCTTTCATGTTATTAAGCCAACATTAAAAAGGTAAATAGTCTCCCATGTACTCTCAACATATGATGAAATAGTATCATGTGTTAATAGGATATGTAAAGAATTCGTTGAGTCTTATGGATTTGATGGGTAGAAAGAGAATAAAAGGATGGAAGAGAGAAAGATGGATATAGAGAATAGGGAAAAGAAGAATTTTACCATTTGTGATAACTGTGGTAAGAAACACCCTAGAACATGCCTGAAGGGAATGTGGGTTTGTTATAAGTTAGGAGAAAAAGTACACCAAGTACGTGAATCCAAGGGTAAGAAAAAGGTTTCAAATGTACAATGCTTCATCTGTAAGAAGTTGGGACACTACACGAACGAATTTACAAATAATCAGAGTATTCCCCAAATGATGCTGTTGGAGAATAATCATATTATGATACTACCTCAGATGAAGAAGAATGACTAGTGTTCTAATGTTGTTATTATAGGGTTATTTTATTTGAGTGTTATATCCACAATATACTGGTTATATGGAATATGGAGATAAATAAGGATTGTACTACAGTACTATTTTATTGAAAAGTTCAGATTATATGGTTCTATGAAAAGTGACATAATAGTAAGCAACACTTTTTGGAAAATACATGGTTGAAGGAAAGGTAATCCTTAATATGGTCCGGATAACGAGGTAGAGATTTTGAAATAAGGGATGGTTGATTTGAATAATTATATTGGATATTCATTACTACCTTGAAACTGATTAATGAATTTTCATCGTTGGAGTTTACAAAATTTTTGGATAGATGGATTTTATCCAGTATTATATAAAGAATAAAGGAGCATGAATGTAATCAATAAGGTTTTATGGTAATTCAGGATGTTACTATGTTTAAAAATAATACATGATGAAGGTGTTCACATTTTATTACATTGAAAAAAGGATCTTCATATTGTTTAAGTTCGTTATAAATTTTAGATTGTGAGTTTGTATATTATTATTTTGGATATGTCTAAAGGTTGGAATGGATTAAGTTTGAATGGTTAAATTTAGATTTTTATAAAAGGACAACACGCAGACCGTGTAAAAACCCGTCACATCGGACAAAGCTGTGGGAATCAAATCCACAACCATAGTGCGATTGGAATTTATCTCTTACCAATGGACTACGTGAATTACCTAGATTGTATAATTTACTTTCTTTTTTTAAATGGTATGATATGTTAATTATAAATTCATTATATTTGGAACCCTATACGATTAGGATAAATAGAGAATTTTTGAGTTGTATTATGTTTTGTAGTGAAAGATGAGTTTGTGGTAGAAACTTATTAATGAATAAAACTCTAATTATAAATTAATTATATCTGCTTATGATCTTAGCCAATCTCATAAATAAATTCCTCAACATTAAGAAATGGAACTTAGAACAAAAACATTGTACTAGATGGTACCATAGATCATCACAAATTCATGGCTTTGTGATTGTTGGACTTTTCATAGCAATGTTCTCAACCACTCCCCATCAGATATTGATGGTTAAATTTCTCTTCCATATCCATGTTTCCCTACTTGGAACCCTGGTATGTGTTATTTTTGGTAACCTTCATACTTACCACTCTTTATTTTAAATAGATGCCTCATTAATCCATTTTGCGATGTGGGATTTCAACTATGATATTTTTAAATTTCATCCACAAGTTTCCAATACCGATCATAAATTGCGAGGAAAAAATTTATTGAAGGAGGTTATAATGTAACATCCCAATCTATCATGGTATGCTTCTCTTTGAATAATGCAATAGCTTTCATTATACGCAACTTCAAGATTCTAACACACTGTGACCTATCAAAGTAGCTGTTAGGAATAGTAATACCCACTTTTTGAAATTTTATAAATTTTATCTCTCAAAATAGACTTCATTTTTGGATTAATAATTTCGAAATTAGATTTTGGTGAAATTTTGGTACTTTTCTGATAACTTTTATATTTTGATGAATAATTAAAATTACTAAATTTTATTTAAAAAACAACTTTTTTAATAAAAATAATTAATAGTTATAAATTATTAAATTGAGTGGTTTTATATTATATTTTTAATATAGTTTTACCATTTAATACAATTTTAGTGATTTGACATAATTTCACAATTAAACCGGACATAAACAAGTGTCAATCTTTTGATAGTTATAATTTCTTAAAAACACGGTTTTTGATTTGACAACGGGAAATAATTTTAAATTATTTTCTTCCACTTTAGTGTTTTGAATTTCGAAAAATGGATTCCATATTTGGAATCAGGACGTAAATTTTTTTTAAATAGGTAACTTTTATTTTTAGACATTTTGAATATTTATTTCGGTAAATATTTTATTTACCATGGTTAAAGAGTAAATCCGGTAAATAAGGGTAAAAAATAATATTATACTAATAATAAATTACCCTAAAACAAGTCCTAACCTTATTTGATGTTACATTTCCGATCATGGGCATCTTTGGGTCGATTTGGGGTTCCCTTGGAGCCACTTTTAGGTTATAAGGACACTTTATATTAATTAAGTTAAAGAAAATACTAAAATGACATAAGCATATATCTTTTAGAAAAAAAATTTTACATAGGGTTATATATGTTATATTTTTTACTATAAATATTAATTTGAAAGATAAAAACATTTCCTATATAATGGTATTTTTTTATTATTTTTATACATTTTATAATTAAATTTATTAATTACACAATAATGATGCAGTATTTTCCTTATTAATGAAAGAATCAAATAATTGGTATTATAAAACATAAAATAAATCTAATTTGAAGGTTTTGATTCCATAAACTAAATTTATTGGTAAATATGACACATTATTATTACTTAAATTAATTTGTTTCAAATTAATAAATTTTTGTATGACTATAACAAAAACCAATTATTAAATACTTTGAAAATTGACATAAATGAGTTTTTAAAACAAGTATTATTTTATTAATTAATATTCTATTCATAAAGATCTATGGTTCGGCCAAAGGACTTATATCATGATTGGAATATCATTAATGGACCACTTGGGGGTCTATTGAATGTATATGGTACGTTTATTAACAATATAATATAAAAATAGAAAGTGACGTGGTAAATCCCAAACTAATTAACTAAGAGTTAAAACTAAAAGATAAGGTTAATATAATGACCCAAACCTATCTAAAATATATTGGTCGGCATTATTTCTTCCCATACCCACCATATACTTTTAATAATCCACTTTGGATCCATTAGAAACTGAATATGAATTTATTATAAAATAATACATTACGTTTTTCCTAAAGAGCCCCTCCTCCCCCATATAAAAGGATACAACTTCTAACCAATTCATCACACTTTCAAAGCCTTTTTCCACATCCAAACTCTGCCAATTAAGCTCCCTACATCCCTCTCCTCCTCCTAGAAGCATTACCTTAGGGATAAGGCACTTTAAGGGTCCTTTTTGGTTCAAACCAATGGGTGTTACACAAATTAAAGGTAACAACTTCTCTTAGATTCTTTTATTTTATTTTACTTATACAACCCAAAAATTCTTCATATTCATTTCATTTGTAACAAAACCAGTATCCATAATATACTAGGATATTGTTATGAGAAGTATTAATACTAAAATTACACACACCTCTATCTAATGGGTGAATAACATAATGTTTCTGTGGATGGTAACCAAACATCTCACGAAACGATGATTGTTGAATTATATCCTAACACATCTCATGGTGGCCATTATGATGGAACTGTAATTAAATATGATATTATTGATATTTATATTATATATAATCTTCTGTAATTCCATTTTATATTATACCATCATTCATTTCAAGTTGTCTATATATAAGATAATTTCATTTGAGGAAGTGCGGACTACAGCCCCCTCAAAGTGATATGACTCGTTCATACTATACATGGAACGTATGAAGGATGGTGTTAATGAACATAAATAACAAATATAAGATAATATATTAAACTTGAATAATAATATACCTATGTATCATTTTCTTTTGATTTCTTTTAAAATGAAAAATTAAATAGAAGTCGCGTTCGTGCGTATGTACGGATTATCGTCTCTACGAATGCGATGAGATTCATTTCCCCATCATATCCATTCAATAATAACTCTAATTTGATGGTTAAAATTAGTGTATAAGGACTATATATCTGTATGTATATGAATAAGAAACAACATATCCATAACAAACACGGCTTACATAACAAATCATATAAAGGAAAACAAATCAGTTAACACCTGAAAAGAAGATAATTCTAAAATCTTATTATAAAAAAATATTAAAAGATCATATATCATATCATATATATATATATATATGATTATTTTATAATTTAATACAATGATTAAAATATTATATATGAGTTTAATCTACCCTCAACCAAGGAAATGTACAAGGTAAGGTGTTTTCATCTCACTCTTTATTCTCGTGAGATTCATGCCATATTGGCACTATTACCTTTTGTGTGGTGTATGTGCTGTAAAAATTGAATTATTTGTGTAATACACTTTAATTTTTGTGTATTTAAATATTCATTGTATGATACCTCTTTCATGGGGTGTATGTATCATATGATACCAAATTTGTAAGGGTTAATTCTTCAGTCTCATTATTATCCGAGATTGTTTATGTGTAAATATTTACTGGGACATTTTTATTATCCATGTCCATTTTTCATAAAAATGATTTCAAAATGAATATTTTAAGTATTTTTGAAAGTAACTCCTTATCAAGATCATAATTTTAGATGTTTCAAAGATTTATCTTCTTAAATATTTTTAATTAATGTCGATGTTTTTAAATTGATTTTAAGGATTTATTTATATGGACACGAATGTTTTGAAATGAGAATTATTTTCAAAAGTTTCAAAGTGGTATGGGACACTTTGATTCAAAAATATCTTTTAATTTACTTCCTTTTTAAATGTGTGACTCTTAAATGATTTCAAAAAAATTGATATTTCTCTCAAATAGTTTTGATTTTATCAATTTCAATATCCTTTGATGGATTTTAAGCATATTTTAAGTTGGTTTATTATGATACTGAACATCCATATTTTATTTAATATTTGTGATATGTTTGACGATGGATGTTTTATTTTTATACCATTCATGGTTTATGGAGAAAGTATTGACATTTCATATTCTAGTTTTAATACGAATGTTTATGTTATATTTAATCCTATTCATATGAGGAATGCATTGGACATAGTAAGTGACGGGTGGAGCCCGCTATAGCTTCTCGATGCATCGGTAGGTCTCACGATACAAACTAGTGTCTTGAAACAAGGCCTTGACAAAATATTATTTGTATTTTTGGCACAAGGCCTTGACTATGTGGTTATAATATAATGGCATTATGTATTCCATCATTACGAAAGTGGTTAGTGATATTTCACGTGATTATACGACTAGTAGAATATCCATGTGAATAATTACGTGGAATTACTTCATTTTTGTTTTTCTATTTTATGCTGAAGTTCAAGTTTAAATGGATTTTGTTTTAGTTATACATTTCCATAAATATTTATGCTTATTTATGAAAGTTTTTGATGTATTGTTATCCTTACTGAGCATCTAATCTCACCTCTTTCTATGTTTTATTTTTCCCAGGATTCCAAGAAGTGTATTGTGATTGATATGAAAGTTTAATCCAATGGAATAATGGAATTTGTGAAGTATTATTTATGTTGTTTTTTATGTGATGAAGTGTAATGTAACATTCATGTATGTAATCTATTTTCCATGAATGCTAAACAGATTGGTCCTTCTGAACATTATTCCTTGTAATCGTGCCAATGTATAAAAATAATGCACGGACTCTGGGTAGCTGGAGTTGGGGAGTTACACCTTATAAGCTTCCCTTAAATGTTATAAAAATATCTTCAAAACAAATTTTTTCTTTTATAATAATTTACTTTTAAATGATTTCAAAATAGAAATATATATTTCTCTCAAAAAGTTTTGATTTCATCTAAGTCAATATCATTTCATGGATTTTACACTTGATTGATGTTGATTTTTTATGATTAGATTTTCCATATTTTATTAAAGGTATTTTGATATGTTTTACTATGTATATGTTGTTTTTATTCCATTAACTATTTATGATTAAAGTAATAAAATTTTGTATTCTAGTTTAAACCAGAAGGTCTATATTATTTTTCAACCTTTTCATATGGGTAATGAATCAGACTTAGTTTGTGATGGGGGGAGCCCACTATAGCTCATCGATGCATCGGTAGGTCTCATGAGACAAACTAGGGTCTTAGCACAAGACTTTGACAAAATATTATTTGTAGTATTGGCATGAGGCCTTGACAATGTGGTTATGATGTCTGACCTTATGCATTCCGTCATTATGAAATTTATTATTGATATTTTATGTTATTATTCTACTATTAGAATATCCATGTGAATATGAAAATGGAACTATTTGATTTATATTTTTCATTTTATGATAATATTTATGTTTAAAAGGATTATGTTATAGTCTTATACATTTTTTTAATGTTTATGCATATTAATGATATTTTCTGATATATTGTTATCCTTACTGAGGATCTGAGATCACCCCATTCTATGTTTTATTTTTCCCAGAATGTGAACAAGTATTTTATGGTATACCTTCTGGGATAGGATACGGGATATATGTTTGATCATAGAGGAGAAAAATTATGTTTTTTTTTATTTCATGATTTAATGAAAAACTTATATATGTTTCTAAGACTTCCAAGGCTACTAAACTAATCGGTGTTTTGATATTTGATCCCTTTTGATCATTCCTATGTAATGTAATAATGCACCGACTCAGGGCAACTTATGTTAGGGAGTTACATAGATTAAAAACACATTATATTTAAAATTGAGATATTAAACATACCGAATAAATTCACTAAGAATAAATCATTATAAAAAGAAATACCATCCTTTAAAACCATCCCATCAGAAAAGTGTCTGAAAATAATTTATAAAATTAAAATTCCACTTCAAAATAAAAGTTTTCTTTACAAAAACTAATGAAATAATTTTCCACTAGTTAATGACATGGAATATAAACACATTCCAAAAAGATTCCAAAAACACTAAATCATATTTAAGACGTGATAACCTTTTTGGAACCATACATGTATTCATTATTAAAAATAATTTATCATCAATTTAATAACCATTTGTCCCAAAATGATTCACCATTTTATAATTTGACGAATAAATTTCTATTTTTCAGTTTTAATTTATATAATGATCACTCACAGAAAAAAATTCCATGAAAACTAAAATCTTTCATAATATACCACTAAAGTATTTATAAACCACAAAAAAATTATATGTGATTCATTATGAAAATAAAAAAATTAAAAGAGCATATCATGATAATGAAGTCAACATTACAGTAATCTGTAATGAACAATTTCAAAAAAATATTAAATTAATTTTTTTCAAAGAATTATCAATATCCCCCCCCCCCACACACAAAAACACACCACATGCTTACCCAGAATTCAAATTCTCCCATATCATCACATCAATATTCCATCCATGATTTCATTCTAAATAAAAAAATCCCTTAAATATATCCATGGCTAAAGATGTATAAATAAAAAATATGATGTAGAACAATTATTCACTAGGACACATTCCTTTATAGGAAATACTCCAATCATTGAATAGTTTTTGAAAATCATAAAAAATAATGATATTTGTTATTGTAAATTTTTTCAATTCTTAAATTTAAAAAACATTCCCATGAATAGTTTTTCTTCATCATCCCAAAATTATATGATCAACATCCACGGAAACTAATAATATATGAAATAGGATAAAAACCCATAAAATTTATCAAAAAAATCAGAATAATAATATTGTAATACCAAATATAGCTTCCTTTAGTAACTATAGTTTAATCAAAGAAGGTGGTTATTATTCACCTACTCATGATATAAATCTTGAGTTTAGATAATAATCATAATATCTTTAACACCTAGAAAAAAATATCAATATGTTGTTTAAAAAATAATGGATATTTTGATATTAAATTCACTTCTACAATTTTTTAATTAATTAAAATGGGATACCACTGTAGAGGCTCCCACTCTAGCCCCCAATAATGTCTAGTGTACATTCCTGATCAACATGGGTTGGTGAAAAGTTACCATGGTATCAAAGATAAAATATGGGAATGATTTAATATTCATATAATCAAATAATGATGTTGTGGAAACTATATAGAATCTACTACGATTTACCTAAATAGTATAAAAATATTTATTTAAAAAAACTTTGTACAAATGAATATGATAGATAAATTTGAAAATGGAAAAAAATCTCCAGAAAATATAAAATATAATTGAAAAATAAAATAGCATAGAAGAATATGTAATTAAAAAAGGTAATATAACCCCTAATGAATATCCCAATAAGTCATTCAATAGTTAAAACTAATCCAAAAAATATCTATAATATATCCTTCACATGAACCATGTACACTGAAAAATATCGGCATCTTCTCATGGAAAAAGTACTAAATCAAAAAATAGGTTCAAATAAACGTCATCTGATAGAAAACATAATATTATTTCATAAAAACACATAATTTTAAGTGTATCTATTGGGTTTTAACAAAATTATCCCAATTGGATTTCCCCAGAAATTAATTTAACTACCATTCATTATACATTCTATAAATTCTAGTCTGAATATTATTTTAAAATAGGTTTTCCACATGTTAGAGTAGAAGGAGATCAATCATTCATCATTATCAATTTACATCCTAAACCATGATTTTTTATTTATATTTTAAAGAATGACAACCAATTATTATAGTTTCCCTTGAAAATTAGCATATTATTTTTAATAAATTATCACATTTTTTAAAATTGACACACAATTCGAAAATATCAATAAATCATGTTGAATTTAAATACAAAAACCTAATGAACATAATGAATAATACCAACACCCCGAGAATATAAATTGATGAAATAAAACATATTACAATCATTTCATTATATTTTTTAACCAATTTAATATGAAAGAAGATGTAAAAAAGGTATAGGTATTACAATATTATAAATCATCTTAAAAATAATTAGACCATTAAGGGTAACAACGTGGGATCTAATATGAATGATATTGGATCTGGTTCATTGGATTGGTATCTTAGAGGATATTATATAATACTATAAAATCCCATTTTGTAACCATTATAGGTCCCAATGTATAGAACTAAGTCATAAGTGGGAGTAAATTTTCTAGAACATTTGTTTGTTTATTAAGAATAACCTTGTGATCTCCTGACTCAGGTGCCAGTCCATGGTTCCCCAATGGTAGTTGGACACATGGTCTCAAGTCTACCTCCATGAATGCTAGAGGCTACTAACTATCAATGAGGGAATGGGTTGAGTTCTTTGTGAGACTATTCCCTCACAACCATAGTGGACACATCATATAATTTATAGCATATCAATAGTAAAATAATATAAAAACATATTACACAATGGTGGAATATATTATAACAGTTGACATGTATCCTTTCATAGTAAAATAAGATATATAATAACCATGAAATTAATAATTATCAAACATAATATCTGTAAAATGAAACAAATACAAAATATGATCATAATGCAATCCATGTATCTATAAAACTATAAAATAGGTATATATGGATGCAGAAATACATGATAAAGAAAAGAATAAAAAAAGAGGCCAAAATTAACAATGCATTCCCAGAATTGTCCAAGTCATATTCTTCTAGGTTCCATCCAAAAAATTAATAAATATCATGTTTCTAAAGAGGGAAACATCCCCTTATCAAATTTTGTATGCATATAGTCTACCCGTGAACTATCAGCAGACAAGGTATGATGTGAGATAAAACTTAGTAGGCCACGAGAAATGAATTATATTCCATCAAGATAGCATAATATATACAAAAATAGTGTGATGGTATATATTAAAGTAAATAAAATATAGAAATGTAAATACATTAATAACTACATTTACCTTAGTTGGTATCAAAACATGTAATCATATGATTAATTATTTTCTATATTATAATAATTGAGGTATTATGTGACAAGGGTTTACTAAGGAATCCTATAGTAGGAATAATAGTATAGTATCTATGGTAATGAAAAATTAATCTATTATGCATATAATAATGAAGAGGATATAAGGTTGTAACGTAGGAATCCTTGACCATAGAGGTCAATCAAACCTAGTGATAACATGTATCCTATTTATAATGGGTTTGAGTGTAATACAAAGGGACTTGCCAAAAGAATTAAACTATAAAATTATTCTAACTAATTTCAAGTATCTGATCCAATGTAAAAAGGTGATAATCAATAACATTACCTAATGGGAGAATCCATTGTGTCACATGGATGATGAAATCAGGATGGAAAAAATGAGTATATCTAAGGAAAAATAATATTGGAATGATAAAAAATGGATATTACAGAATCATTCCATGAATCCCCAATAAGACAACACTCCGGTACCAAGGTCGGCATCCCCCTTAGTAATTGAAATCCATGAATTTAGATGGGGTTAACTAAGTAAAAAAGGCATTTATTCAGGAATATAAGGTTGGATTGAGTTTTTCTAATATTATATTTATGAGAAGGTCCATTGAAATTGTCCCAATATACTTAATTAGTTATTTAGTTAAGGATATGTAATACTCGTGGATTTTTTATAAGTCAATAAGTTTATTCTATTAATTCAAAACCATGAGGAATGGCTATAATTAACATTCCCCAATTTGGAACCTTAATTTCTTAATCATTAATTATTTTCACTCATCTCACTTCCATTATGTCTGGAAATGTGTCTTATATACAAGGATCTTTTTCATTCAATTATATTGAAATTGGCCAAGTGATATTTTTTTTTGTAAATTCCATTTAAAATTGATTTGTATTTATTATCATCATACACTTACCATAGAGATGTAAAGAGGAACAATGATTTAATATCCATTAGAAATTAGTTCATTTAATTATAACACTTACCTTTATGAAGGTAAAGTCAAATCACACCAGAACGGTGGTTATGATTATCATAATAACGACATAAATGCCTAAACAATGGGAAAACTTACTAAAGGTGGTATTTGTTATGTTATTAACCACTAGTGATTGGGGGATCACATATAAAATTATTTATAATATATCCATGATTATTACAATAATAACAGATGATTAAAATAGGAAATCCCCTACAAAATGGTGTGTGCACAATGATAGAATTTTATAATACGATGTGACATGGGTGATGATCAATAAACCAACTACATCAAACCAATATCATTCTCCACATTCATTATAATACTGTTGTTTTTATTGTTTTATATGAAATATGAAAAATAGATCAACTCCATGAAAATAGGGTATAAGAGGCGACATGAATACAATATCATTGAGGAGATGAAAAATGATGAATGACTTAAGATGAATATAGTACTTATCGATGCTCATCCAATGAGATAAATGGGGATCAAATTAGACATTGGATGATATAATAGTATCAAAAAATATAGAAGAGGGATTTAGTATATTAAAATGGGAGAGGAAGGAGGATATTCTCAATAGAATAAAAAATTATAGTAAAGTTAATTGTGGATTTCATTACGGGTATTTTGGTAAATATAACCAAGAAAAATAGTGGATCATGGTTTGGCCTCATGGTTGGCCAAACCATACACCAACCATGATTTTTTTCTCTAAATAAGTAAGGTTAATACATGTATTGTTCAAATATATTGATAAACCATATTCTAGTAGTGAAATTAAGCTCTTGTAAAAAACAATAAAAGTTTTTCATCGGTGTGTGAACCAACTATCATGGTTTTATCAAACTGTGTCGCTTCCATCGGAAAATTTTCCATCCCATCAATGTTATAATGAAACATGAGTCCTTCCATTCATGGTTTCTTCTAAAAATGTTTCTAGTCTATTTTTTGCAAAATATTGGGCTCCATGATCTGAATAAGGGGAAGAAATACCTAAAACATATATGACCATATTGGGAATACATATTAGGTCCAAAATAAAGAATTTTACTGAAATATAAAGGATCTATACATTAGTTAAAAAATGGGTTCCTACCTACCTCCACAATTAAACTAACTCATCCCCTTGTTCACTATCCAAGGGTGGGAATTTTGTTTTTCTGAGAACAAATCAGGCCACTGATAAAATACGTAGACCTCTCACTCCCATTTCTCATCCTATATCGGGAAATTCATCCCTAGAACCTATACTTATGGAACATATTGTCCTCATATATTCTTCATTAAATAGTCAATGATATGTACATGATAATCCTACAAATAAGAAACAATATCCAGTTTAACATCCACAAGATCAAACATATGATAATGGTCGGAATGTTAATGAAAAAGAATTGAAATATGGAAGATGTGGTCTATGGTATATTACATATAAGGTAATAGAAAATTATAGGATATTGGATCATCTTTATCTAGAAATTAAATCATTAAAAAAAATATGAAAACATTCAATGAATCTATATCGATCTATTCCTAATCCTGTTTGGTACCCACAAAAATATGTTCCACTAATAGAACACTAGAGTTCGTTGATGGAAACATAAATAAAATTTCTTTCATGACTAAGCCATAGACATAATCTTTTTATTATGTTGATCCTGCTATGATGCCTACTAGATGAGACAAGAACCTTATTAAACATCCTCTCCTTCTCTAACCAGTATAGTGGTGGAAAAAAGGAAATACTTTACAATGCCTCATCGAGATAAATCTAAATCCAAACCTAAAATACATTATTTGATAAATAAAATATGAAATGAATATTATTCATTCAGGCCTTTATGAAATAATGAATAAATTCCTCAAGCATGTCCTTCATCACTTGTATCATCACTTATGATTGACCATTGGACTAAGGGTGAATGGTTGTGCTCTAAATAACAGTTGTACCCATAGATTCCTATATCCCCATTAAGATCCTTTATGTGAAATGATGGCTCCTATCTAAAAGAAAATATGAGGGACCCAATGTGGTTGTATGATCTCATAGACATACTGTATTCCAATATCATCAATATAGGATGTCCCCAAATTGGGTAGGGACTATGAAACTATTTTAATTCAATACAAAAAACACAAAAATATGTCTCTACCTCTATAAAACCTCTATAAGTTGAATATAATTCTCAAGGAAATATGTTCTAATTTCCATTCTAGTAATAGAATTTGATGTAATAATATATATGGCCACTAGTGCTCCACCTTCACTAGTTGAAAGGTCGACCACCAATTGATAAACCCTCATATCTAATGTTTCATCCTAGGCCTCCAAAACAGGTGTCACATATAATTATAGATTTTCTAGATTCCAAGATTAACTACCCACTGAGAATCATCAGACTTGAATATAAATTACCCTCTCATATTTCTATGAACACATATATGACTATGTATATACATTACATCATCTCCATATATAGACCTACCTAGAGGTAATTATTCTCCAGCAATACACTCACAGATTACAAAGACTTAATGATCAGGAAATAACATTATATTCAAACATAAAAATATGGAAGAATTAGCTTCCAAGGCTATAAGATAATACATAACATGAATCTCATGAAACTCTAGATGTTGCTCTAAAAATAGGTCCACAAAATTTCATTCATCAGTGGCATTCTATATGGATTTTTCTTGAGTTTTATAACTCAATACCTTTTTCCACTGTATATCCCTTTCCCTACATATAGGAAAAAAATAAAATCCAAAATATTGAAGTAATTCAGTCCATATTTTTTATTATTGATTCAATTCATTCAACATAATGATATATTTGACACCCTTTTGGTCTGTATAGTCCAAAATTATCATACTCTTCAAATATTTATTCCTACAATATAATGATTTTGAAACTAATATAAGATCAAGGTCATGTTTTGGGGAATTTCTCTCTTAATTATTTATTTTTATAGATTTTTATGCAATGAATAAGTCCTCTTGTATTAGCAATGCCCCCATTCAGATGCTTCATTAATCACAGTACACTATATAACCTCTTATTTTCTATAAAATAATCATAATTAGTACAAACAAATCCTACCTTTTAGCTCCAAAATAGATTTCTCGTAATCTCCTATACAATTTTACATATCACCATTTATTTTAAAACCAAAAAGAGATGAATCAAGGTATGATATATCATGTATTAAATTTATTTAATATCCATCCATCCTCAAGAAACATTTTATATTATACAAGTTATTGTGTTTCTCAATAGAACAATAGTACTCACCTTCAAAAGGTTAACTCAAACTACATATTCTGAGATATTAAATCTCAAGGAGTGGTATTTATGGATCAAGAACTATCTCATATCATGTTTGGGATAAATTTGATTCTCTATCAATTTATTTTCAATTATATTTTAATTCCTTCCATGATCACTATTATTATGAGAATACATTAATATTGTATCCAAAAATACCATAAAAAGAATCCCGATAAGGATGGATAAATCTATTCATCAAATCCATGAAAATGGATGGAGATTTCGTAAGAATAATTTACATAAAAATATACTCATACAAACCATACATTCTATAATAATTTATATGTGGTATATAAAGGCTAGAATCGCATATTATGATAGACCAATATCAATTCAATCATTTATATTACCCTTGTTCCTTAGAGCTAGTCATACAGATCATCTATTCACAATAGTGGATTTTGGTTCTTAACTATAAATTGGAAAAATGTTAAGTTATCCACATATTTCAAAGGGTACTATCTAACATCATGGAAAAAAGTAAGGGTGAAACCCAAGAGGAAGTGATAGGTTGTATAAAAACATTGGCCTATAGATCATCCGACTATATCACCATCTCTTCGATTTTAGTTGGTTCCATCCAGTATGGAGGAATGGACACTATATAATATCCTAGAACAATCTCAATCATTAAACATACATCTCTTTCGTGAAGGAAATATAGAGAAATTGTTGATTAAAACATCTATGAAATTATTCATTCGATTAGGGAATTCATCCAAATGAAATCCTAAGTCTTCAAGGAAGACATTTAAAACCAAAAAGGTCACTCTATCAATCCCATGATACTCATGTCAATTTGTATAGGCTAGGAAATTACCCTCACCATTTTGTATTTAGATGATGAGTTAGTAATGTAAAAAACACCCTATGATGATATCAATCCAAATAGGTATGATGTGAAACAATCAATTCAATCATGATAATGACATTGAAGACTATCATATTTTGGATGAAGAGGTCCCATCTCATGGGATTATAAGATACATCAATGGGGATGTCCATGTATTAATTTATACCCTCTAATCGCAGTCCCAATAGTTTACCATGGGTCATCACCACGTAATAATATTGTATTTTAAAACTATGACTTTCCACCATCTATAAAAAGGTAAATTATTGGGAAGAATGCTTATCGAATAAGTCATATAAAATATAAGAGGCTACTATAATGGTACACTATAAAATAGATAGTAATGAACTCTTATCCTCGAGTTTTAGTTGTAATGAATGAATCTTCCCAGATCTATTCCCTTATCCCATATCTAAACTACCAAAAGTAGGATGACTCTTTTGGAACTGATTATCATAAGTTTTTATATCATGACCATGATCTCTTACTTTGAAAGATCAATTGGTAATACTCGATCTCCCTACCTAACACGACATAAAATATCATTCCCTTAAAGCTACAGATGGAATGAATCCACTATCACTCAATGATGATGTAACAGTCCCATGTAATTTCATCAGATGAACCATATATATATATATAAGAAAGAATATCCAGAGGGTCTCTATCACACCACTGTTACATAATCCCCTACCTTCTACATAGGGGTCTTCCCACAGATCTACCAATATGTGTACTCTGGATTCCACTACACCAATGAGAATCTTTGAGTGAATACTTCCTACTACTGAGAGAATATTAGGTTTACATTGCCACAAAACCTATATTACCAGAACAGGAAAATTTTCTCGGGTTTCCCTCAGTGATAAGAACATTGTTAAAAATACCAGAGAATGTAGTTTGGAAAGTAAAATTCACTTGAGTACATATGGAATTCCGGTCCCATCCCCATTATGCTGGGATCGTGATACTAAATCACATTCTAGAAGTGGTGAAAATGAATTTATCTCAATAATACATGCTCAAAAATCCATTACTGATATAAGTACCTTATCCAGATGCATATAGACTCTATATGTTCATCTGTTACCATATAAGGAATTAATTTATCATAAATGGTAGTCTAAAAATCTACCTAGACCATGCCTTATTGAAGAAAGGCCAATGAAATCACAGCCCACATGTTCTTGATAAAATAATAGAACATATGGGTTAATAAATTAACCCTCTTATATAGAGGCAGCTATAGTTTATCAAATCTAGATAGAGTGAGCTCCAACCGAGACTCAATAAAATTTGGACCATTAAACCTTGAAAATATGAGAGGATGCTGATACTAGAACATAGAATTACGATAATCCATCATTTGTGTTGGAAATGGAGCACCCTACATGGACCACATCAGATGTAGAAATCTAGCACTATGTTGAGTTTCAGTTCCCATTTTGGTTATAGCGGGCATTTCAACTGGTGGGACTATTGGAGGAATATTTGGTGGCATAGGTTTCAAAACCACTAGAGGGTTGTCATTTCTACCCTCTTAATGCAAAATCAAAGTATGCCATGGTGTCATAGCACTAAAAATTCAAAATACAAGCCTTAAAAAGTATTTTATAATATATTATCAGTAATTGAAGAAGAAAAATGAATAAGGGATAACTACCAATGGTACTACCTCAAATACCTGATTAGATGGCTAGGGTGATAGTACATATTCCTGTTTAATTGAAAGGGGTTACATAAATTGATGTATCACCTAGTACATGAATCATCATTAAATAAAAATCATTTCATTTTACAAGTCATGTTTTTCATTTTAATCAGGAATTCTCATTTATTAATTTTCTAGTATTAAATTTAAATGGTTGTATATTTGTAGTGAATTAGGATCCATAATCATTAGCAATAAAATAGATGCAATTTAATGATAATTAATCCCATTAAAATTTCGTCTATTCATGTAATAGATTAGATTCAATAGCTCAACACAATATATTACCCATTCCAATCAATTTTTTCCCATAGAACCCATAAATTCAAAACATGAAATAAATCAAATTCATCCATAAATTTGCTAGGGTAACCATTGGTAATATGTTAAAAACACATGGAAATATATCGACAATAGATCACTCAACAATCACATGAAATACATGTAAGGAATAAATTATAATCCAACTATATAACATGATATATGCATGTTATAGGAATTCTAGGTTCCTATAATGATTTATGATTATTGATTACTTGACCTACTCTCATCTGTACAAGGAGTAAATGAAATGATCATTAATTATACTAATAATAACCATCACATGTCATGGGATTTACCCAATGGAAAATGGATATCAATTGTGATGGAAAAAATATGGAACAAAATTTCTTATTTAAGGAAACTCGGAAATTAACCTAAATGTCGGAATCCTAAACCCAATGACTTCTTATAGTCGAGTTGCATAGAATTCCTAATATTATCACTAATTTCTCCAAATAGTAATTCATGAAATGAAACATGTGATAAAACATTTTTACATCTCAACCTGGGTTCCACTCAATGGTTCCCAATGCCAGTTTGTTGCATGCCCATATTCATGTCTCTCCATATTTTAGAGGATGATGACATATATTGAGGTCTTATGATGTTTCCATGGGGAGAAAATTCACTTATAACAAAAGTGGAGCATATTGGACAATTAATAAATGATAAATAGTTTATTTATATCTAAAAAAGTAAGAAGAACAAAAAATACACTATAACATTGGAAACATAACCCACTATATTGAAAACATACAAAAAAACCCGTGCAATGAATAATAATAAAACATAATTCTTGTAAACTAAATCATATAAAATTTATAATCTTAATTCATGTACTCTCTCTACAAAACTAGAAAACAAGTATACACGGAAGCATAAAATACATTCTATAAAACAGAATGAAAAGTATTCCAAATCTATCCTATAATCCAATGCACAGGTACATGGATATGTTACCAAACTCTTCAATAATCATACAAGAAATAGTAGGTGTCCAAAGTGGGATGCTTCCCCTTATATATAGTTGAATATATGTAGTCTTCCTGAGTATCATCTGTGTCCAAGATAGGTTCTTAGATTAATCACAACATGCCACCAACAATGAAATCTATAACATCCATTCAGTGTAATATAAAATGAAATTTTGACCACTTATATATTAAATTAAATTATATCCATTAATTAAAATAACATGATACCTTTTTCATCATCATCTGGTGTATGAATATGTACTCATTTAGATAATTATCATCAATATTATAAAAACATAATTAATAGGATCCAAGGAATGAACAAATAATTCAATATTAATAATAATAAGATAGGATCCATGGTAATAACCAAGGTGTCATTTATGATGATAATAATGATGAGTATCCAAGGTATTAAACTAGGAATCCTTGACCATTTGTGTTAAGACCACTCTTTGATACGCTATATCATGGATATAAGGGTTATGAGTGTAATCTAAGGGTAATAGCCCAAGGAATTACATGATAAATGATTCTATCCAAGTCCAAGGATCTCATTCATGCTAATATGGGAAAATAAATAATTGGAAGCAATGGGGGTATCCATGGGGCCACATTCCTAAAGACATCTAGCAAGATCTAAGGAGTGTCTCCAAGGATTAATATTATTAGAATGATACTGATGGAATCATATGGTTTAAGGTCTGGGGTCCAAATGAAGATAATGACTAGGTTCTAAACTGTTCATCTACATTTTAAATTATCATCATTGAATTGGGATGATTCCCTTTGGGTGAACAAACAATCCCCTTAAGAATACATATAATGCTCAATTCATACCATTCAAATAATAATGAACAATTAAACATGAAATATAATCCTTATATATAACTCCTTATTTATTTAAGGACATGTAATACACATGCGTTATAATATTACAATAGGATTAATCAATGCATTCCATAATAAGTGGAAAGGCTGTATGGAAATTTTAACATTTGGTACCTTAATTGCTTTATTATTAATTACTTTCACTCCCATACCATCCATTAAGATTGGAATGGTGTTAATGAATATGAAACCATGTCATTAAATTATATTCAAATAAGACAAGTTATATATATATATATTAAATATGATTTTTCAATTAATATTTTCATATTTTATTTACACCATTACAATGGAATGGTCCTGTAATACTACGTATTAGTACCTATTAAAAATGTGATTATTTAATTATAACACATATCCTTATGAAGAAAATTTCAAAGAAGACTATAACACTAGTGCAGAATGTCATAAAAATCCATATGAAGAAATAAAATAAAGAATGTTACTTGAGTCGTTTTTTGTAGAGTTCATAACCTATAATAATGAAAGATCCTCATAAAACCGTCTTTAGAATATGAAAATGATGATTATAAGAAATAAATATTAATTAACTAGACAATACCCAATTATATCAGCATATGCACATGATGAAAGATTATAAAAATTTATGACATTAAGGATGAGTCTTGAACCACCTAAATCAAACCTAAAACACTCTGTGAATAATGTATCATCATCTACATTGCTCTGGATATAATTTATTTAATGAACAAATCAAATCCATGAAAATAGGGCATATGATCTTACATAAATAGAGGATCATTAAGGAGATGAAAAATGATGAATGTTTAATGAAAAATAGATTTTATACCAATGAACATCCAAATATATTAATCAGGATAAAATCATCCTTCAAACAAAGGGAATAGTTCATGAAATATGGAAAATGGATTTGCGAGATCAAAATTGGTCTGGAAGGAGGCATTTATTAACTAGATTTAGAAAAATAATATTAGGGTTATTTTATTAATTAAATATGTTTATTATATTAATTTTAAAAAGAAAAACAAGGTGTATGATTTGGAGGCATGGTTGGATAAAACATGTTCAGACATAGATTAAATCACCACTTAAAATTGGTACCCAGATGGTTATGAAACATTATTTGAGAACCCATACAACAACCGTGAAATCCAACACTGCTAAAATGTACATACATTTTTAACAAGCATGTGGCCCATCCAAAACAGTTTCATCAAGGCACGTGGCATCTTTCTGATCATTTTCCACTCCCCCACTATTAGATTGAACCATGATTCCTACCCTTCATAGTATTTCTTAATTGTGTGGAATGTCTTTTTTTCCCAATAGGCTGGGGTACATTCCCTAAAAAATCCCTAGAAACCCCAAAACATTTGAGACCACATTAGAAATCCATATTATTTCCAAAATATATAAATAGACGAAAAATTAATGGATATGTACCTATGAAAAAAATCATAGTTATTACAAAGCTAGTGTAATACACAATAATATTTTCAATGTGTATAATGAGTGTTGCTATGTTATTAACACAATTATGTGATAAAAATCAAAAATAAGAAGAAAATCACATAAATATGTATTTAATGAAAAACTGATAAACCTTGTCTCACCTGAAACCACCTAAAATAAAATATCTCATTTTGCATCTATAAATAATCATCAATAATAAACATCCCACTTGGGGATAAAATCCATAGTAAATAATAATATAAATTGTATGTCTTAACATTGAATAGAAACACATGTTCTATTAAAACTAATTTAAAAAATATTCAAAAGTTCCATTGAATACATGATTGAAGTGCTAGAAAATTTTAGTACATTGAAAAACTCATTTTATAAAACATCATTTACAAATCATTTTTAATTTATACATTCACTTGTCAAAAATTATAAAATAATATAAAATTTATACAAAGATCAACAGGTCATAAATAACCTAAACCAATTAAATGAATTATTTTTCTACGAATCATTACTTATGACAACTAATATATTCATTTCACTGTAAAAATTCTAAAAAAACCACCTGAATTCAAATTCAATCATTTTAATGATCTAATCTGACATTTCAACAAACACATGGACTTTAAAATCTCTATTCCCATTATTTGATAACAATTTTAAACACATCATGGGTAATTAATATAGACATAATTTCAAATTAAAATAATTTAAAAAAAATTAATAATTCTATATCTTGTGATAAAAAGGAACAACATAAAAACACCGACATCAATCCATGTTGAAATAAGAAAAACCTCCTCACCGTCAATGATGAATTCCCAACTTTGTAAAGAACCAATTTAGAAACCCCAACAAATAAAAAAATCGGACCAAAAAAATAATAATACACCACACATAGTGATTAGGGTTTACTAGAGTGGAAAAAATAGAATAGATTTATGGTGTTTTAAGTTGAAGAATAATGATTGTATAAATCATAATGTACATCTTGGAATCTACAAAGATAGTTGCATGTACCAAGATAGTAGGTGGAGAGGGAGATTCTCTATGGGATCTCTTTTGGCCCAGTTGTTATATAGAGTGACATTGAAATGATAAAATGAATTAGAATATCTAAAATTTAATGGATAAAAACTTTACATTCACCAAAATTAAAATAGGGTAGAGGGAGGTCAGGTTGTGACCTTGTCACAGAGAAATGAACAACATTCATTCCAAAAAAATCCACACCACCCAAGTATGGTAGTGATGTGATCAAACCACTCGACATCATGATGATCTATATCCACAAACATGACTATTGTTTGAAACCCATCATGACATTGGAAGACTAACATTGTTGTGAGACACACATCCTAGAATACAACAACTCAATCCAAGACTCGATTGTGGAATATCCCCTCTTTTCTTGGTTTGAGATATAGAATGTTGATTTCAAATATCTTTATAGGCCTAGAAAAAACTATAAAAAATATATAATCATTATGGAACTTCCAAAATTATTCATATTCGATAATATAAACATGAAATTGGTAGAGTGGTTTCACACCTTACCCTTCTAATTTGTAGGAATTTTCTAATGGAATAATTTGAGAGTATATTTTGTAGATATTTTATGCACAAACTACATAATTGTTGTGCCTATGAAATAAGAGTATCAATGAGTGGATTTAAAATTTTGTTTTCTTAGTTGATAATCATATTGTGTTCCAACATCTTCCAAAAGGGTATCAAATGTGATTTTAAAATATAACACTCAATTTTGGTTTATTTGTCGAAATTTGTCTATTTTTTCAAATTTGGAGACATTATACTTCACAAAAGTCCCCAATAATACATGTTTATGATATTTATTTTTTATTTCTATTGATTACTGACTCCAATTTAATTTTAGTACAGTGTTGGTTGACTAGTTTTTAATTGTATTTGATTTTGTTTTATAATTTTTAAAAGCTAGATTTTTTAATGAGAATGGTTGGATGATACATGACATATGGAGTGAAATAACTATGTAGAGAGTATAGTGACACTAAAGAGAATGGTTAATTCCTGAATAAATATCAATGAATGAATTCGTTAACTATGGATAGTTTTATTTAAAGACAGTAACTATATATTAAATGTGTTGATAGTATATATAGTTCTTGTTATTCTATTCAATGTCTATTCACATTTTTTTATTATTGAATCTCTACTATAATTATCAACTATATACATGGGTATAAACCATTGGAAGATGACATTTTTTAATTTTTATATCATTTGTTTAATGGTTTTGGTTTTTCCTCTCAATTTTCATTTTAATTGACCATCGACATGGTCTTGTTGTAATTGTCCCATATGGTGGCTATGATCACCATAAATGATCATTGAAATATGATTTATTTTATATAGAGACATATTGGAAATATGTCTTCATCAATGGTAAGTGGTCAATGTTTTATACCTTATTTTTTTAAGAAAGATTAAAGAAGGGATGTTTTTACCCCAACCTCTTAAATATTTATCATATCATTATACCCATACCCAAAAAACACTATTTCTATATTTATATTAGTTCTTATTGATTTATTATTATAATTATTATAAATTTATAAAAATACATTATCATTGTTTTGAAAAAAACATATGGGTAACATTTATATAGATAATTGAAATAGTTATTATAATGGTCACATGTGTCTAGGTTACACATGGATTGAGTCTAAATATATATCTTAAAGAAATTATCTATAAAAACATTGGTTATAAGTAAATCCTAGGGATATTGTCTCTATTGATTATCAACATATTTAAATTTATTCCTATATATTTTCATAACCTGTGTCGATTGTGTCTATAAGAGACTTTTGGACTACCGATGGACACTATTCCAATTTACCATGGCCTTAAGACACAAATATCCTTGGTTATATCAATCAAGAATCATGAATTGTGTTCAAGGGACCATTTTTCGGTACCGAATATATAATTATACATGATGATATCATATATATTTACTGAAAAATATGAGATTTAATAAAATCTTAATATTATAATGATTGAGGAAGACATGGAGATCGAGATAAATAATTGGAAATAATTAAATATTAAAACTACATGGTGATTCAGAGGTGTTAACGACACTTCTATAGAAGATAATGTTTTTGAAAAATATTAATGAATATCCACAATAATGTTTTATTTTTTATTTTTATTTTTATTTATTATAATCCCTATATTTGGTTGAGATAATTCTGTTTTTTGAGTGGAATAGGGAATCATATTTTCTAAACTCATTGGGTGATATTAGTCAATAGTGTAATAATTAGTTATTATTTGTTATGCACTGGATTTATTAATTTATTAACATGTCTCAATATTGTAATTGATCATCACATTGATTTGATTTCCCAATACACATCATATTTAAAAATATAATTTTACATTTTACTTATATAATAAAAAATCATCTGTAAAATAGATGTTTTTGAAAAAACATAAGTACTTTTTTATATGTTAACCCCTGTTTAAATCCTTGTATGGCTAATACAATGACTAGTAATGTGGTATTAAAATAACACTTGTATAATACTCCCAAAATAAAAAAATATGATACAGATTATATTCTACATAGAACATGGAAAGACACACACATATATGAAACATTACAATTTTTTAAAAGTGAGAATATATATTCATTATATCCTTTAATATCGGCATGTAAATAAAATGAAGATAAATAAAAAATATCTAAATTTAATTAATAAAACATAACCATCCATTATATATAATCTTTTAATGATTATAAAATAATGCATATAGTGATTAAATAACTTAGTATAAATCATTTTTCTATTATACAATACCATCAATATCCTACCAATCCTTAGCCACCACATCATTATTCCTGAAAATACATGATCTTCATCCAATAAAGATCTACTATACATATATAAATAAAATTTTAAACTTGTATAATTTAAAACCACACCATGTTCCCAGATAAGGTAGAATATGTGTAACTCAATATAATTTCCCCTATAACATCACATCCCCTGAGTGAGACTGATACACATGTATATGTGTGAAAATGTCCATCATTTAGTAGTAAAAACATCCCCAATATAGATGTACTAAAATAATACAATTGGATTCACATGCACAAAATTATAAAAAAAATAATAAAAAATTAATAACGATAAGTCATATAGCCCAAAAGAGCTGCATATACCGTTCTTGAGAAGATCACAATCATTAACCCAAGATCACTAATTCTAATTTAGATTTGTAAAAAATTTAATCTTATGGTAGATCATATAACCTATATGAAAAATTATATTATTTTCCTAAAAAATTAAAGTAAAAGTGTCTCACATAACATGTGTGTCATATAAAATATAACTTATTACTTATATAAATCAATTTATTTTCTATTTTATATAGTGTGACAATATTTTTTTAATTTTGAGGGCTATAAGCTTCCATTGTGATAATGAAATACAACCATTATCCTACATGATCAGTCATGCTCCCAAAAATTAAAACTGAATAAACATGTATTAAAACACCATTGACCCATAACTAACACACATACATGATAATTGTGTAGTTCAAGACCATATAAATTGTCTTATAATATTTTTAATAATTTGTTTCCCTGGTGTTTTATTTCTTTTTAGTTTTTGGAAAAATATATATTTAAATTAAAATATAATTTTTTTTGATAATAATCTTATTATATAACAAAAAATTTAAAAATAACAACATTTTAAATATCTCATAGTGGTGATTATACTAATTAAGTAGATTATTAATGATGTTTGAAGAACAATATTAATGATTTTTAAACAATGATCATAGGATATATATATATATATCCACACATATATATATAGGCACACCCACAAATATATATATATATACATATTTATTTTTTTATGCATGTTTTGAGAAAGTTATTGATATAGGTTATATAGTCCAAAACTTTTCAACATGAATTTTATACCAAAAAAACACACACAAAATAGTAATTTATATATATATGGTTGTTTGTATGTTATTTTATAAATCATAAATATATTGTTTGTGGAAACCTATATTTTTCTCATGAGACAGTGGTAAATTATGAATTATGATATATCAGGCATCAAATAAAAGTAAATTTTTAAAATTACCCGATAAGATAACCTTAAACAAATTTCTAAAGATATCATTAATTACAGATATGGTTATTTGACCATATAATAAATATTTATTAAATTTTTTATCATGTTTTATTTTAGGGGTTATATAAAATTAATTAAATAAATAAAATTTTATCTAATGGTAATGGAAGTCAATCTCTCCATTATTAAATATCAAATGTTAATTTTGGAATCATGGTTGTATCCATAATGAGGGGCTTATCCTATGAATGGTTTAAGTTTCAATCTCAAGTTTTTGGATGTAGATCATTCTGTTTCTGGGTTTTAATAAAGGATATCTATTATTGTACATAGATTTTAGTCATATAAAACCAACAGTTTTATTTTCCCAGTACTGATCCTCTATAAATATTGAAACCCTCTAGGGATAGTTATTCGGATTATGAGTTTTTTCATTTAGAATGTCATCAATTAATAATGAGTCTAAGATGAATTTGGGAGAGAAACCACAATGACCCAATCCTAAAGAAACTATATAGTTCTATAATGGTCTGATTATGACTAATGGATTAATATATTCTTTATAATTCAATTATTATAAATTGTTATTTATTTCCACAACTTCTATATTGTCTTGAATAATTAATAATTTTAATAGAGATTGTTTGTGTTCAATTTTGATGATTTATGATAAAATAATTCAAGAAATAATTTTTTTATAATTATATAAAATAAAAATACATATCCAGATATACATTATGGACCCTCGTTCAATATATTTAAGGGTGACTATAAATCCAAAAATAACACTCTACTTTTGAGAAATGTAAGGGACTCGAATTATTTTATATTTTTTCATAATAATTTCATTAATCATGATGAAATATAAGGAAATACCATTTATTTTTGTTAATATTGACATATTAAATTCATAACTATGTATGGTTATGAGATGTGTGGTTCAGGATTCCATAGAGGAAATTTATAATGATAAAGTTTTTAAGGACTTTTTAAAGGAAATTTGACTATGTATTGGTAGTTTAGGTTCATAATGGATATTGTGGGAGAACAAGGAGGGACGTCAGTTGTTCTTTGGCCTCAATGGATTGTGGAATGAATAGAAATATGAAATAGGGGCATATTTAATCATGGATGATGTGAAGAGATCAAGGTTATTTATATATTTGGGGTAGAACGAACTATGTATTTTTCTGAACCAAGTTATACACATGGAATATCGTCAAATATGCAGTTCTGTTGTTTTTATGGTGGATTGAATCCACATGGAATGAACATTTGTATCACACGCCATATAGGACATGAACCATATGATTTGTGGTGTAGTGGAGTCAATTATCTTTCACACTATCTGACATATAGATAATATGAAAATGCTACTTGTAATACATGGGATACATGAAATGAAAACAATATTGTCAATATACATACAATATATAAAATGAACATAAAATTTATGTTATGATTAATAAAAGTAATTTTATTCCATTATTACAGGACTTATGTTTTGGCAATACATTCCTCTATACTTTGCAGGTACGAAAAATGTAACACCCCAAGCTTTCACGATACACTTCTCTTTCAATAATGCAATAGCTTGCATTGTACGCAAGTTCGAGATTCTAACACGCCGCGACCAATCAAAGTAGCAGTTATGAATAGTAAAACCCACTTTTTGAAATTATATAAATTTTATATTTCAAAATTGACTTCATTTTTATATACATAATATCGAAATTATCCTATGTTGAATTTTTGTATTTTTCTAAGAACTTCCCATTTTTTATAAATAGTGAAAAATACTTAAAAACAACTTTTTTAATCAAAATAATTTATAGTGATAAATTATACTATAGAGTGGTTTTAATGTATAATTGGAATAATGTTTTACCATTATATCCAATGGTGTTCATTAGAATTAATTTCACTTTGAAATTGAACATAAGCAATTGTCAATCTTTTGATATATATTGTTTCTTAAAAACACGCTATTAGTTGTGACAGCGGGAATTAATTATGAAATTAATTAATGAAACATATATGTTTGGAATTTTTTAATATAGACATCATTATTGAACTAGGAAGATCAATTATATCTTAGGGTGAAATTTTGGCATTGTTCTGAAAAACGTCAATTTTTGATGAATAGTGAAACCACTAAGTGGTAGTTAAAAAACTTAATTTTCATTTAAATGAAACATTACCACTTCTGTGATTTGATTTTCAAAAATCCAACATACATGGTTTTTATTAAGAAGTAAAATTTTGTTCAATGGGATTAAAATAATTTTTTGGTGAATAGTAACTTTTAAATTTAATTAATCGCGATTAAAGGTAATTAGTGACATTTAAGGTAAAAATGATATTATAAAAGTATGAAAATACCTTTAAACTTGTCCTACCCCTATTGGATGAGTCATGGACGACCAAGAAAATCCATGGGTAAACATGGGGACCCCATGGAGCCACTTTGGTAGGAAAATGACATTAAAAACTTTTTATTTAGTGTTAAAATAAAAATGTCATAAACAAGAGTTGTTTTACTAAAACAATTTTTAAATAGGGTTATACAAGTCATATTTTTGACTATAAATATTCATTAGAAATATAAAAGGATTTCCTACATCATGATAGTTTTTTTATAATTTTTAGACATTAAATAAATTAAATTATTTATGACACCATGGTGATGCAGCGATTACCTCATTAATTAACGATTTTAATAAAATGAAAAGATAATGTAAACTCTAGGCCATACACTTGTCAAAAACCTATTGGATGAGTATATATCGAACCCATATCACCTTATCCTTGATATATATAAGTTTGGGACCTTTAGAATCTGAAAAATCATATCATAATAAAGTAACATTTCAATCTTTCCAAGAGTGCCCCTTCTCTACTCTTATAAAATACCCCCACCACTACCACCTTACTCACACATTCAAAGCCTTTTGGCTTGATCAACCTCTGCCCAAATTCTCTTCCAACTCCCATAACTTACTCCTAGAAGCCTCACTTTGGGAATAATTCTTTCTAAGGAAGCCTTTGGATCAAATCAATAGAGTTACCCGATTTTAAGGTAATGTCTTCTCTTATGTTATTTTGTTTTATTTTTCTTATCCAACCCCCTAAACTCTTTTTATTCATTTAATTTGTAACAAAACCAGCATCCTAAATATACTAGGATGTTTTTATAAGAATTATTCGAGCTACACATACACACACCTACATCTAATGGTTAAAGAACATACTGTTTCTGTGGATGGCAAATTTCTGCCTCACGAAACGATGATTGTTCAACACTCATATAACACCTTAAAAGGTGACCATTAATATGTAACTATATTTATATATATTATATATAATATTTTCATGTTTTACATAATGTTCTGTATTTTTAATTTATGGAAACCCTTTATTGTTTCCATTATTGGTAAACGTGATATTTTCATTTTAGGAAGTGCGGACTACCGCCCCCTCAAAGAGATTTGAATCGTTAATACCATATGTGGGATGTATAAAGGATGGTGTAAATGATATTATATATGATATTATACTGGAATTATAATATATCTTTATATCATTATTATTTCATTAAATACGAAATAGAAATGAAAGTAGCGTTCATGTGTACGTACGTCTTACCGTCACCATGAACGGTGCATTTCATTTCTTACCTCTAAACGTTTTGGAATATTATAAATGAATGTATATACTGGATATATATAAAATATATGATATCTATATCATGAATATAATTCTGGATATAATGGATATATCACCACATGAACAACTTGTAATTATAAGAAGTTTATTTTTGACTAAAGTACCAAAGATCGACAAAACGACCGTTATTAAATTAAATAATTACATAATGTCCATAACATGGTAATAAGTGATATAAAAGGAATAAAAAAATGAAAAATTTTCTTTAGAAATTATAAATTAACTCTAGATTATTATACAGGAGGTTAATGAACGGTCGAGTCAAGAGAGGACGCAAGGTAAGGGAACTTCTTAACCCAATTTCTATTCTTTGGGTTAATCCCCTACTTTCAAATTATTTCATGATATTATTATGTCCAATATTGTATTCGTACTTTATTTATGTGTACTTATAGTTAATACACATAATAGATCTACTGTATTTAAAAAAACTGATCTTTTTAAGGGTCCGCGTCTCAATCTCCTTTCCTTGAGGCATATTTTGTTTTATACACAACTTTCTTTTATACGGTGTATAAACCCCTCTGACATTGACTTTTATTCAAAAAGGAATATTTTTTTTACAAAGCGTTTTACTAAACGACAAAAGTAATGTTTTTGTCTTACGTATGCGGAATCAAAGACTTCTCCGCTGTCGTGACCATTATTTGAGTTTCAGCTTCCTCTACAAGCCATAACTTTTTTTTAATGAAAAATAAATACAAAGTTTTAACTTTCTTTTATTTTGGTATTGAAAAAGGTTTTGAAAGTGTTTTTATTATATCAATGTGTTGTATTGATATCTTGTTATTGAAATGTTTAAATTTTATGTTTCCTTTATGAATGTTTTATGTGATACGATTATGTTATGGTTTATGATATGTTTAAACCTATTCATATGAGGAATGCATTGGAATTAACAAGTGACGGGTGGAGCCCGCTACAGCTCCTCGATGCATCGGTAGGCCTCATGAGACAATCTAGTGTATTGGAACGAGGCCTTGACAAAATCTTATTTTTGTTCTTGGCACGAGGCCTTGGCTACGTGGTTATGATAGTCTGGAATTATGCATTCCAGCATTATGAAAGTGGTTATTGATATTGCATGTGATTATTCGACCATTAGAATATCCATGTGAATAAGTAAATGGAATTATCTCATTTTACTTTTTCCATATTATGTTTATGATCAAGTTTAAAAGGCTTTTTTTAGTTATACATTTCCTTAAATGTTTGTGTTTATTTATGAAAGCTTCCGCTATATTGTTATCCTTAATGAGAATCTGATCTCACCCCTTTCAAGGTTTTAATTTTTCCAGGATTTGAAGAAGTATTTTAGGAATGACCTGCAGGGATAGTCTGAAGGGGATATGTTTGTGGAAAATGGATACTATGTTATTTTAGTTTTTCTCTTTATGATGTAATGTAACATTTATGAATGTATCTAGTGTTTCTATGGCTACTGAACTAATCGGTCATTCGAGACTTGATCTTTTGGGATCATGCCAATGTTATGAAGTAATGCACCGACTCTGGTAGCTGGGGTCGGGGAATTACAGTTGGTATCCGAGGCTGTTTAGTACAAACCTTGGAAGCTAGATTTAAATAAACTCTGATTAGAGCACATATCCTAAAGATAGACATTGCGGATTAGTATAGAATAACTTCCAAGAATTTTGTTGTTGTATAGATTTTGTGAGTTTTTCGAGCAATACATCCCTGTCTGGATACGAGCAGGTAGAGGCAGCTATGGAACATTTGTACCTAGGGTTAAAACCTGAAAACACTGCTTTGATCTAGACTCAAACGGGAACTGGTGCACGACAACAGGCCTTGCTTCACTCTTAGTTACGACACTCCCGGGGGGATATGCTTAGGATAATTCTCATTTTATTTACAAACCAATATGAAGGATTTATGAGTATATACATCATCAAATAAAATATTTTTATGATTATGGATTATATCCATAAATAGTTCAATTTATGTTAAGTATTTTACAAGTATGGAATTATGTATTTCGAATCATAAACTAATCTAGTTTATGCCATTGTTTAGAAATTGTGCCTAGTGGAAGGAATGGAAACCGTATCAATGCACGCACTCTGTGTAGAGATTTTCCTCCTTCTCAAGATAATTATTATGGAGATGGAGATACAACTAGTTCTGATCAACTTATCACCATAATGGGACAACTCACTCAGGTTATGAATAATAACCTTACTCGTATGGATCACCCTGATCCACAACATGGAGTATCAATGTTATACCGCTTCATGAGGCAACAATCTCCAACATTTAATGGGGGGTATAAATCCATTAGTAGCTGAGCAATGGATAAACTCCTTAGAGAAAATATTCCACGCCTTGCGGAGTAGCGAAAGGGATAAGGTTGTCATGGCAGTCTACCGCCTCACTAGAGATGTCGATTAGTGGTGGTCGCTGATTCAAAACAAAAAGGAAGATGATGACGTATCGAATATGGAATGGAGGGAGTTCAAAGTGATTTTATAAGAAAAATACTTTCCTCGTGACCATCGAGCAGATATGGAAAGGAAATTTGTGAGTCTGAGACAAAAGGAGGATGAGAATGTCACAAAGTATGAGGCCAACTATACTAGGATAGAGAGGTATGCTGCAGATTATATACGTAACCCAAGAGGTAAGATTGATCATTTCATTGATGGGTTAAAACCATTTCTCTGTCGAGATTTTGTATCACAATCCTTCTCGTCATACGAAGATATTGTCTCATTTGCTATCAAGACAGAAAAGGAATTCTCTAAATCTTATGACAATAAAGTAAAGTAAGAGAAGAAGAGAACGGTAGAACAAGAGACATATAAAGGGAAAAAAGGAAAAGAAGGATTTTCCATTATGCGATAATTGTGGGAAAAATCACCCCAGTACTTGCCTATAAGGAATGGGAGTTTGTTTTAAATGTGGAGAAAAAGGTCACCATGCGCGTTATTGCAAGGGAAATAAAGAGGCTATCAATGTTGAATGCTACAATTGTAGGGAAATGGGGAATTATGAGAATGAATGTCCTAAGCGCCAGGGAAACTTACCTCAGAAAAGGCCAAGGGATGAAGGCCAATCTTATGTTATTACTACAGTTGAAGTGGAATAATTAATGTATTGGTGCTTTTGGACTCAAGGATTATATTTTGGTTATAAGAATAATGTGATATATATAAGTATTCTACTGCAGTACTTGGTGTTTCAGTATGGTTTTAATATGATGAAGGTAATAATATTTTTAGTATGTGACAAAAAGGAAACTTTAATTAGTTTGGGGAATCTGATGTTACAATTGATTTTGGAATTTAAGGATCTTTTAGATAAAGTCGCGACGGAGGTATTTTGGATAACTCTAAAGGTTGGAATGGATTAAGTTGAACTTTGTATAGTATTATTTAAGGTTAAAACATCTATTATGATTATTTTTGGAATATTATAATACTATAGTTTTAGGAAAAGGACAACCTGCAGGTTGGGGGATAACTCATCACGTCGGAAAAAACTGCATGAATCGAACCCACAACCATAGTGCAACAGGCCCTTATTACCTACCACTATCCTACAAGAAGTCCCTGGTTATTACAAAAAAGTTTTCCTAATCTAAATGGTATGTGTTAATATTTGGAACCTTATACAATTAGGTTAAATAGAATATTTTTGTGTTCTATTTCCTTTTGGAGTGAAAGATGGGTTTGTGGTAATAAATTTATTAAAGAATGAAAGTCTACATGACAAGTAAGTATATTTCCTTATGCTCTTAGTAAATCTCTTAAATAAATTCCTCAACATTATCAAGGGTGACTTAAAACAAAAACGTTGTTGGTTAACTTTTCCAACTGGGGATTCAATGATCTTTTAACCAATCACAAGTTTTTTATTTTCTTGTGGTTAACATTCTCCTAACCCAGTTTTCTACAACTCTCCATTAGACCTTGATGGTTTGTTTTTCCTCTATATCCATATTTTCATAGAATCCTTGTATGGGCTATCTCGGGTGACCTTTGTACTTATCTTTCTATCTTTTAAAGTTATATTTTTATTAACCTTATTTCCGATGTGGGTTTTCCACAAAGGTATTTCCTATCTTCAACCTTTTATTTTCAAAGAAAAATTTCAAATTGCAAGGACGCAATTTTTTGAAGGAGGGGAGAATGTAACACCCTAAGATTTCATGATACACTCCTCTTTCAATAATGCAATAGCCTGCATTGTACGCAAGTTCGAGATTCTAACATGCTGCGACCAATCAAAGTAGTAGTTATGAATATTAATACCCACATTTTCAAATTATATAAATTTTATATTTCAAAATTGACTTCATTTTTTAATTCGGAATATCGAAATTAGCCTATGTTGAATTTTTTGTATTTTTCTAAGAACATCCAATTTTTTATGAATAGTGAAAAATACTTAAAAACAACTTTTTTAATCAAAATAATTTATAGTGATAAAATATATTATTGAGTGGTTTTGAAGTATAATTGGAATATATTTTTACCATTATATCAAATGGTGGTTATTAGAATTAATATCACTTTGAAATTGAACACAAACAATTGTCAATCTTTTGATATATATTGTTTCTTAAAAACACGCTATTTGTTGTGACAGCGGGAATTAATTATGAAATTAATTAATGCAACTTATATTTTTGAAATTTTTTAAAATAGACTTCATTTTTGAATTCGGAATATCAATTATATCTTAGGGTGAAATTTTGGCATTGTTCTGAAAAACATCAATTTTTGATGAATAGTGAAACCACTAAGTGGTAGTTAAAAAACTTATTTTTCGTTTAAATGAAACATTACCGCTTCTGTGATTTGATTTTAAAAAACCCAACATACATGGTTTTCATTAGGAAGTAAAATTTGGTTCAATGGGATTAAAATAATTTTTTGGTGAATAGTAACTTTTAAGTTTAATTAATCGCGATTAAAGGTAATTAGTGAAATTTAAGGTAAAAATGATATTATAAAAATATTAAAATACCTTTAAACTTTTCATACCCCTATTGGATGAGTCATGTCCGACCAAGACAATCCATGGGTCAAATTGGGGACCCCATGGAGCCACTTTGGTAGGAAAATGACAATAAAAACTTTTTATTTAATGTTAAAATAAAAATGTCATAAACAAGAGTTGTTTTACTAAAACAATTTTTAAATAGGGTTATACAAGCCATATTATTTACTATAAATATTAATTATAAATCTAAAAAGATTTCCTACATCATGATTTTTTTTATAATTTTTAGAAAATAAATAATTTAAATTATTTATGACACCATGATGATGGAGCGATTACCTCATTAATTTACGATTTAAATAAAATGAAAAGATAATGTAAAATCTAAGACTTACACTTGTCAAAAACCTATTGGATGAGTACATTTAGAACCCTTATCATTTTATCCTAGAAATATATAATTTTGGGACATTTAGAATCTGAAATAGCATTTCATAATAAAGTAACATTTCAATCTTTCCAAGAGTTCCCCTTCTCTCCTCTTATAAAAGGCCCCCACCACTACCACCTTACTCACACCTTAAAAATCCTTTTGTCTCGGCCGTCCTCTGCCCAAATAATCTCCCAAATTCCCTCCCTTACTCCTAGAAGCCTCACTTTGGGCAGAATTTTTCCCAAGGAAGCCTTTGGCTCAAATCAATAGAGTTACCTGATTTTAAGGTAATGTCTTCTCTTATGTTATTTTGTTTTATTTTTCTTATCCAATCCCATAAACTCTTTTTATTAATTTATTTTGTAACAAAACTAGTATCCTAAATATAATAGGATGTTGTTATAATAATTATTCGAGCTACACTTACACACACCTACATCTAATGGTTAAATAACATATTGTTTCGGTGGATGGCGAATTTCTGCCTCACGAAACGATGATTGTTCAACACTCACATAACACCTTCAAAGGTGGCCATTAATATGTCACTATATTTATATATATGATATATAATATGTTTATGTTTTACTTAAGGTTCTTTATTTTTCATTTATGGCATACCTTTATTGTTTCGATTATGGGTAAACGCGATATTTTCATTTTAGGAAGTGCGGACTACCGCCCCCTCATAGTGATTTGAATCATTAATCCCATATGTGGGATGTATAAAGGATAGAGTAAGTGATATTATATATGATATTATACTAGATTTATAATATACCTTTATATCATTATGATTTCATTAAATATGAAATAGAAATGAAAGTAGTGTCCATGCGTACGTACGGCTTACCGTCTCCACGAACGATGCATTTTATTTCATACCTCTAAACGTAATGGAATATTATTAATGCTTGTATATACTGGATATATATGAGATATATGATATCTATATCATGAATATAATTCTGTATATAATGGATATATCACCACATGAACAACATGTAATTATAAGAAGTATATTTTTGACTCAAGTACCAAAGATCAACAAAACGACCGTTATTAACGTAAATAATTACATAATGTTCATAACATGGTAATAAGTGATATAAAAGGAATAAAAAACATGAAAAAGGTTCTTAGGAAATTATAAATTAACTCTAGTTTATTATTCAGGAGGTTAAAGAACGGTCCAGTCAAGAGAGGACGCAACGTAAGGGAACTTCTTAACCCAGTTTCTATTCTTTAGGTTAATCTCCTACTTAAAAATTATGTCATGATATCATTATGTCCAATATTGTATTTGTACTATATTTATGTGTACTTATAGTGAATACACATAATAGATCTACTGTATTTAAAAAAATTGATCTTCTTAAGGGTCTTCGTCTCAATCTCCTTTCATTGAGGCATATTTTGTTTTATACACAACTTTCTTTTATACGGTGTATAAACCCCTCTGACTTTGACTTTTATTCAAAAATGAATCTTTTTTTTACAAAGTGTTTTACTAAACTACAAAAGGAATGTTTTTGTCTTACGTATGCAGCGACAAAGAATTCTCCGCCGTCGTGACCACTATTTTGAGTTTCGGCTTCCTCTACAAGCCATAACTTTTTTTAATGAAAAATAAATACAATGTTTTAACTTTATTTTATTTTGTATTGAAAATGGTTTTTAAAGTATTTTTATTATATCAATGTGTTGTATTGCTATCTTGTGATTGAAATGTGGAAATTTTATGTTTCCTTTATGCATGTTTTATGTAGTACAATTATGTTATGGTTTATGATATGTTTAAACCTATTCATATGAGGAATGCATTCGACTTAACATGTGACGGGTGGATCCCGCTACAGCTCCTCGATGCATCGGTAGGTCTCATGAGACAAACTAGTGTCTTGGAACGAGGCCTTGACAAAATCTTATTTGTGGTCTTAGCATGAGGCCTTGGCAACGTGTACATGATAGTCTGGCATTATGCATTCCATCATTATGAAAGTGGTTATTGATATTGCATGTGATTATTCGACTAGTAGAATATCCATGTCAATAAGTAAATGTCATTATCTCATTTTACTTTTTCCATATTATGTTGAAGATCAAGTTTAAAAGGCTTTTGTTTTAGTTATACATTGCTTTAAATGTTTATGTTTATTTATGAAAGCTTCCGCTATATTGTTATCCTTACTGAGCATCTGAGCTCACCCCTTTCAATGTTTTAATTTTTCCAGGATGTGAAGAAATATTTTAGGAATGATCTGCAGGGATAGTCTGAAGCGGATATGAGTGTGGAAAATGGATACTATGTTATTGTAGTTTTTCACTTTATGATGTAATGTAACATTTATGAATGTATCTAGTGTTTCCAAGGCTACTAAACTAATCGGTCATTCGAGGCTTGATCTTTTGTGATCATGCCAATGTTACGAAGTAATGCACCGACTCTGGGTAGCTAGGGTGGGGGCGTTACAAAAAATCATGTTCACAGTAGTATACTTAGTGTTGGACACCCCCATGGAATGTAAGTACAAGTACATAAACTAACCTATAATTGTATGATACACTCTATTTCCTGTAAAATTATATGTTGTGTAAATTTTATAAAAAATCATATTTTAACATCTTCATACCTGGGACTCTGATTTAGGAACATTGAATGCCATTAATTATTAGTTTTATTATTTTAAACACAATGGTTCATCCATCATTTCAATTAGAGGTGAAAAAAATCTATTATGTGAATTTGAAAGAAATATATTTTTAATGAATACATGGCTAGGATCAAACATGATAGTTATAGTGAGTAGGGTATTAGATACTAACTTGGTAACATTGTATTTATTGGGTTTTTTCCGTTAAATTATTCACATAGTTTGGTGCACCATATATTTTTTGGGAAATTGTTTTGACATGTATGTGAATTGATTTATTACTCCATTAAACCCATGATGAAATTGGTCACATACAAAATTGATAGTGGTTGGAATTCACCTATCAGTAGGGTATGAGTCTGTTATCCATGGAGTTTGGTACTCCCCCATCCAATATTCTCCACTAGATGAGTCATGGTTTATTTTATTGCAATTTGTTACTCCATTGAACTACACTTACCTTCAGCATAGGATAGGCCCCCGTAGTACATTCTATAATCCATATGGTTTTAAAAAATAAATATTGTTATGGGAGGAAGGGGTTAGAAATAATATGGGTAAAAATAATTATTTTAAATAGATTGGGACTATAAATATGTTTAATTATTTGTGACATGGTATATATAGATGAGAGAATTTAATAGTCCCTCAAAAGACACATATACAACAAAGAGGAGTGGGTCCACCATAATGGATTAATATATAAACATGGATGTTAAAAATTATTTTTAGTTTGTATTAATCCAACCATATTAAACCTTATGAAATCCTTCGATGCATTTATCTTGGGATATATTGGTTGGATATTGAAATCTAAATTTTTGTGAATAGTTATAAATTCAAATTATATATTTTCTCATGATATATGACCCATTATAAAATAAAAGTTGATATGATTTATATTTTTCAATATACATTTAAATAATTTTTTATTTAATATTTGGAATTTTTCATCTTTCTTGTTTCTTCAATGTACCAATGGTTGTCTTACTTAGTATTTTTTTCATTTATTTAGGGTTTATAGGTAGACTACAATATATACCTATGATCTCACCTCCTCAGGTTTCATGTACTCATTTTTTATGTTAGTTTATATATATATAAATATTTAAGATAACAATAGTGGAATCCTTTTAGGAGTTTCTTGTTATGAGATAATGTTTTTTGGGTTGTATGGGTCCAAATAGATCAATGTAGTCATTGTGACAATAATAGTTTAAGAAAAGAATATTATTACTTTTAATAATTAAGATATTTACATATGTCTCAAAAAATTTCTCATGGAATAAGAGTTTATTTTTTTCATATATATATATATATATATATTAATAATTACTGGTTATTTTTTTCATTAGAGATATATGTACGATTCAGGTTGATATTGGATAAATCCTCCCGATGTTGTTTATATCTTCATTATAATAGTATCTATGAACTATCCTACTGGGGGATGTTATGGGGTGGAATTATCTACTTATTAATGACTCTAAAATATCCTCTACATGTTGGGTAATATATCAGTCATGTCAGAGTAGTTGAGTTCATGGTACAGAGTGTATAGATTGTAGTCAGGTATGGATTTCATGCGCAATTTAGAATACAATTTTAATAGTTTTTATTTATATATTAAATAATGGATCATAGTGTTTGCATGATGTTCATTGGGTTTTCTAAAATACCATTATAATATATTTATTGATTAAAAACTCTACTCCATAATTTTTGGTGCATATTTTTGTTATTACATGCATCATTCTGTGGTAAGTTGGGATATATCATGTCATTCTTATGGATTCTAATCCAAATAATCATTAACAAATTTTTTTACATATTGAAACATAATTCATTTAATGTATAGAAATACAGATCATATAAATTATAAGGTTCATATTGAGGTCCTTAAATTTATTGAGCTTCATCTTGTTGGTAGAAGAATAAGTCATAAATTCAGAAAATCGAACAAGGGATGTCATTATCCCGTGGGAAATTTTATATCTTCTAATAATTATTCTTGTAAAACATCATATAGAGTAGATGATACATTGAAATTATCTAGATGTGAATACCCATGAATCGAGTTCACTATATTACTTGAGTATAAAATGATTCTCTATTTATGATATTAACAAAATCATAATCAAATAGTATATTGACCGGGGTGAGAAACTCATTCAATTATTCTTTTTTGGACTCATTAAAAGGATGTGGATTCATTTTATTAATTTATTCTACATTATTTTTGGTTAGTTATTATGGTTTAATGATTAAATGTACGTTAATTGGGATATAAATTATATATAAATAATTTATTGCAAAATATGAAGGTTTAATATTTATATTTAAAAATACATTAGTATCCATTATTATTATATAATTTATTCTTGTTTTGGATTTGAAATTTTCTAAAAGAATAATTCATTCATTTAAATTTTATTTTGTAATTCAATAATATTTTAATTTCTTCTTGAATGTTAAAAAATAGAAAACATTATGAAATTTTTTTAGAAAAATTATAAAATTTCATTTTAGGAGAGCTAAGTATTAAAAATGATTTCAATGTACATAGAAAACCACATGTTCGAATTAATATAAAAAAAATTCAAATAAATATTTTTTTATATAACCATATCCACAAATCTAAATTGCGGTGTACTCTAATTCCCCCATACTATCTTATCAGTGTTTCCAAATATTGGTGATTGACAACTAACAAAATATTATACATAGATGAATGTTCCATGTACATCATTTCCAATTTGTGAGAAATATGGTCCATCTAGAAACCAAATTTGAGAATTTTTACGAGGTGATGATGCTGGAAATAAAATTAATTGATAAATTTTATTTCTCACATGTTGATGAATGTTTTCAACATTTGAGAATCATGGAGGTTTCTTGAAAATTAAAAAAATGGGAAATTCGTATCCAAATCCAGGATACTCATTTCAAAATAAACTATGAATATATCCCAATGGTTTAGAAAAATTAGATATGCACAAATCCTTAGTCACCCATATATATTGAAGTATCTAGAGTGAGATTATTCATTCTTCCGAGTTTTTAATTTTGATGGGAAATGAATTCATTTATGAAGCCTCATCAGATATCAAAGATGATTTTGATAATATCAAACCAAGTTTTCATGTGGTGTCTTGAGATATGATCATAAATAAGCACGGCGTAGTTGAGAAGAGAATGTTGTGAACCAACTGAATTATTATATTAGTGAAAAATATAGAAGAGATAAATATATTTGATATATGATCTAACTCACTTTCTGTACCAATTTTATTTTCACATTTCTCTACATTAATTATTCAAATGGAATAAATAATTTTTTCTCAAATTTAATTTATTTTATGAAAAATATACATGAGTAATGAGCCTATGTTGCTAATTTTTTTTCTGTTCAAGATAATTATCGTGATGGAATATACCCTCATCCTTATAACTGCCCATATATTGATGATTGTACAGATCTTTGTTTTTGTTGTTTGAAGTCATTGTTCCATACTATTAAGGGTGATATATGGATGTATCGAGATATCAAGAGTGTTTGAGGATTGTTTAGAGTCTGAAGATCTAAAAAATGTAGAGGCATACTTATCTTTATGGTTAGTGAGACATTTGTGATAACCATAAGAATCAACAATGCAGTGACATAGTGCACAATAAGAGGCGACACAATTTTTATACAACCATGCGAGATAGGTATCATGCCCATGTGTGTACAAAACTATTTTTAGTAGTTTTTTGGGTGGAATTCACATGGTTAATTGAATTGTGCACTATGCGTTTGAAATAAGGGTTATGGGATATTTAATAGTGTATGATTGGGGCATAGATTGGAAAACTATGTATCCAAATTATTCGAACCCTTATTTGAGGAGTATTTTCATGATTCCCCCACCTGAAATAATGTAAACCCCTCACCCTATTTTTTTCCTCATATTGTGGAAAACCTACTTATTTTTATCTCTCCTGAGATCTCACTCATCATTTTCAAGGATACCTGATAACACCTATCTTAGATCACTACATTCCTCACCATCGGAATGAAAATGGAAAGATACCTAATAATCTTTCTTCCTTTATTAATTTATCATTATTTATATTAAGATTTTATGTTATGATATTTTATGCCCTATTTGCGGGGTATTGGTCCATTCATATGTTTTCTCTTCTTCAAGATCAAATCAAAGGATATAACTAAATGACTAGATTCTTCTGAACATAATGAATGTGTTTTATAAATTTTACATAATTTTTTAGGTGTTTTATAGAATTTTTGACATTGTGACACATATCAAAATATTCTACAGGTCGAATAAAATTGAGTTCCACCTCTCAAATTATTTTTAGCATGTCATAGAACTCTGATTTACCTTTATTACCTAGTTAGAGGGTTCCTATATATTTTATTCTACCCTTATTGGTGTGTAGAATTAATTTTTCACCTTGAGATAAATTTTTATATTTTTTGACCACTATCTATGTGTTTTTCTAACCTCTAATATGCTTTTAATTTACATATAAATTGAATTTCATAGTATAATTTAATAGATGTATTTGAAAAATCCCTGCCATGTGTTATTTATTCATAAGCATGAATTATATGAGTTGGGAGACTAATATCTAAAATTTAATTCATGATTCTAAATGATATAAGGTAATATCACATATTTATTATTATTGATCCACATATAATATCTAGTGAACAATGATTAAGGGTTCTATTGAGCATTGAATTTTATGCTCACTAATGTTGGGTGTGGGTATGATATCTCACACCATCTAACTAATTTGGGTGGTGGAAATGATGTTCCATTTTTCTTTACAGATAGTTTTTGGTATGATGAATCATCCCACAGTCTATATTAGTGGGATTGAAAAATCACATTCATAAATGATTTTTGGCTAGTACCCATGGTGGACCCGTTGACTAATTATAGTAGTTATGGATTCCAGATATATGAACATGCACAGTTATAACCTAAAATCCATGTATATTCCTATAAATAACCATACATATCGAGTATGTATACAGATAAACATACTATATAAATATATGATGACCTATATATTATTTATACTAATGAGACTAATTCCAACCTATTCCGATGAATGTACAATATTCTAGGTGACATAACGATGCCTAATACGACTACTATTTACATTCCATCATTGTTTATTATTTATTATAACTACACAATAGTATGTTATTCAAACCATCTAGATTATTATATACCCCATTGGTTATGGACTACTGGGTTTATGTCCCTCCATACTCGGGCCGCCCTTCATACCGAAGAAGACATCATGAATGTATGTGTTGATGAGGGATTGATTGATGTCACTAATTATTGATTTTTTATTATAGATAGGGGAATTAAAGTATAATACAAAGAGTACACTCTAGATGATTATTAGGCCTCATCTATCATATGTGGAGGAATTTGTGAGGCCATGTGAGCCACTGACCTATGTCACTTTTTTAATGGTTCCCAAGAGATGATTTTACAATGTGGTATCCGATATTATATTATTTTTTTCATTACTATTTTTGTGTTAAAAATGAGACTTAAGAGTAATGTAATTTTTTTATTATAAGGTTCCTAGGAGTAGTTAACCAACACATAGGGGAATCCCAAATTAAACATGATGGGATATTGTTGTTCTGGTTTTTCTCCTATTACATATGATTTATTTCACTATTGTAGGATGTAAATGTTTTGTGATATTATAAATATTGACACTATTACAATTATAAATTATATTCTTTACTTTTCATACTAATGATTCATATAATCATCTATTGCATTATTATTGGCACATCAAGAAATATATGCGATGAATTAATCATTGTTATAGATATTTTTTGTGTATTTTCCATCTTCATGTTTTTATATTATTGATTATTAAATAATAAAATGTGGTAAAAATTTTCTAGGTGGAAATAATTGGGTAAATTAAACTTCGTACATAAATATAAATATGTTTTCTTATAAAAAATTGTGACATACCCTTGAAAGGCCAATTATATAATATTGTGTGTTTTTGATCAACAAGTTACATAAGCCGAAACAATGTTATTTGATTTAATTTCATGAATTCAAGTGGTAATTTATGGAGAATGTAATTCTATAAATCATAAGAAGTGTTTCATGTAATAAAATTATTCAATAAGACCAATTAAATCCTAATAATGAATGTAAAAGATAGGTAACAATAAATATTTTCGAATTTAAATTTATAAGGATTGTAAAATTTATAAATTTATAATGTTGATACATATAACTATAACATGTTTTATGTATTTTCATATGAATGAGTTTAAAATAAAATTAAATATAAAAATATCTAATGGAACTGTTACCACTAAATGGGATTTCAATTGCAATGTAAAGGGTTTTTTACTCTATTCTATGAAATTAACACTCCATATATCAGAACTAATGCAGGTTAAAATGAGACATTTAATGATCCCCGTAATTAGTAAGGGATTTTTGGGAGTTTCTATTATATCTTTTATATATTAATGGTTTTTCGCGTAACACATGGTCCTGGATTTTAGGAGGAGGTGGAGATTTTGTATCATTTCTATAGGAAATATGTGTACCTTTTATGTTATCCATTAGTAATATTCAACTATTATGTTATCTTTTGAGGTGTTTGTTAGGCATTGAAGAATCATGACACTATGATGACTTCATGTCATAATCAAAGAAGGTGGTGGCACACATGCATTGGAGGATGTGGGCCTTGAGCCACCATTTTTATCTCTAGTAGTGCCACAAGAGGATCTACTCTATATTCTTGATATGGGTACACGAGACCAATTTTAATAGGGATTTTTTCTTATAAAGTAGTAATTTAATAGAATTTCGTAACCTACCATTCCATCGAAGAGTTGACCTTGATGTTCCAGATGTAGAATAATCCCAACCATTCAAGGGATATAGGACCTCAGCCTGTTGAGTCATGGTTTGAGGCCAGGATGTTTGTTTTCATTCCTTAAGAGATGACTCAGCAGGGCAGGGCCAATTTTATTTCTATATGAAACATGGTTCTACTAAGTGATTGTGGTATGTCATTACCCATGTATATTAATATTGATATATGATATGTAGGTATTTTTATATAGCCTTAATTGGTTAAAAACTTCAATAGAAACTGGGGAGTAATAATTATAGATTGTCGATGAACCTAAATTTAGGATCTATTTCCCTTATAGAGTGTTCAATTCATTTTACAATGATTCATTGATTCACATTGACTCTAGCTAGAGATGTTATGTTTAATATAAGGTGATTTGAGGATGATATTATATACACCATACAATCATCGATTAGAGTTTCCCAGTTGAATATTATTTCATGATAGTCAACTATACCCTCACTATTAATTGAAATTTGAGGTAATTAAATGACGTGAGATGTGGTATTTCAACACCCAGACCTACCAGGGGTTCATCTACATTGAATAAGGGTTTCATTGGTGGTTCTCATAGGGTTAGTAGAAGTTAAGAAACATAAAATAACTCTATATTTATATATCATTATTGTTGGAAGCTAGGATCTAAAAAAAATTGTGTATCTGGGATCTATTAGAGTAACTATGATTCATTAGGAAGGGGAATATCTTATGTATCTCTTAGACTATTCCATAAATAAATATATAGAGATTGTGGGGAAATAATGAATCCACACTTTGGAGAGGGACTATTAATATCTCTCTAACAAAGTAGTTGGAATACCACCAACCACTCAAGATGAGGTGGTGGTTGAAGAAAAGTAAATCATACTTAGGAATTACAGTGCATGTAGAATGAAACTAATATGGGTAGTAAGGTTATAATTTATGTAAATGGTAGGATCTAGCGTTTGGATTTCATTATATTCCTAAGGATTAGAGTGCCATACATTATATGGTTATAGGTAAGAATCTAGTATCCTCTACTTATGTTTATTCTATATTTGACATAAGAACAATAAAATATTTTATATCTATGAAAATTATGGAGATTTTGGGCATCAAGATATAGTACATTATGGAATAATGTAAATTGATACCCCATTGGGTATCTGATATGTGTGTTTTCACTGATGTACAAAATTTCAACTTGAGAGAAGTGGATTTCTTATCACATGGAAAATTCAGATCCTCTACGTGATTGTTTGTAACACCCGAGACTTCTATGAGAAATATTTTTGTTTTTATAAATCATAAAAGTAATATTTCACTACACATAACTCTATATTGGCATTCTTTACATGCAATCGCGACCTTCCTCGATAGCTTGCATCATACACAAAACCGAGTTTCACTAAACAATGATATGCTATTAAAATATTATTAAAAATAGCCGTTATGAATAGTAATAACAACTTTTTAAAAATTTATAAATTTTATTTTTCAAAATGGACTTCATTTTTGGATTCTGAATATCGAAATTATCCTAGGGTGAAATTTTGGTATTTTTCTGAAAACATTCAATTTTTGATGAATAATGAAACAACTAAGTGGTAGTTAAAAAACTGAATCTTTCATAAAACATAATTTTACCTCTTCTTTGAGTAAAAATTCAAAAATCTGAGAAACATGGTTGATGTCAGTAAGTAAAATGTGGTTCAATGAGATGAAAATAATTTTTGGTAAATAGTAACTTTTTACTTTTATTTACCACTGTTAAAAGTAAATAGGGTAATTAAGGGTAAAAATGATATTATTATTACCCTAAAACATGTCCTAATTATATTGGATAAGTTTAATTCGACCAAAAACAAACTTAGGAATAAAATATGACCATTTAGGCCTACTTGGATTAGATTTGGACATTTATTATTAATTTATTTAAAGAAGGGTTAAAATAGTTAAAATCAAAGTTTAATAAGTAAATAATTTTTAATATAAGGTTATATATAAGATAAATTCGAATATAAATATTTATTAGAAAGATAAAAATATTTCCTTCATAATTTTATTTTATTTGTAATTTTTAGACATTAAATAATTTAATTTATTTATTACACAATGATGATGCAATAATTATCTTATTAATGAAATATTGACATAATTGATGTTATAAATACCAAAATAAATGTAATTTGAAACTTTTTATGAATTCCAAAAAATTTATAGATTAATATGACATGTTATTATTGATTTAATTAACTTTGTTCGAACTAATAATTATGTTATCATTTTCTCAAAAATCAATTACTAAATAGTATCAAAATTGACATAAAATAGTTTTTAAAAAAAATATTATATTATTAATTGTTATTTTATTCCTAAAAATCTAAGTTTCGGCCAAATGACTTATATAAGGTTATATATATTAATAGTAAACAACTTGGGGTTCGTTTGGATTGTTATAGTATGTTTATTAACCTTATAGTGTAAGAACACAAGAAGACATGGTAAAAGTAAAATTATTTAACTTAATGTTACATCTAAATGATAAGGTCAAAATAGGAACGTAAACTTGTCTTAATTCTATTTTATGAGAGGCGTTCGACCCATCCCCACCTTAGATTCTAAATAAATCCATTTGGAGCTATTTAAAACCGAATTTGGCTTTATAATAAAATAATATTTTTAGTTATTCCAAAGGTACCCCTCTCCTCCCTTATAAAAGGGAACCTCCCACCTCTCTTCCTCACACCAATTTGAGCCTTCAAGCTCGGACGAACCCTGCCACTTTCTCCTCTACACTTCCCTAGAGACATCCTATAAGTCTTGGTCTTCTTCAAAGACCAATTTTAGTGCCCTAAAAGGAGGTATCAAAGAAGAACTTCAAAAAAGAGGTAATGTCTGTTACCGATTCTTTCATCTTTATTTCTTCTTCCACTTCATCTTCTTTAGTTGTTTCATTATTAAGTAATAACATCAGTATCACTAATATACTGATATGTTATTATAAGTATTAAACAACTCTATTTCACCATCTATCCATCCTACGGAAAATGAAATCACCGCGCATGCGTACGTACAGAATACCATCTCCACGCCATGGTGTAATCTATTTTCCACCACCACCGTAATTGGAAGGGTATAATGGTGTAAATAATGACTATATATTATTTTTGTAAAGTTATATTGATTCTGAAATAGTATACATACACTCCAATACAATTCCATGATCATGGGAACGATATCATCGCTCGTGCGTACGTACGGAATATCGTCTCCACGATGCGATGCGACTCGTTCTACATGATCTTCATTGCATAATGATTATATAAATGAATTGAATGAATTAATATGATATATATTAAACTAATAACATTCTGGAAATGAGTTATATATAACCTAAAGAGAAGAATAAGAATTTATTCGACAAAACGCGCATAAGAACAAAAAGTAATAAACACCCGAATAACAAGTTGTAATGAAATATTACTAAAAAGAATCTAAGAATATGACCATATGTGATATAATAGCAATGAGTATGATTATGGAATAAGTCAATAACATTATTTAAATAATTATACAAGAGGTTCGGATATGTACAAAGCATAACGGACCTAAGGTAAGGTAAATATCACAATCTCATTTTTATCCGATATTGTTTATACTTTGGCATTTACTGGGGTGTATTTTATCATCCACGTCCATGTTTCCTCAATATGTAATATTATTTCCATTCACCTACAATTGTTTAAATTCTATTTTACCCTTCGCTGAATTTTTAGTAAAAGATATGAAAAGAATCTTTTGTCTTTTTTCGTACGAGGTACTTTTTTGACTTTTCCGACAAAAGTATGAGAAAAATGTTTTTTTAACTTATACGTCCTGAATGGATTTTTAAAAAATTATTTACAAGAAGATTCCTTTACAAGTTTTCATGTTTATTTTTAATCAACATCTTTTAGTTTAAAATTGTATGACATGTTAAGAAAGGAAAAATGTTTTTGAAGAAGAAAGGATATTTTCCTCCAGAATGGAGTTCAAGTGTTTCATCAAAATTATTTTACAACTATGATAATATAGGGTTCTGATTATATCCCTATCATTACATTGATTTGATTATGTTGTGATGGAATTATTTTTATGAATTCATTTATCTTATATGAATTGTTTTATGATGTCAGGATGTTTAAGAATTCCATTATTATTACATGGGTTATGCAATGATGTATGATTTATGATTTTTGTGGCACACAGAAGAATGGTTTCATTATGAGATGGGTGGGACATATATCTCCCTCCAATGTATTGGGTAAATATTTTATATCTCATGAGACAGACATGGCTGAAAGGGCACGTTAAACCGGTTCAGTGAAATAGGACTGAAACGAGGAGTGAAATCGGTTCAGAAATGGACTGTGTCGACTAAGATAGTTTTGGCAATGAGTCTTGACTAATAAGAAATAATTCTCTATGATTATGTGTGTATGCTACAATGTTTCATGTTTTATGTTATTATTATTGGGATTACATTTCACTACTATGATTTATTCCGTGTTATGAAATTATGATTTCTTTTGCAGTTTATGATTTCTTAAAGTTATGCCCTTATGTATATTATGTGATTGATATTTATTTAGTTTACCCTTACTGAGCATTTGACCTCACCCTGTATGTTTTATTTCCTCAGGTCAGGAAGTAGGTTATTAAGTAGAATATGCCAAAAAGGGACTCTAGATATGATGAAATAAATGGGAGGCCATGTAGATGCTTTATGAACCAGTTGTTTATGTTTTCTAGTTTCTAAAGACATTATACCTATACCGTCATTTCATGGTTTTTTTATATGTTGTAATAAGTGTGCTTCAATTTTGAAGTAATAACAATGTATGTAAAGTATGGGTCGTTATAGTTGGTATCAGAGGAAAGGTATAATCAACCATTGGAAACTAGGATGTGAAAGCCTTAGTAAGAACCCTAAGGATAATTCTAAGCAAATAACACAATCGTAGTGTTTTAGAAATGACCATGAATAACCTAGGATAAGACCTTAACTGTGAAATTTTATTCTTGATTATGTGGTTTTCCTATTATAATTAGTGTTGCTCACACTATTCTTCTTGGTTTTAGTCAATGGCTGGAACCTGAAGGAACCGTGTTAATGCGGAATGCGACAAGAAATGAAATGATTGTCCCCCTGAGCAACCAAACGTTATGGGAGCTGGAATGAAAAATCTTGTAGCCATGCTCACACAACATTCTCAAGCTATGAATCATGCATGACTTCCAAACAAGCAAAGGAAGGAGCAACATTCTGTTGAATCCTTCATGAGACAGCGTCCACCTTCATTCATCATTTCTACGCATCCATTAGTTGCTGAATAATGGATCAGTACTACTGAAAAGATATTTTCAGTTCGTCAATGTATGAACATGATAAATTCATCCTAGCAGTGTATCATTTGGAAGGAGATGTTGATCAATGGTGTAATCTTATTAAGAATACGAGGCAAAGCGATGAAATTGAGTCCCTGGAATGGGACGAGTTCAAGAACATATTTTTCAATAAGTACATCCCTCGTATTCTTCGAACAAAGATGGAGAAAGAGTTTCTTGAACTGAAGCAAAAGAATGATGAATCTGTTGGTACTTATGAAGAAAATTTTACAATACTTGCAAGGTACGCTTCTGGTATTATTATCCAACCTGAGAGTAAGATCGACCGATTATTTAGTGTCTTAAAACAAATTCTTCGAAGGGCTTTAGACATAAGGGACTTCAATAGATACGAGGAAGTCATTCGATGTGCTATCAAAGTAGAGATGGAGATTGGAGTAACCCATCAGTCATATGGGTTTGATAAGAAGAGGAAAATGGAATTCATATGAAAATCTAAATAGCGCACTGAAAAGAATATGTGCTTTCCCTTATGCTCAATGTTTGGAAAGAAACATGGAGGGAGTTGTCTTAAACGGACAAGTAAATGTTTTAAATATGGAAAGGAAGGTCATCGGGCATTTGAATGCCGCAATGATGGGAAGAAGATGTCTAATGATGAAAAAAAGGAAGGGATACACAGAATGACCCTACTAAACATCAATGTTTCAAGTGCAAGGAGATGGGGAATTATTCCAATCAATTCCCAAATCCAAGGGTTGATGATGATGGTCGACGTCAACAGACTCTTAAGGCTAAAGACAAAGGAAAGTCACATGCAATTTCTATCAGCGAAGTGGAGTAGGATAACGATGTGGTGAAAGGTACACTTACCATCCACTTTAAAGTAGCAAATGTTTTATTTGATTCTGAA